>OZ023316.1:59590462-59648393 GCA_964007375.1 Ophion obscuratus | reverse complement strand
CCTGGGCTGTAGACACGCGCACACATTCGCGCGACAGGTTCGACACTAATCCAGGAGGTTTCAATTTTCGTTGTAAGCACGATGGAGCTGAAAACGTTCTGGAGCATATATATATATGTGTGTGCATACGATATAATATACAGACTTTATGGGAGAGAGCGATTTAACGCGTCGTGTCTAGGAAAGTCAATATACCGGAAGAGTATCACGGCGTCATCGCGGTGACGAGAAGAATACGTGGACCTGATACGTACTGCATACGCGGAGAGAGTGAGAGAGAGAGAGAGCAAACTTGAATCTTCGCTGCTGGCGAGATTCCAATTTTGTATATGTATACAGCGCACCAATTATTTCGGACACGGTCTCCGACGTCGTCCCGACTATAAATTTTCATCCGCGCACTTCCAACTTGATCCCCTTATTTTGCGCGCCCTTTGCACCCTTCTCTGGCCGCCGCAAACACGTAGCCGCGCGCTCCGGGCGTTGTTCGTGCGCCCTCGACTTGTCTCACGTGTTCGAAAAATCGTAAAGCGCGAACGTTGCGAGGTGAAACAAGACGAGGGGATGACGGATGGCGTGGGGAAAAAGTCCCTGTGGGCAGGACACCGGGATCGGGACGGGTTTCTGACCAACTGGACATTATAGTTGAGTGCCAAGTGTGGGGCAAGGACGAAAGGACCGAGATCGTTCAAGACCGCAAGGGCACGGAGAAAAATAGAAAATTAAGAAAACCCCGAAATTAGAAGGGATGGAAATTTAAAAAAAATACGTAATGCGAATGAAAAATACATGAAAAAAATGTGGAAGACTTGGCGAAAATAAAAAATGTGGGCCGAGGGGAAAATATTAATTTACAGATGACCAACGAAAATTGAATTCTTCAAATTACCTAATGTATGAGATTGAAGTTTGCATGGTTGGAATGCAACGGATTTATTATTTTTCAAGTGCTCGAATTTCTCTCGCCAAATATACGTTACGAAAATTTCTCAATCCTGCTTTAATTCGCTTATTCAGAGATCTAGAATATAAATTTGTAAAAAAGATCTTGTAAAGGAATAAAAATACAAAAAAGAGTTTTCGTTGCATTTCAACGATGCAAACTTCAAGACCCTCGTAATTTTCCGTTTTTCTTTGCTTTTCAATAAGTATTTCATTAGCCGTAATGGCCAATTTTGTCGGCCCAAGAAAATTGTTCAGTTAAGAAATTCACCTGGAATTGTTATTTCGGACGTCACGATTATCGAAATCGTTATAACCGATTTAGAACGGAGTGAGGTCGCGTGGTCAAAAAAGAATGATCAACATGGAAAGGCACAGAAAGGATCGCAAGAAAAAGTAAGAGAAATCGACATCCTTCAACGTCGATCGGTAAAACTCGCGGTCCTAATCCTCGAACGAGAACAAAGTTGTCGAGCGTGACGAGGGAAAAAAAAGCGCGTCCTGTGAGGCGCGTGTTCATTTTTCACGTCTCGGAAACTCGGTCGCAAAAATTTGCGCTCGGGCTCTGGAACGAGAGCACGCGCGCGCGCAAGAGAGAGAGAGACAGAGAATTCGATCGAACGAACGAGAAAACGCGCTCTGTCCGTGCGTAAATATACGTATACGTATAGACATGATGATAGTAGACGGAGGTAATATTCGGGTCGCACCTAATCGTGAGAAAAGTGTTTTAAGATCATTGGTTTGGAAAATTGGAATCTCGCCATGAGCGTGAGCGAGACGCGCGTGTACCGAGAACCGCACCCGCGCGTCCTTGTTGCCTCCCGCCCCCCCGCTGGTCCTTATTACGGGTAGGAGAGCGATACCTCGAGGAGAAAATGCTCGACCGCGTACATGCACGCACGCACTCGCGCTCGATTCTCACGTGGAGCGAGGAAAAAGGAGAGCGGTAGACACACCTGGATTAAATCGCCCGCAAAACGTCATCTTCCCCACGCCCCCCCCTCTCGCTCTCGCCCTCTCTCACTCTCGTAGCCTCAAGCACAGTTTGTAGCTTCTCAAGGCTCGCAGAGATCCGAGATATGGAACTATGGGACACGGGGGTACCATTGCGAGAGCGACCGCTGTGCGAAATCGAGAACCTAGATAATCCGAGGACGCAGGAATATGCACGTGATCCTCGTACACGGCAAGTTCTCGTGACGTTTCATGGCAAAGTGCGAAATCCGGCAATGTAAAAAAGTAAGTTTCAGCCAATGCTACTTCCATAAGTGCAAAGAGGGAAGTCATTTTCAGCCCTGCCTCTCTGTTGCACACAATCCGTTCAATTTCTTATATATGCGTGAATAAATATAATATCTATACATATAATACATAGGTATATTTAGAAATAAAATATTTCTACATATGATACATGCTTTTTGTTTTGCGTATTAATATATACAAAATATAAAACGGGAAAAAGAGTCGATATGAAATGCACAAGACACATATACAGGCTGACAATTACAAGGTGACCATACATTTTTTAAGGGTCTCGTTCGGAGATTCTGCGATTGAGACAAAAAATCTAACCGTTTTTCAAAAACTTTTGAGGAAAAGGTATAGTAAACTTTGGTGATATGTAGTATTTGACACAAAAAATTCAGTATTCTGAAAAAAAATCAACATTCCATTTTGCGTTCAATAGAATGAAGAGAATTAAATTCCGAAAACGAAACACTTTTGGAAAACTTTTTTCACGCATCCCGTTATCGAGAATAAAATTAACAATAATGCATTTTAGGGAGGATAAATGAAATTACGATCGATAAAAAAATTGTTTTAGGAGTCTTTCGTATTCGGAATTTAATTATCTTCATTGTGCTGAACTCTAGGCGGAATTTCGATTTTTTCCAGAATGCTCAATTTCTCCTGGCAAATACTACTCGTTATAAAAATACTTTATAAAATGTAGTCTCGAAGTTTACATCGGTGGAATGCAACGAAACATCTTTTTCATTCATTTCATCTCTTTAAGTAGATAATTTTTATTCTACATTTTATTTTTGTAGATTCCGATTGTCTGATAAAGATCCTCTAGTTCTTGCGAACGATCATAAATCGGTAAAAAAAATTGCGCGCGAAGAAAAAAATATTTTCGTTGCGTTCCAACGATACGACGATGCAACTTCAACACCACAAAAAAAACATATAGCCTTATAATTGTCCCCTCATGTGTATGTATATATATATATATATATATATATATATATATATATATATCATATTCATCTATATTATTACACATATACACTCAGAAAAACGTTTGGTAATACCAACTATGTATATTTAGTTGAAGCAATTATGCTTGAAGCAACCTAATTTTATTCGCTTGAAATACAATTCGATTCAAGTGACAAAGCCAGTTTAGTTGGAACAATCATGTCAAAATAGCAATATCTCCCTGGCTATACAATGGGTTGGATTAACTACATCGGAGTTCATACAAGTAATCCGCGTTTTATTTGAACTTTATCAATTTGGTCATTATATTGGCCAATAAACTACATTTTCCAACTGAATTAATTATTACGTATAAAGCGAATGACGATTGGTTCTAGAATTGAATAAGTTAACGCTGCGGCTAGCCGTCCGGTTATCGGACGAATAAGCGTATTATTCGTCCGGATAGCGGCTCAGTTCATGCCGTATTTCCACGTACATATTATTGTGATTCATGTCAGCGAGTATCCTGACGAATACATATATATAATCGTCCGGATAGAATGTGTTAAATTGTTAAACAATCTATCTGGACGAATAATTTACACGTATTCGTCCGAATAAAATCTGTATAATTTTGTTTGGTATTTGGGTTTGTTTGGGTTTGTTAGGGTTTGTTTGGGTTTGTTAGGGTTTGTTTGGGTTTGTTAGGGTTTGTTTGGTTTTGTTTGGTTTTGTTTGGTTTTGTTTGGTTTTGTTTGGTTTTGTTTGGTTTTGTTTGGTTTTGTTTGGTTTTGTTTGTTTGGGTTTGTTCGAACAAACTCAAACAAACCCAAATAAAATTATAAAGATTTTATTCGGACGAGTAAGTGTAAATTATTCGTTTAATAGATTGTTTAACAGTATTCGTAAATTGTTTAACAACATTCAGTAAATGTAACAGCTTCAGATTGTTTAACCGATTCAGTAAATTATTACATACAGAGATTCAGATTGTTTGACAGATTGTTTAACAATATTCAGTAAATTATTCGTTTAACAGATTGTTTAACAATTTAACACATTCTATCTGGACGATTATATATATATATGTTATTCGTCCGGATACTAGCCAATACTAGGACAATGAATCACAATAATATGTACGTGGAAATACGGCGTGAACTGAGCCGCTATCCGGAGGAATAATATACGCTTATTCGTCCGATATCCGGACGGGGAGACACTCCGATAAGTTCATTGAAACAAATGATTTAATTGAAGTTACTTCGAGGTAAGACCGTGTTTTCTTTTTTCTACGATGTGCATATTTTTCAGCTGTACTATTGCTACTTGAGTTCTTGAGGATGCAATCGATCACTTTTTTCCCGGCACGATTTCTAGATAATGACTTTATTTGGTAAATCCGACCACGGGCGCGCTCTGTTCGATCGCTGTGAGCGATTAGTTATGATGGCAATTGCGAATCAGTGTAGTTTCAGATGCATGCACGAACAGCGCTACGATCGCCCTTTCGACTCCCGGCTGTTCACGTCTTGTCATCTAGCTGTTGACGTGCATCTCCCCTGTGAGCGTGTAGAAAGCTACAATATTCATTGTGATAAGTTTGGCGAGACGATTTACATCGAAAACATAAAAATGTGCGAAGTAGAAGACATCTTGATAGATTGGGGACTTGAATCGCTTGTTTCTACATTTCGAGGTAAGTGTACGATCGTCATTTCTTTTTGTCCGCCATTGTTGTCACGCTGCGTGCTATCCTTCGAGAAAAACATTATACGGCGTCTCTCGGGTGTTGATAGTAAATTTAGTGGAAGCCGGTGAGTTTCATTTGACGTTGCGTGTTCACCAAGTGCATAAGTATTGAAGGATTGCTACGGACATTTATTCGATTGGTGTAAAACGAATTTTTATTGAACTTACTGTATGCAGCTTCAACTATATGTTATAATATCAGTTGTCAGAACCTACTCCGTCATTTAGGGCAAACCAACATATAGTTGGATCGACTATAGCAGCGTTGGGGGGTTTTCTTATAAAATATATTTTCAGTGGTACGGACTATACATGAACTTTTATCAAAAATATTATGTATTGACTCAAATGTGCTCTGCAATTGATTCAATGCACACATGTTTCATTCTACTGTATATGTTTTTCGTTGAACTATATTCTAAAAATGCTTTTAAGGGAGATATTACCGACCCAACCGTTCAGTATGTTCAAATAAAGTTTGGTTTCAGGACACCGTAATTAGAATTGAAAGTACTCGGTGCGTTTTTGGATCAAGAAGAAGTTTGGTTGCCGGAAATAAATTTATATTTGTAATTTAACCAAATCTCGCAGTCAATTGAACCGTTCATATCATTCGCCACCCGCAACTGCAGGATTTGGTTGATTCAAACCATTTTTTTTTGACGGTACCAAACGTTTTTCTGAGTGTAGCATACTTTGTTTTTGCTCTCAATCGTGTCCCTTGAGTCTGCACTGTCTTGTGAGAACATTTTTTCCCTCTCACGTCGCTTTTGTCTTCTCTATTCCATTCTACATGCGTCAATATTTCCTTGATATACTTGTCTTACTTCTCTGGAGAGCCATGAACATAAAACAAACCTAAACAAATGTACACTATTCATTGCGACCCCGATTATTCATCGGCAATTTTTGTGCATAATTTGGATTCGTTGTCCGAGCGCGTGTCATTGTGTGTTCTGCGCTGTTTAATTAAGCACCGTCAGATCGTAACAATGGAATTCACAAGTTTGGTCACGACGGTCGCTGGTGATGTTCCGGAGAGAACACATACGTGCGGTACGTACAGAAACAAAGAGGGTCGCGGGACGCATTGACGTTTAGTCGGAAACGCGGTGGGAGGTCAGGGGTGGGTGGCGAGGATGCTCGTTCAAATTTCAGTATAACCGAACTCATTGGACAATTAAATTCGTTGCTGAAATATCCCGTCGTTTAACACACAGCCGGCTAGCCGGCTGCGATGGAATGGAAAGGATAGCTGGAGAGTGAAGGATGGAGGGATGAAATTCGCGTTGTTAGGACACGGGGATGAGAAATATGGTATCGGTGAATGAGACAGAAAAGGAGGAAGAGAAGAGAGGCTTTTGTTTTTCATCACGAAAAATTGAATGCACCGGAGTTCATTAGTGCAACGTAAACAATGTCAACGATGCATCCATTATAGTAGAGTAAATGTTTCTTGTTTGTCTTTTATGCTTGCGGCGATCACTCGTAGCGTTCACCGCTCGTAAAATTCCTGTGCGTTCAGGTGTTCGCAAATCATCGGGCTGCATGAAAAGATAGAGAGAGACAGAAATAACTGTAAAATCGGGAATCTCTGCATAACCCCGCGTTTTTTTGTCGGGTATATATTCAAAAATAAAAAGCTCAGGGCGAATTTCGATTTTTTCAAATCAACCGAGGTAACTGTTTTTTTTTCACCTCCGCCCTCCTCGGCCCATGCATTCGTGATTCGATCGCTCATGCAATGAATACCTTTGTTTTTTACCTTCTCTCTTTTTCTTCCGTACGTATATCTGTCGTGTGCAGCATTCGATGCGGGTTTTCAATGTTTTATCCACGAATATTTTATTCGTCCGTTTTATCGTGTTCCTTCAGGTAACGCGTTTGTTTTAAGCCTTCAACGATTTATTCATACGAAGTAGCGTCAATAAAATGAAGGAAAGAAGATAATGACAAAAGAAAAAGGGGAAAATTATGGGAGCTGAATAGTGCGTGTTTCCTGAGGATCGAAAAGCTTCGTATTGGAGGGAGAGAGAGAGAGAGGGAGAGAGAGAGAGAGAGAGAGAGAGAGAGAGAGAGAGAGAGAGAGAGAGAGAGAGAGAGAGAGAGAGAGAGAGAGAGCGTTATTTGTTTTCAATTCGTGAACCACGACAGGAAATTAATTTGCCCTGGAGAGAACGAGGGATAGGAGGATGTCCGCGAACCAAAAAGGATCAAGAGGAAGAGGTATAGATTTAATTAAATCAGATTTATTTAAAATGTCCATATATATATTTAGAAAAACGAAGACAAATTTTATTTATTTAAATAAGATATCACACACACACACACACACACACACACACACACACACACACACACACACACACACACACACACACACACGCACACACACACACACGCACACGCACGCACGCACGCACGCACGCACACACACACACACACACACACACACACACACACACACACACACACACATACATATTTGGTCAAGTTTACGGGCGATGTTGCAAAAAAAAGTGTGTGAAAAAATAATATTAACAAAATTAATTAAACTGGAGTAAAGTAAACGGGTGAGAGGAAGAGACGCAAAAAGATGAGAAACAAATAAATAGGCCCCAACGTTAAATAAATTAGGCTTTACAGCCCTTAAATTCTCTTTAGAGAAAATCTCTCAGAATATTCTCCGCGCACGTGCATATTCGTATTAAACTTTTATTTTTTGTTTATTATTACAAAAAGAAATTATTTCTCGCTCCGACGTTACTTGACAGTCTCGGTGTGCTTCGCGGCAACGCCCCGTGTCAATTTAATCGCAGCGTTATTGTATATCTTCGCAAGGCTCGGGAGAACAATTCCCGTCGCATTCTCTTCTTCTCTGTGGACTTGAGGCCCGTGAAAAGTGTCTGAGACGGCCAAGTTTTGAGTCTGCGGAGGAAGGGGTGTCGCGTCTCGCGAGAGAGGCAAAAGTTTCTTCGTCTTGTACGTGCACCGGAGCACCAGTTCTTTGATCGCAGGCCGAGTGCTCTTTAGACAGAAGCTAAACGATTCTCGCTGTGGGCGGAAGTTGTACTCGCTTTTTGTCGCGTCAAGCATCCTTGGACAATTTACGTGACATTCCGAAGTTATAAACGTACAACAAAAATTAATAAATAGAAATGAATAGGGGAAAAAGTGAAGCGAAAGCGTGGGTCTGGGCCGATACTTGGATGGATGATTACCCAGCCGCACCGACTACACTGATAAAAAAGATTTATTGAATTCAACTTGACGCGTTTACTGATCCTTTTTTCATTGATTACCTAACATTTTCGTGAAATCAAGGTTACAAAAAAATGTTATTCGCCTGTTCGGGGTGATTCATTTCAAATATGTTTACTTATTTTTTTCAAAATCTATTCAACATCGTTGAGTAATAAAAACTTTATATGCTTCTAATAATTTTGATATTTGGTATTATTTGCACGAAACAATACTTCGTTATGCAGAATAAATGGGTGTACTCAGAATTTTTTGATGGCACAACCAGCATATAGGTAGATGTAGGTAGTAGTACGCGCTCTGGCCGGAGTGTGGCGCAGGGCCCGAGGCTTCTCTCGCAAGGCCATTTGTACTCCGACCGAGCATACAAACGACTCCGCGAAACGTATCGTAGCACCACGAATTTTATGTATCGTTGCTCGTGCTCGAGTAAGTGTATTCCGACAGACCTGGCAATGACACATCTCGCGATAGCCATGCAAGAGGAACATCCTCTCGTAAACCAAAACCGCGGTAATACAAAATATTCTTGACTATTTTTCACCACGATAAATTGTTAACAAAACGAATCAATATGTATTGTATATGAAAAAATATGGTACATTTTCTGATTGGAAATAAAATTACTAGTAACTGAAATGAAATTGTTAATCGTTCGAGATAACAATATATTTGAATTTGCGACACATTCATTGCTCGTAAGTGATGATATTTTTTTTATCCAAATGCATCTCTAATACGTTCAAATCAACAATGTATTTTGCTGAAATTCGTATTATTTTCATGTATTAATTCAGCGTAAGTACACTTTGACCGTGCCCTCGTTAGACACGCTCGCGGATTAGAATAAATTAGCCCTGGACAAAGTATCCAAAGACCTGGAGAACCATTTCTTCAATTAGTTATTCTCTCGAGCTAATGAGAAACGGCAATTCGTAGCGTTGCTCGGTTCCCCGACGCTTTTCCCGATCCGTGCCACCATATTTTTTCCTCATTTCGCTAAATGCAGTGGGTTCGGGATCGTAAAAGGAAAAAGACAAGGACACGTGTATACCTCGGGCAACATTTCTCTCGGGGTGAACGATTCCCCACAGTGATCCGACTCGGCGCAAAATCATCCCTCGCTATTCGCGAACCTCGTGCACAGAACTGCATTACGTACCTACGGTACGTCGAGTCAGTGCCATAAAGGAGACAGGAGAAGAAGGAAAGACGTGCCGTTTTGCAGGGCGAGCGGGAAAGACCGGAGGAGACGCGCGAGTTTCCATGTAACGGAGCTAATTAGCGAGCGAGGGAATTCTAGCACGGACGAGCAAGCCGTACAGCGAGAAAGAGAGAGAGAGAGAGAGAGAGAGAGAGAGAGAGAGAGAGAGAGAGAGAAAGAGAAAACGGGAATAAAAAGAAAAGAGAAAGAAGGAAAAATGGAGGTAGAAAAGAGGATTGAAGGAGGATGAGTGGAGTTTCTCCGACGTCTTATATTGTCCGCAGACACGAAAGTGACGGCGCTCCAAGGTAGGCACGCGTACGTACCTCAAACACGTCACCGGCATATTTCCGTATAAGAGCAAGTGAAAAGAACCCGCTATCAGAAGTTGTATGTATGCGTTTCTTAATATATAAACACACGCGCGCACACACACACACACACATACACAGGGTGAACCGAAAAGTAACGTTAAAAGGTAAATCTAGATGCCTCGTATCGATACCTAGCCCAATAATCTATGTTCTACGATCTCTTTTACTTTCCGAGAAAAAAGGGTTTTTTTTCTTCTTATTTCTGTATGTACTTTCTTCGCGATTTTTGTACTTCTGTTATCGTAATGAATTGCTCTGTTGAGCAATAAATGACAAACTGAAATGTTGATGCCTGAGGTTTCGATGAAAAGTTTGAAAAACACGTTTGAGCGGATCAGTGATAGTTCAGACGACAAAGAAAGGATGTAATAGTCCAAATTACTCCCAATTACTACGAACAACTACTAAGAGGAAAGTACATACAATAAAGAGAAAAGTAGTTAAATAAAAACCTACGCTGTAGAAACCGGGGAAAAAATTGAACATGCTTTTTTCCTGAGCTGTAAGAAATATCATAAAACGTGCATGGGGGGTGGTTCGGATAGGTTTTGAAACGAAGTATCCAGATTTATCTTTTAGACGTCACTTTTCAGGCCGCGCTGTGTGTACGTGTATATATATGGCTGGGTATGTTTGTAAATTGAAATTTCATGTAACTTTACGGGGGTGAGGAAACGTGGAAGAGAAAAGTAACGGTGTGCATATAAAAATCGGACGAAATGAGAGAGAAGGAGATCGAGAGAGGTAAAGAGGCAGAATGAATGACAAAAACAAAAGAAAAAAGAAATACCGGGATTGGAATGAGAAACAATCCTCAAGAAAAAAGGGGATCGCACTCTGCGCTCTCTCTCACTCTCTCCCTCTGTCTTGTTATATGCTGAGAGACGATGTCACGGTTCGTGCTTAGGCATGAATTTTCGCTCGCCAAACAAAAAAAAAATCTTCGACGTGACTCCAAGGTTGTTTCCTAACGAGAACGGCTATGGCATAACCGATAAAAACGCGAGAGAAAGCGAGAGAGAGAGAGAGAGGGAGATGATCGAGTACTTTTCGAGCTCGAAGGTTGTTTTTCCGAAAAATCGCGAGCCGCGTCGTGCACCAACTCGCCCCGGAGCTGAGTACGAACGACACCCTCGTGCGCACCTTGCACGGCCACGACACGTGTCGCGTTGGTCGCCTCAGGGCGTGCTACAAATTTTTCAAGACCACGCGCGCGAGAGCTCACTCGCCGATGGGAGCGCACGGGATTCATCGGAAAAACCCGATACGGACTCCCCCTCCTTGCCCTGTGCATGGCGTGTGTTAAAGGAAGAAATATGTGGACGTTCATCTCTCGGGGTGTGCAGTTACGGAACAGAGGAGTCGTAAAAATTGGTAATTTGCACACGCGCATACGGGGTCAGAAAGAGAGGTGGGCGAGGCGGGGGGGGAGGGGGGGGGATACGCAAATGAGGGTTGCGAGGCTAACGTCGAGTGGATAATGTATGCGCATATCTAGCTCCCTCTATCGCCTGACCGCCGAAGCAACGGACCAAAAAAAAAAATTGAATAAAAAGCACGACAGAAAGAGCGAAAAACGAGGAAAGGGATAAGGGAGAAGGGAATGAAGAAAAGGGAGAGGTGAAGAGAGAAGATACCGAGTGGAAGAGAAAAGGGGATACAGAGTCCCCATGCATATATATATATATATATATATATATATATATATATATATATATATATATATATATATATATATATATGAGGCATTCCACGTCACTTCAGCCAGTAAAAAAAATCCACAATTAATTTTGAAAAATCGTGTTACTTTATTGGAAAATATTCACCAAGTGTCGAAATTTTTTAAAAATTTCTGACATTTTTTCTCGTTGATTACTATTTTTTAACATTTTTCCATTCAAATGGTTGTATCTTTGGCAGGATTTGACGTATTTACATTCGTAAAAAAAAAATGTGCGTCTTTTTCTAGCCTTTGAGAAAAAAAATTAATTTAGATTTTATTGAGCAAGTCGAACGTCCGTTTCAGGGCAAAATATGCAAAAATCTTTTTTTTCTCAAGGAAAGGTACTCGTTATTTTTTTTTTATTTCCCCGAATTGTGAATACGATTTTTGGTATTTTTTATATTAAGGGATTCCTTAACACCGTGAAGTCACAGCTATTTTTATTTATTTATTTTTTAAATTAATATTCGGTTGAAGAGTGTAGAGCACCCGCTGTATGTTTACCAGGTTTTTAAAATACATATAACATATATATCATATGTATTGGAGCCTTGGAGTGCCCCACACTCTTCAGTCGAATATTAATTTAAAATTTTTTTTAATAAAAATAGCTGTTACTTCATAGTGTCTAGGAATCCCATAATATAAAAAATACCAAAAATCCGTTTTTCGTATTCACAATTCGGGGAAATTTTAAGAAATAAAATAACGAGTGCGTTTCCTTGAGAAAAAAACTATTTTTGCACATTTTGCTCTGAAACGGACGTTCGACTTGCTCAATAAAATCTAAATTAATTTTTTTCTCAAAGGCTAGAAAAAGACGCACATTTTCTTTTTTTTACGAATGTAAATACGTCATATCCTGACAAAGATACAGCCATTTGAATGGAAAAATGTTTTAAAAAAAGGTTATCAACGAGAAAAAACGTCAGAAATTTTGAAAAAATTTCGACACTCTGTGAATATTTTTCAATAAAGCAACTCGATTTTTCAAAATTATTTGTGGATTTTTTTTACTGGCTGAAGTGACGTGGAATGACTCATGTATAGCTACAGTGAGTGACGAAAATATTGAGACACGACGGTACATGTGAATAAACCGCTGTGAATCGTAATTATTTGGCAAGGAATACACTTTTTTCAATTGTTAAATTACTGATTGTGATATATAATGGAGTATGTAGTAATAATGTGCCATAATATTGCATTTATAAAAAAACTTGATATTTTTTTTAAACATTGAATAAAATTACCTTCGACGTTCCCGTTACATAAATATTCGGACACCTATAAAAAATGACAGGTTTTAGAATGATCAAGGAACTTTTGATATTCAGTGGCATATCCTTTTGTTATTTTTTAAGTGTTTCTGACGTTTCGGCATATTTGAAATAATTTTTTTTCCAATATTCTCAACTTATTTGTTGCCATTCTTCTTGCAGCTTTATCTTCAATGCATCTTTCGTAGAATTCTCTGGTCCAATTCATCCCATAAATTTTCAATAGGGTTTAATTCTGGAGATTGAGGTGGAGGATGCAGCACTTTTGGACATGTATTTACCAAGTATTGTACATTGTACAATGTATTGTACAATTTTAATAAAAACCAACTTCCCAACACCAGCAATCGAAATACACACCCAGACAAGTATGATGTTGAAGCTCTCATCGTTGGAAGCCAACAAAAGTTAATTTTTCTTCGATTGCTTACAATTTGGTCTGATCTGAAGGTATTTTAGGCACCTCAATCCCGTGAACATGGGTCGTTGTCGTCTTTGCACTACCAAACCAACAATTGTCAATGAAAACATCTGAAAAAGATGGTCCATCTTTAGGTCGTACTTCTCAACGGAAAATAGGATTTTTTTTTCTATTTCTTAATATTTTTTTTTATTTTCATTAAATATTAACGGTTCACGGATTGAGGATTATTATTCTTGGCCGCCCGCATTGCTTTACAGGTTCAACGCTATCTTCACGATTAAATCTTTTTTTAACATTCGCAACAGTATTTTTGCCCAAATTTAAGAACGCACCGACTTCGTAATATGATTTTCCCCGTGCATGATGAAAAATAACGAGTTGTTCCACATCAAATGAGGTATTTTTACTTATGCGACCCATCTTTGCTCGAGATAGACGTTATACTGGTGAAAAATTTAGTAAAACGGCATTGTAAGGTGATACACATACTGTGTTTGTAAACATTAACTCGCACCCAAGTGTTGATTCCCTACAATGCATTGCTCATTATCAATTATATTAAAGCTTATCAAGAACTGTAGAATTTTACGGGATGCCACTCCATCTAAAGTATATTTGTGAGATGCTAGCATGTGAGATGCCAACTTGACACACGCCTTGAAATGAGACTGAGTGTTGGAATGTTTTTGTAACATGAAAATCGAACATTATTTCATTCAATGCTTAAAAATACATTCACAGGTTGTAAAAAAATGGAATATTATAGCATATTATTGTTAAATACAGTCAATATTTCATCAATAAAAAAAATATATTCCTTTGATAAATAATTATATATATATCAATTTATTCAAATATATCGTAGTGTCCGATTATTTTCGTTACTCACTGTATATGTGAGTGTGGTGTGTCGACGAGCGGGGGAGGGAACAGGACACTTTGAGCTTGTTATAGCTACAAAATATTGGCTACAAGGACACGAGGCTATTTTAAAAAGCCCTTACATTTTTTTCACCGTACATCATCGATTTTGAGGAGAACACGGTCCTTGGAATGATTTTTATGTAAACATCCTCATGTTTATATAAAGGTAAATTAAAGACACTATACTTAGGTGAATGTTGAATATGCGGGCAGCAACTTATTCTGACGACGGTCCTCAAAGTAAAATATCTCAAGACACCTTTTCCCCCACACACACACGCACGCACGCACACACACATGCATATATTGACTGTCGGCTATACTTTTGCATATATGTATGAGTATAGACAAGAGTTAAAGGCGGCATACCAACGGTAGCAAAAGCCGTAACGGTGCAAAATAAGCTGTTGGGGTAATAACAGGTTGGGCGCGAGCATTGTACATTCTCGTGTGTGTGTGTGTGTGTGTGTGTGTGTGTGTGTGTGTGTGTGTGTGTGTGTGTATATTGAGAATCCACCAATGTGTCGTGGCCCATATAGCAGATAACGTGTCTACGATACAAATACAGACGGGAAAACTTTGCAGCTCTCGTAGTCTCTTGGTGGTTTTTCATTGCCTCCATGTGCGCGATCTGTGCTTTATTTCGTGCGGATATTGGTTCGGGTCAAACGCGTCCCGGCTGCGTTTTTATCGTACGCACTTTCCGTGCGCAAGGCCGCGGACCGCGTTTCCTCGTGGTTCTTATTGGGTGCACAGAGCTTTTGGGCTTATATATTCTTTAAGAAAGGAGAAGGTGAAAACAAGAATTCGAGCATGGCGTGTTTGCATAATACGGCCGACAGTTGTCTTCATCGCACCTAGGGCTAACGGGGAAGCACAATGAAAAAGAGGTAGCGAGCCAATAACGAGGAAAATATTTTATATATATATATATATACTCGTACATGGACTCTCCTGTATGCGTGTCGTCCTTCTCCAAGACGAACCCCCGGTTCCCTATATCTCGTGCGCCCAGCTCCGCAGGGTGGACTAACGACACCATTATTTTTCCAACAATGAGGTTTCCCCGGCGCGAAGCGAAAGCACACCCAGGGAGAATCCTGTGAAACGAGGCGACACGCGGGGGGGTTCCGGGGAAAGAAGCGAGAATGAGAGGGAGAGAGAGAGAGCAAAGAAGAGGGAAGAAATACCGGATACAAGTGTCTCTATCCATTTTCTTTCAAGTCATTCTTCGCGGCATTCCATACAGGCATTAGCATTATTTGCCTCATGGCTTTGTCGCCCTCGTGGCTTTGGATTTGCCAGTCTCGTAAAACCGAGACTTCACTCCCGATCTTTACAAACATTTCCATATAACATTTATAATATTAGTATCGATGTTAAATTACTATATAGGGACACGTACATTAATGTAACACGGATAATATTAAAATTATTAACGATGGGACATATAACGATAACTAATAAAGATAAATATAAAATCAAAATAACGTTGAAGGTTGCACCGTTTGAATGCAACGAAAATTAATTATTTTTTTTCATTGTAAACGTTTTTACGTATTAATGTTGGAAATGTACAGGCTCGATTTGCAAAAAAAAGGCTATGGACAATGATGAAAATAAATAAATTAAAAATGAAGAAGAAAAAAATCGTTGCATTCCAACGATGCAAACTTCAACGTCGTAATTCGAGCATTATTCATTATTGGTATATATATATATATATATATATATATATAATATTATTATCGTTCTTATGTCAGTAGTCATCTATACACATAACATTATAAATACAGCACGAAAATTCCACCGATAAAATAAATAAAATGATATCTATATGGGCAAACGAGCGGGCCTAACACGCACCGGCCGATAAAACGTTCGTAGCCAAGGGGGGTGCCTTTGTCGACTGGCAGTCGATATACGTCGGGATGAATCATTCGTAAATGAGCGTCGAATGTGAATGTGTAAAAACGCCGAGACGTGCCATGCTCGGTGCTTTGCGCGCTTGCTCGTCGCGTCGCGAGGTACACAATATACATACATATTTAATGTGACAACACGGTCAAAAGAAACGACAATAACAATGAGGATCGTCATTCCGAACGAGAAGGAATACAGATCCTCGAGCCGATAAGACCCGCGTCATCGTCGGACGATTATTTTTTTCTTATGCAGGAGAAAAATCCAGAGAGAGAGAGACAGACGTACCTGTGTATACAAAAGTATTTCGGTATGGAAGCTGCACGAGGCAGCGGAACAAATGACATCAAATAGTTGGTGGAGACGTATATACGTATAGGAGGGCAAGGCAAATACAGCCACCGAGGCAGACAGAGAGAGAGAGAGAGAGAGAGTCTGGCTGCACACGAATCGTGAATAAGTTGCGAAGAAGAGTCCGTGGAGAAGGAGCGGGATGAGCTCTCACGAGCAGCTGCGTACTCTTAATACTAATTAACGCGAATGGACGCTAATGGTATTAATGTATACGATCCCTTTGTTGCGATTGGGTTCAACCCTCTCTCGTTCTCCCCACTCCCTTTCGCTCTTTCGCCGACATCTTTTCCTCCGAATATGCTGAGGGTGCTTACCTGATGCAGAGGTGGGGGCCCCCCTTTGCCTGGTTTGCCTGGCGATTCACGCGAAATCACTTTCACGGTGTTTGTCCCTCCCCTTCCCACTCTTTCCCTCCCTCTCTCTCTCTCTCTCTCTCTCTCTCTCTCTCTCTCTCTCTCTCTCTCTCTCTCTCTCTCTTTGGCTCACTCCTCTGATCACGAATCCACCGTCTATGAACTTGCGCGCCCCGCGGTCTTGTTCTCATTGTCAGTTAATTTCGACCTGACTCGCTCTCCCATATACATCTATAAGCCTGCACCTATTGAGTATATGTGTATTTATGTCTATGTGTGCATTTACAGTTAGTAGCCGGTGCATGAAGTGACGTGAATTACGCTTTTCCGTCTGTCTGCCAACGCGGACACGGCGTGTATTCTTGAAGGGTCGGGTGAAGATGTCTATGAATGTGTGTGTGTATATATATATATATATATATATATATATATATATATATATGTATAAAACCGGATGAGCTTCTACGAAGTGAAATAGTAACGTATGCCTCGCTCAGTTATTCGAGGCACCATACGCACAAACACTATATATGTATGAAATTGTTGGCTCGGGGCTCATCCTTCTCTCTCTCTCTCTCTCTCTCTCTCTTTCTCGTCCCGATGAAGAGACACCGAGAGAGAGGGAGACGAGAAGCCGATGCACTCATCATGGTAGAGCTGCCACTGCTTTTTGAATGCATTTATTAAATGTGCGTATATAGGTACGCAAATATAGATGCGTGCAGCCACGGATAAAAGTATCAGGCATTCGAGTTTTTTGTCTGCTAGGAAATTATATGAGGTTGAAGCTTGCATCGTTGCAATGCAAAGATTATTCTTTTCACTTTCTATTTCTTCATTTTTTGATTAACCAATGTGTTTTTTTGCACAGTGCGGTGGTAGATCTTTAATAAGAATACGTAAACACGTTTGAGTGATTTTCATAGTCGAAATCGGCCAAAAAACTCCTGAACAACTAGAAATAATTAATTTCCGTTGCATTCCAACGATGCTAACTTCAACCCTGTAAAATTATTGACGTTGTCGTTAAAAGAAAGGGATATCTCATAACTTATTGTGATATATATTATGAGTACATATAACTCATTGTCGGCTTTTGTTTGTTTGGGTTTGTTTGTTTGGGTTTGGGATTGTTTGTTGATTTGAGTAAACTATTCTATGGTTTTTGAGATTAGTCTCATTGTGGGTCCATTTTTCCTTCTATTCTTTTCCACTTAATCATATTTTTTAGACGATTTTCATCTTTTTAATGTCCAATAATGCTATAAATGATTTTTTGATTTTCAGTTCGACTTCGACAGGCCTGAAACGGTTTATTTTTTATTTACGCGGAATTTAACGAAATTAGTTTTTTGTTTTCGAAATCAATTTTTTTTTTTGTTAAATTCAGTACAAATGAAAAATAAACCGCTTCTACCCTGTCGAAGCTGAATTAAAAATCACAAAATCATTAATAGCATTATTGGGCATTAAAATGATAAAAATCGTTTAACAAAAATGACGAGTACGAAAAAAAAATTAGAAGGTCCACGATGAGACTGGTTTTAAAAATTATAAAATGGGTCACTCTATTTTAGGGTATGTCTTAAAAAATCCAAAAAGGTCATCATCTTTTTAAAAAATAGTTTTCACTTTGGAAGCAAAAAAACGTTGATATGGATAATTAATAATTTTTTAATATTTTTTAACGAAAGTATGCTTCAAAATGAAAAACAATTTATATAGTTCGCTTTGTCGAATCTCGATCAGTTCAGGAGTTATCAGCGTTCAAAAGTTTCCAAAACTTCTGAAATCGACATTTTTCGAAAAATTATAAGTCCTAAAAGAGAAGGGATAATAATCTAAAAATTAGTGTCGATTTTTTTTTTCACGGGGTACAATATTACAACAAAAATCAGGAAAACCAAAAATGGTCGGGGTCACGGGCTATCTGAAATGGCGTGGAATATCCCATATA
Source organism: Ophion obscuratus (assembly GCA_964007375.1). NCBI lineage: Eukaryota > Metazoa > Arthropoda > Insecta > Hymenoptera > Ichneumonidae > Ophion > Ophion obscuratus. Next base: position 59,629,714 of record OZ023316.1, on the reverse strand, counting down.
TATCCACACTCGCACCTTTGCTAATATTGTACCTTGCGCGCTTACTTTTCTTACCGGAATACGAAAAACTTTGGCGAGACGCGATTTATACTCACGTACACACACATATATATGTATATGCGTGTGTACATTGTCCGGTAACCGGTTTTAATAGCTCGGAGCATCGGAGTAATGCAGACGGGACTATATTTTTCTCGAAGGCTAAAACCTTCGGCTGATGAGAGGATTTCTCTCTCTCTCTCTCTCTCTGTCTCCTTCTCTATCTTTCTCGCTCCCTTACCGCGTCTCACTTTCTCTCGGGAGCTCAATCTCATACGGTCCGAGCGAGGCGAACTTTTGCGAAACTTGGCTCATCGAATAATGTATGTAGTTGGAGCTGAGACGGTGATATATCCCGGTAGGTATACGGCGATATGGTATACGAGCGGGAGCCACCGGCGTATACACGTGTACAAGCGTGTACTAAAATACAAATATATATATGCATACTATGTAGAAGAAATCGCGAAGTCTGTGCACAAGGGGTAAGAAGAAAGAAGCCCGCGCGCATTAAAATCCCCCCTGGGTGCATCGTGAATTCCGAGTCACGAAATATTCTACAACCGCAACGGATATTATTAGCGTATAAAAATTATACGAGCCGTCGGAGCTACCCCCCTCTCGGACAGGTACCTTCACCCCGCCCCCACTCCCCCCGGACCGTCTCATCTCGGCAACCGGTTATAATCGTTTTTCCCGTATAATAATAGCGATGGCGACTTGTACACACATTATATTCGAATAATAGAGGTTCGCCTCTCTTGCTCTCGCTTTGCTGCTAGGGTGCAAAAGTTCACTGGGTTAAGGATGGGAGGCCAGAGAGAGAAAAGTCTTCGACGACGCGTAATTTTATTTATTTCCCCGCTTCCTCTCCTGTTTTCCTCCCCCTATACCAGTCCGCGATTTCTCACACGGGTCCTCTTCGTCCCGGAGGCAAATGGCAATCATCACGTGACCAGTCTGTCCTGTTGACCGTGGGCTACGCGAAGGGAGACACCGAGGGAAAGGGAGCAGCAGTGGGCAACCTGGTGCAGCATCCCGTCTGTACGTTCCATGACGTGTAACTGCGCGTGCACAATGCGCGTGTGTGCTGCTTTTACGGTTATCATGCGTGGATGATCCGGTACCAAAATGGCGACGATATTACAGTCCGGTAGGGCTGTTTTACGCCCGTATGGTACTCAGCCCCAGTGCACACGGTGTCCTATATATGTTGGTTATCGTGCATGGCCCGAAGCGTATCGGTATGTATAAAGGAGAGAGAGAGAGAGAGAGAGAGAGAGAGAGAGAGAGAGAGAGAGAGAGAGAGAGAGAATGCATCGATGTTTTTATACTTGCCACATGACGCGGTGACGCCGCAGGTAGACTGCAGGCAGTGGTTCCTAGGACGTCGGCAAAGAGAGTACAGAGAGGGCGGAAAAGGAGTCAGCGAACCAAATAACTAATAACCCATCGAACGAGAACGAGAGCCTGCGACGAGGTCATACCTACATGTGTATACGTATGAATGTGACCAAAAGTGACAGCGCGCCCCTTCTGCCCTTTTTTTGGCTATTCTTTACCTTTTCTCTCTAACGGTCTGATTGCACTGGGCGCTCGAGTATAAAGGGCTTTTTGGGAAACGCTCAAGACAAAGGATTAAATCGACTTTGCGACCAAGATTTTCGCGAAACTTCTGAAAAGTAAGCGAGTTTTGTCGATTTTTGTGAAGGGACAACTGCGCTACGGCGAACTTGTTCAGTTTGCGTTTTTCTGGAAAACGCAGTTTCGAAAAGGTGTAAGTCGTATCTTAAAATCTAGGAGTTGAACTCACTTCAAACTCGGACACAGCAACGCTTATATCAATTTCGATCGTAGTACCGGATGATTTTTTTTCATATGTTCATCCATTTGTTAATAACAAATTATTAAAAGGGTAAGGCGACTGTAGAAATTTCAAAAAATCGATTTCTTTCTCTTAAAAGATGCCTTAATAACTCAAAAACGACATACTCAAAGGATTAAGGTGGGAAGAATGTCTAAATACTTCCTAATTTTGAATTTTGGCGCAGACAGTTCGATGCAATCCGTATCGAAAACTATAAACGCGTTTTTCTCGAAACTACATTTTTAAAGTCGGCTGGGCTCATAACTCGAACAAATCTTGACCGATTGACTTGAAATTTTAACTATATTTTCAGAATTACATTCTGCATAGAATGTACGTAGGATTTTCTCGATATATTACATAGTTTTTTTTATAAACAATTTTCGGACGATGTTTTTTTAATTTTGAACTTTTATTTAAAAAACGCGCCGTTTTTGCAAAAATCGATGTATCAATAAAAATCCTACGTACTTCTGTAGCTATTCACATGTATAATCGAAAAAAAAATTCATTCATTGTAAATTAAAAATTGCAGGTGCCGTTGGTCCGGCCGCGCGCCTACGAAAAAAGGCTTCGTTGAAGAAAAGCTGTGCAGCCGCCATTTTGTTTTATATTACTTTGAAAAAAATTGTTTACACAGTTTAAGATACGTACAATGAAGGACCTTTTTCAGAACTTTGATTTATTCCATTGTCCCGCTAAAAAAATCCCAATATGTACTTTTCCCCGCTACAGTGGCCTTACCCCTTAAGTTGTTTTTTGTCGAAAATCGAACCTCTTTTTATTGCAACTTGGTATTTTCGTTATTTTCAACATTTTGAAACGTATCCGGTTGTACGAAAGTTTTATTTTTATACTAAAAGTACATTAAATTTTTTATTTATTTCAGACCAACCGAAGTTCCCGAAGGCACCTACCTCGAGTGGCCATCCAGCAAGCGCGGCACTTTGTTCAAGCAATAATAACTTCGTCGTTTATCAATATTTATCAATGAAAACAAATCTCAAACTTGGCAAGTCTATGTATTAATGGTATAATGAAACGCTGACCTTGTCATCCAGATACCCTCACTAAAAGAAATGTTGACAATCGACCTGTTTTTTTGGCATCAAGCTTATGCGAACCCGTTGATGATTCAAGTCCGATGTAAATGATTTATATTGCTGTCATATATTTACATATGCTCAAATATGCATCCGATGGGTCGTATAAATATTTTAATACTTGTACAAATGTGTGTTTGTGCGTGCGTGCGTGCGTGCGTGTATGTGTGTGTGTGTGTGTGTGTGTGTGTGTGTGTGTGTGTGTGTGTGTGTGTGTGTGTGTGTGTGTGTGTGTGTGTGTGTTGTACAGTTGAATAGGCACACTCGGGGGAGCACCGGTCTGACCAGACGCGGCGTTTCCCAAGCTGTGGTTAAACGTGCTACTGCTCATACCGTTCACGGAGTGTGGTCGAGTCTTCCTCCCCCGGCCACGTTGGCAGTATGTCGCCGGAAACCATAGGAACAAGGGACCTACTCGAAGCGTCCGATGCCTCGTTCCAAACTGGCGGGAGAAACTTCCTGGAAAAATAGTCGAAGAGAGAAACAAAACTCATTAGACACGTTTGCGAGCGAAAAGGAAAATATTGGCTGACGAGGGGTCGAGTTATGGTACGAGGGGAGGGTGGAAACGTTGGATACAACGTTGCCAAAGGTCGATTTATGGTGCTCGTACGTCGGGATTATTAAAATATTAAATACGTATGTATATTCGATGGCTTATTAGCGGACTTTTTTGCACTTGGGTATACATCTGTGCTTATACGTATATTTATTTGTATATATACGGTAACGATTATAAGATGGACACGTGTATTATAAAGGGCCTGACGTGGCAATTTGGCGACTCAGAAAGATATAACTTATAATGGTCTTTCGAGTCTTCTTAAAACAATGTATCGTATTTTTGTAGTGAGTAGTATTTGGCAGAAAAAAATTGAGCATTCTAGAAAATAAATAACATTCCTTTTTCAGTTCAACGAAACGAAAAAGATTAAAGTTCAAATACGAAACACTCCTGAAAAAAACGGTTTATAAAAATTATATTAGTTTCTTTCTACACTGACAGAAAAATTATATTGATATTAACTAGATACGTTTATTTGATGTAAAAAAATTAGAATTAACTATATTTTTCGGGAAATCAAAATCCTTTTATTGCATTTCCACTATTGGAGCTATTTATTTTAAATATATTTATTTATTCAAATCAAGATTTATTTAATATCGTCTAATAATTAAATACTTAACTTATTCCTAATAAATCTGTGATTTGGTTTCATCTGTTCAAAAACAATTTAGTTGAATCCATTGAGTGGATCTATACATATCTTTCAAATTTAATTAAATAGTATTTTTGTAGAGTCAAACCTTTCTGAATTTGATTGAGTTAATGGACTGTCTATATTGCAACACACACACACACACATGGAAGGGGGTCGGTGAGTCAAGTGGGAGAGACGAATTATATATGTATATGAAGGTTATGTTTGAAAAATCTATAGCATGATATGCGATAAAACTCTCTAATTATCACAATGATATTAACTAATTGATATAGTTTATGTGATACAACAAATAATTAAAGGACTCCATCTGGTCTCTTATGCCATATCTGCGACTAAAATGCTACAAACAGTCGGTAGTTTAGGGGCAGTATGCGTAATGCAGCATGCACATGTAGGCAAAATATTTTCTTCGGTTAAAATTATTTTAGAAGGCCAGAAATGATGAATTATGATACACAATAAGTGTCGTAGAACTCTCAATTGCGTATTTCTTTTTATTTTAGATTTATGAAATACTCTATGCATGCAGCACATTTCGATTTGCAGTGTATATTGCAAGCAAATAAAAATTTATTAGAATCGAATCTTTATTTATTTAAATTGAATATATTTAATATTTAAAAAGAATAGCTGAAACAAGTTGGATCGTAGTAGACCGTGAGACAAGGATGAAACCTATTGGATTTAAATAGATTATATATAAAATAAATAGTTTTTACGGCAGTGTATCCACTTTAAAATACATCGTTGATAATTTTTTTCTCGATAATGGGATGTACCAAAGAAGGTCTTCAGGAGCGTTTCGTATTCGGAATTGAATTATCTACATTCTGCTGTAGTCAAAATCGAAACCTGAATTCTTTCTCCATAATGCTCAATTTTTTCTGGCCATTACTATGTATGACAAAAATATATAGCTATATTTCAGCTATATTTTTTTCAAAGAAGACTTGAAAAACCATTAAAATTGTTATATTTCTCGATCACAAAAATGTCGCGCCGGGCCTTTAAAAATCACGTGGCCATGAAATAATTGTCACCCTGTATATGTATTCACGGGTATACATTCCACAGCAGTGAAGGTATTCCGTATTATTGTAATGATAAACGTAATAAAGACGAGGACTCCCCTCTCTCTCTCTCTCTCTCTCTCTCTCTCTCTCTCTCTCTCTCTCTCTCTCTCTCTCTCTCTATCTCTCGCCTCTTCTCCTCTTGATGGTCGAGCACTCCGGCGTGTTGCTGTGGGAATAAGAAAATATCGCGTATGCGTGTAAGAGTTACCTCGGCGATTCGTACATACGTATATGTGAAAATAGATTGGCACCTATGCGGACATACATACACACATACACACATGTAAATATATCGATTATGTTACAAGGGTCGAGAGCCCGCGGATGGTTGAGCCGTGTTGCGGCGATTATTATACGAGTTCCACGCGTTTATATCCTCTCCCTTTCTCCCACTTTTTTCTCTCACCTTAACGGCTTCGGCATTCCTTCTCGCTTGCCATCACCGAGCGTCGACAGTGCCCGGTGAGCATATCGAAATTTATATTTCTATGGAAAATATTTGTACACGCGGAGGGGAAATTATGGGGAGGGGGCCGCAGGCTGTTCTTCGCTCAACGGTTTATGTACACGGCCACGCGGCGGTGTTGAGGTTGGTCATCCTATAAAGTTCGGGACCGGAGGGTCTACATGTGATGTGGCTGCTCATCGATGACGGTGAAGTTTGCATCGTTGGAATGCAACGAATATTCATTTTTTTTAATTACACCAACTTTTCGGCCGATTCAGGCTGTGTAAATCAATCAAATGTTTTTACGCTTTCTTATTAGACATTTGCAACCACAATTGACAATAAAAAAGCGTTGGATTATGATAAAAATGAAGAAGTCAAAAAAGAAATAAACAAAAATACGTTGCATTCCAACTATGCAAACGTCAACCTCATTCCTTTCGTGTATATATATAAAAGTACGTGAGTGTACATATATCCTGCGTTAAGTGGAAGACAAAGTTGTTTGCTGCTGTGCGGGAGCTCGTATCGCCGACCCTCATTGTTGATGTTGCTCTCGACATACATCGGGCTCCCACCGAACCATGTGGTTTTTCCGTACATTTGTTTGGCCCGCGCGGAATTGGGTAAACACGTTGCACGGAGACATTAAACGTGCAGCGGGCTCTTAAGGATTATTTTTTCAACAACATGTGCTACTCGTCGACGGGAAGTTTTTTTTTTGGCCGCGTCGTGATTGGCAAGAGAGAGATGGAAGGCTAGAGATGTTCATTTTTTTTTCTTATCTCCGTAATCGTCCACTTTTTCTGAGGAGCATCGTCAAGTGTGTCCTTGGAAGGGAAAAAAGTGAAACGACACGCGGCGTCTGCATAGGGACGTACGTTTGCCTGGAGGTAAGCACACGTATGAGGAAGATCCCTCGGGTGTAACCGGGAAGGAGGATGAGAAGGGAGTGGAGGGAAAGTGCGAGGTCGAGTGAATTTCCGCGTCTCGTGAGTGAGAAGGACGGAGAGAGAGAGAGAGAGAGAGAGAGAGAGAGGAGAGCGGAGTCTTGCTGACGCGTGCGCTCGGTTTCGTGGGCGGTCTCCGGTGTCAGCAGCTCGTTTCGTCGCTTTTGCACGTGTGTGTGTGTGTGTGTGTGTGTGTGTGTGTGTGTGTGTGTGTGTGTGGAGCGAGAGAGGGAGACCTTCTTTCCGGTGACCCTCGGGCAACGTGTGCTGCTTCTTTTTCCCCTCGTGTATCTCCTTCACTGGGCTCATTAGACGAAAGGGGAGAAGATCCCTGGCTACCTCAGCCGTGGGGTCGGTTACCGCGATGCGAAAGGAGGAAGGTGCGAGGGGGCCAATGCGAACGAAAATTCGATCCCTGAGATCGGGCGAAGAGCAAATAAGGGATGAAAAAAAAACACGGGGAAAAAAATGGCTTGAAATGGTGGAAAAAAACGTCCACCGGTCTTTCCGATATTTGCTCGATGTAAAGCGCGCGAATTTTCTCGTTTGGGCAGTACATTTATTCATTGGTCGATCGATAATGTTTATTATGCCCCGGTCGGGAAAATGTAAGATACAGACGAAATAATGAAAAAAATATTAACAGGCATTCGAGAAATGGAGATTGTTATAACAAAAAAAAATTAACAGAAATTTAATAAATAAAGATTTGATGTAAAACGATTAAAAATAAAGTACATATAAAATGAAAACCAATTAAATACAAAGGCGAAACTAAAATTGCAAAGTGAAATAAAAATAAAACTCGATCTAAACAGTAATATAATTGTGCACCTGAGATTAAATTGATTTGTTTAACGTAGTAAGATGAGAAGAAAATTACATTAACAAAAATTCACGCATTGATCGAAGATGTAGAGAGGGGGGGGGGGGGGGGGGAGCACGAAGGAAAATGAAAAAGCATCATCAGCTCCTTCGGGCACATTGAATATTCATGATCCAACGGCGAGCTCACCGATGCGCCCCGATATATTTGATAATTCAATTGTAAAAAAAGAAGCCTATATAAAACGTGTACGCAGACGATGGTACCTAACGTTGCGAATACATAGCCCGCGGAGTTTACGAAGGCGGAAATGAAGTTTGCCTCTGTCTCCCTCTCTCAGTCTATCCCTGTCTATTGCGCCCTCTATCTCTCTCCCTCTCTCTCTCTCTCTCTCTCTCGGCACTCATGGGTACAGAGAGATCGCGGCGAAAATCGAGCTAGTAGAACAGGCTAACATTCGTGGCATCAAGAACAGATAGAGAGAGAGCGGGTTTATTCCGGCCCTTTGAGGCCTCCACCTCGCGCGTTGCTGATGCTACATCAACGTGATGTAGGTACTCTCGGTCTTTCTCTTTGTAATTATATATATGTATATATATACACACACACGCGCGCGCACACATACACCCACACCTATATACAAATGTGTGTGTGTGTGTGTGTGTGTTTGTATAGATATATATTAACGTATAGGCAACAGCGGAGAGTGTCTTCGGAACGACGTGCACAAGGCACACACCGGCACACCATTACAAGTTACGCCCGTCCCGGTTGATACATAGCCGATAGTACAGCTCCGCGTGGCAGGAGGGCATCCAGGCCTCGAAGCGCGCGAACCGTGGCAAGACTGCGCGTGTATGTGTTGTGTGTGTACATACGTATTTGTACATGTAAGAAGCGAGAGAGAAAATTCTCCGGCCGCGAATCTTGCAAGGCGGACGGAACTTTTTCAATCTTCTTCGGTCCAGCTCAGCTCGCCAATGCTGTATGTTGAACATGATCGTGGGTATAAACACTTTACGGAAATACCGGAAGAGAGTGAGAGAAAAAAATAAGCAGAAGTTACGTGCGGTGAGTTCTGGAGACTTTAATACTTGATAATTGAGCGATGACGATGCAAGATCTGGGCCACTCGCTAGCAAGAGGCTGTGAAATAATTATGTTGATTTTTTTGTTTCAACAGTGAACCGTCTGGATTTGACGGTTCACAGCTTCCCGGTGAGGACGAGTCTCGTGAGACTCTAGACGTTGGGACAAAAAGAAGCGTGGGCGAAAGAAAAAAGTTTGCGGGAGAAACAAAGGAGGGTTGCTCGGAGAGCGCGGAAGAAACGCGTAAAGTAATTGTCGCTGGGAAGTTTGAGGCCCCGTGGGGCTTTGCTGCTCTCTGAGCCTCGCACTCCCTGTCTCATACTCTTTGCGGCCTTTTCCTCATACATCGCAAAGAGGGATACTCATATATATATATATGGGTACGATGAAGAGGAGCAAGTTGAAACGTTCGTTGGGCTAGAGGTGGCAGGGTTGAGACGAGAGGCCCCGGCTTCCCGGGTAGAAAAACGAGGAAGAGGAAGATCGCATGTAAGGCGAAGAACATATCGGCGAAGAGGAAGAAGAAAGAGTACTATATATGCAGAAAAGAGCGAGAGAAGGTCCCTGCAGAGTCGTGGAGAGTCACGATCCAAGTATGAAGGGCAAAATAAAGAAGGTGGGAGGGGGAGAGAGGGAGAGAGAGATAGAGAGAGAGAAAGAGAGAGAGAGCAAGTCTCGAGAGGCCCACAGAGAAGCGAGAAAGGACAAGGTTCGACCCCGCGGCGCCTTTCATAGTGCCACTAGATTATCAAGACGGATGAACCGCGATCTCGGGAGTCGAACGCGAAGAGGAAGAGCAGGAAACCAAACTAAAAGATCAAGAGTTAGAGGAGGTAGAAGGAGAAGAAGAGGGGAAGAAGGTGGCTGAAGAAGAAGAGGAGGCTGAAGAAAAACAAAAGGATGAAGAGGAGAAAGCTGCTGAAAAAAGGAGGATGAGGTGGCTGGAGAAGAAGAAGGTGGCTGAAGAAGAAGAGAAGGATAAGGAGGAAGTGGCTGAAGACGAAGAACAGGAGAAGAATGAGGAGGTTGCAGAAGAAGAAAAAGAGATGGAGGAGGGACAGTAGGTGGCTGAAGAAGCAGAGGCGGAGGTGGTCGAAGAAGCATAGAACGAAAAAGAATATCCGAGATGCGGATAAGTAAGCGCCCGATCCGCTGCACTGAAATGTATAAGATGCAAAAGAGCGCGCCATAGAAGAGCGAGTCTCTCTCGCCCGCGCGCATAAGGCAGAATGAAGGTTATTATACCGCGTAATTAGTACCCGTTATGGAGTGGAATAACAGTTGGTGCATTATCCGCCTCTTGTTTCTCACAGAGACAATATTTATGCCTCGTGCACGCTTCAGCATCGCTTTCTCTCTCTCTCTCTCTCTCTCTCTCTCTCTCTCTCTCTCTCTCTCTCTCTCTCTCTTCCGCCTCCTATTATTTTTTCTAATTTTTATTTCTCTATTCGCTTCGCGTCACTCATTTGTTTAGTTCCTTCCAACTAAGGCCCTTTCTTTAAAACTTAATTTACCTGTCATACAATTATTATTGTGCTGCCCATTTGTTCTTGTTTATTCTTATTATGCACATAATATAAATGTAAGATCAGCATGGTTGCAGGACTCGATCGTCTGTCATATATAACCAGGAAAAAGGTTTGGTACTACCAACTATGTATATTTAGTTGAAGCAATTATGCTTGAAGCAACCTAATTTTATTCGCTTGAAATACAATTCCATTCAAGTAACAAAGCCAGTTTAGTTGGAACAACCAAATTATCATGTCGAAATAGGAATATCTCCCTGGCTATATAATAGGTTGGATTAACTACATCGGAGTTCATACAAGTAATCCGCGTTTTATTTGAACTTTATCAATTTGGTTGTTATATTGGCCAATAAACTACATTTTCCAACTGAATTAATTATTACGCATAAAGCGAATGACGGTTGGTTCCAGAATTGAATAAGTTAATCGCTGCAGCTAGCCGTCCGGTTATCGGACGAATAAGCGTATTATTCGTCCGGATAGCGGCTCAGTTCACGCCGTATTTCCACGTACATATTATTGTGATTCATGTCAGCTAGTATCCGGACGAATAACATATATATATAATCGTCCGGATAGAATGTGTTAAATTGTTAAACAATCTGTCTGGACGAATAATTTACACGTATTCGTCCGAATAAAATCTGTATAATTTTGTTTGGTTTTTGGGTTTGTTCGGGTTTGTTCGGGTTTGTTCGGGTTTGTTCGGGTTTGTTCGGGTTTGTTAGAACAAACCCGAACAAACCCTAATAAAATTATAAAGATTTTATTCGGACGAGTATGTGTAAATTATTCGTTGAACAGATTGTTTAACAGTATTCGTAAATTGTTTAACAACATTCAGTAAATGTAACAGCTTCAGATTGTTTAACCGATTCAGTAAATTATTACATACAGAGATTCAGATTGTTTGACAGATTGTTTAACAATATTCAGTAAATTATTCGTTTAACAGATTGTTTAACAATTTAACACATTCTATCTGGACGATTATATATATATACACGTTATTCGTCCGGATACTAGCCAATACTAGGACAATGAATCACAATAATATGTACGTGGAAATACGGCGTGAACTGAGCCGCTATCCGGAGGAATAATATACGCTTATTCGTCCGATATCCGGACGGGGAGACACTCCGATAAGTTAATTGAAACAAATGATTTAATTGAAGTTACTTCGAGGTAAGACCGTGTTTTCTTTTTTCTACGATGTGCATATTTTTCAGCTGTACTATTGCTACTTGAGTTCTTGAGGATGCAATCGATCACTTTTTTCCCGGCACGATTTCTAGATAATGACTTTATTTGGTAAATCCGACCACGGGCGCGCTCTGTTCGATCGCTGTGAGCGATTAGTTATGATGGAAATTGCGAATCAGTGTAGTTTCAGATGCATGCACGAACAGCGCTACGATCGCCCTTTCGACTCCCGGCTGTTTACGTCTTGTCATCTGGCTGTTGACGTGCATCTCCCCTGTGAGCGTGTAGAAAGCTACAATATTCATTGTGATAAGTTTGGCGAGACGATTTACATCGAAAACATAAAAATGTGCGAAGTAGAAGACATCTTGATAGATTGGGGACTTGAATCGCTTGTTTCTACATTTCGAGGTAAGTGTACGATCGTCATTTCTTTTTGTCCGCCATTGTTGTCACGCTGCGTGCTATCCTTCGAGAAAAACATTATACGGCGTCTCTCGGGTGTTGATAGTAAATTTAGTGGAAGCCGGTGAGTTTCATTTGACGTTGCGTGTTCACCAAGTGCATAAGTATTGAAGGATTGCTACGGCCATTTATTCGATTGGTGTAAAACGAATTTTTATTGAACTTACTGTATGCAGCTTCAACTATATGTTACAATATCAGTTGTCAGAACCTACTCCGTCATTCAGGGCAAACCAACATATAGTTGGATCGACTATAGCAGCGTTGGGGGTTTTCTTTTAAAATGCTTTTAAGGGAGATATTACCGACCCAACCGTTCAGTACGTTCAAATAAAGTTTGGTTTCAGGACACCGGAATTAGAATTGAAAGTACTTTGTGCGTTTTTGGATCAAGAAGAAGTTTGGTTGCCGGAAATAAATTTATAATTGTAATTCAACCAAATCTCGCAGTCAATTGAACCGTTCATTTCCGTTCGCCACCCGCAACTGCAGGATTTGGTTGATTCAAACCATTTTTTTGACGGTACCAAACGTTTTTCTGAGTGTACACTCGAGCGGAAAGAGCGAGGAAGTTCCGCAGTATAGCTGAGGCATTTTTTCGCCACAATCTCGGAACAAGCTTGGAGAGAGACAGGGAGGGGGGAGAGACAGAGAGAGAGAGAGAGAGAGAGAATACAGTAGAGGAGGATGAGGTCGCGGGAGTAGTCTCGTCGTCGCCGCAGCGAAACATCGCACGGCGTTAACCACAAATGTTGCCGCGGTTGCTGGCGCGGCCAAGAGCCAAGAGTCAGGGCCAAAGCGCAGTGGAGGGCTCGCGTAGCTATGTACACGTGTCGTGTGGCGGACTGGAGGATACGTTTTTTTTTCACCCCGTTTCTTGATTTTTTTTGTAATTCTCGTAAGCGGATGGGTGCACGAGAAAGAGAAAGAACAAGAAAAACGGATAGGAAGAGAAGGAAAGACAGAGCCAGGGAAAGAAAGAAAAGAAGGGTGAAAGAGCAGAAGTGAAAGGGAGAGAAAGAGCAAAAGAGAGAGAGAGAAGGAGAGAGAGAGGAGATATAGACTAAAATGGAGCATATACAACTTCAGGCCCATCTCGATTCTTTCATCCAATGAATAGAACGGACAGGGCAACTCGAAACGTAAATAGAGACAGTGCCAATTTTTACTGCGATGTGTGTGTGTGTGTGTGTGTGTGTGTGTATGCCAAAAAACCAATTGGGCCAATTCGTCTTTTCATTTCGCGGAGGAACGGCGTGTACACAATCGTCACACGTTCACGTTCGATCGTTGCACACATGTGTTCCTTCCTCTTCCTACCCACGTTTATAGACTTATTTGTACCTATGGATTCTTTTTATTGATATATCCAATGTATGCATACGTGGATGGATATATATAGATCACCGAATGCCGTGTGACGCGAGAAGAACGAGGCCACATAAGCGAAAAGAGCTATGATGAAATGAAATTCTTGGAAAATGTACGACGCAAAAAGCTGAACGTGGCGATCCGTATCGTTGACGCTTCGATATGATCGAGCGTGAGAGAGGGTGCGACAATTGGCCAGGGCGATGCTCGAAGCGTGAACCCGACGTATTAAAAATACGGATCGCATCTTGTCGGGTCGGGTGACACGGCGGGTGAAATTAAATTTCATAAAGTGCGCCAAATTGGCTGAGAGTGAGTGAGTTAGACCGAGAGAGAATGATTCTCTGTGCGACCTCAAGAGCTTGATGAAATCAAGATAGAGAGTTCAAAAAATTAGTTTGGGCGGATGAGTCACTAAAGTACAGATGATTTTAAAAGATACTTATATTAGTCTAAATGGCTCCCAATTTATTTTAGAAACTTCTAAGAGAAAAGTTTATGCACAAAAGATGGAAGATAAATTTAAAAAAACCTATAATGCAGAAAAACTCGGAAAAAAAATTACAAAATGCTTATTTTTCTAGAAAAAAGAAAAAGATCGTGGAACAAACATGTGGGTGACTTGGATAGGTACGCAACATCTAGATTTTCCTTTTGAATGTCATTTTTCGCGGTACCCTGTATGTGACCTATATATGTCGTTTTCTAAATTACGGTCATTATTTATTTTCGTCCGTGTCGGTCCCGATTTAATTCGCGTATCGATAGCATGATTGAACGTTTTCAATAAATAATTCCACGATGCAAGAACCATGAATGAAAGGCGATCGATCAGCGTCCAAGAATTCGGGAATTAAATGTTAACATGATCCTTAAATTTATAAAAGATACTCCTCCTTCCTCGTTACGCGTCCCTTGCGATGTGAAACTTTTACCGCGGTAATAAAGTTTCACTTGTCCCGAAATTTAAATGGATGATTTTGCAATTGCGGGTATTCGAATAAAGAGGAGACGTCCTGAAACGATCATCACTGGTACACAAGTATCCTGTTTAGAAAGGTGCACGAACACGGGGTCGTGAAACCTTTGATATATTTCATATACTACATGCGTATACACTAGTGGAATTGGTTCAGGACACGTTTAGAACACAATAGAAATTAATTTTTTTTTTTTTTTTAATTCTTACGCTTTTAATGTATGTTCTGCTACGCCAAAATGATACTGTAATGTTTTTATTTTAATGTATAATGTTTCTTCTTGATATTCGACTCAATAAGTTTACTTTGGTAAGAATATAAAATATAAGTGATTATGACGTAAAGATAATCAATAAATGCGAAATTAAAGAAAATGAACATGTCCAAAATTAATTCCACTGGTGTGTGTGTGTGTGTGTGTGTGTGTGTGTGTGTGTGTGTGTGTGTGTGTGTGTGTGTGTGTGTGTGTGTGTGTGTGTGTGTGTGTGTGTGTGTAATATATATATATATATATATATATATAGAGAGAGAGAGAGAGAGAGAGAGAGAGAGAGAGAGAGAGAGAGAGAGAGAGAGAGAGAGAGAGAGAGAGAGAGAGAGAGAACACCGGTCGTTGGGGGGTCGGGTTTCGGCTCTGGCGATACTTCGAGTTAAGCAGCGCTGTGCATGTCCGATACTCGGAGCGGTGACCGCTTTGCTGTGCACCGGCGGGCGTATGAACCAGTCAGCGGAAGGCAATACGTCTGAGACCTTGGTTCCCGATACTTAAAATGTCTGTGCACTAGACCGGTACGGGTTTATCATAGTTTCCTCGTATCCTCGGCGAATGCGGTATAGTGTAGCTTAAGACGGCTGTGGACGCAAGGTAAGGTAGGTTAGGCCAGCGATGTAGGGGTAGAGCGTTGCGTGAAAACTCGCAAGGGTCGGTATATCTTGCATTGGACCTCGGGGTAATAAAAAAATTAAATTAAATAAAAAATATACGGGCATATATGTAGTATTATATTATAGAGGCAGTGCGCAAAAACCCGTAAAGGTATACGTTGGAAGTACGGAAATTATATCATATTATATTTTATTAAATATTATACACACATACACACACACACACACACACACACACACACACACACACAAAATAACCCTCTTTCGATGAGTTACGAGCTACGAAGAAAAGGAAAATAAAATAAAAACTCGGCAACCTGGTTCGCTGTTCATGCAGCGCTTTTGCTGGGACGTCATGCGCAATATAAATATTTTCCGGCACGTGTCACGCGCGAGGAAAAGCACGCAAACTTTTATAAGCGTCGTCGCGTATAACTTTTTCTCTTGCCTCGCCTCTCTATCTCTCTCTCTCTCTCTCTCTCTCACTGTTTTCGCTAAATCGCGAGAAAACATAAGTTTCACTCAGCTGCTCGTCCTTTGCGACTCCCTTGTTATAATGTATGCTGCAATATAAGTAGAGGCTAGAGAGAGCAAGAGAGAGGAGAAAAAAAAGTGCAGCGCGCAAGCACGATTGCACATCGCGGAGGAAGGAAAACTCATTTTTTATGCAATCGGTTTTACCTGAGAGTCGTAACCCGAGAACGGATCGACGACGACAACGTTCAAGTAGCAAACGATAAAGGTCAATAGCCCGCGATCAAAGTCTCGAGTCATCCTCCCGCGTGAGAATAATCCCATGCGTTCTTATGTTTTCGCATTCTTTGTTTTCGTTTTTCCCTTCTGTTTTCATTCGATTTGTGAAACTTGTAGGACGATGCAACGTTTTTTCAGACACGGAGAAGTGCATCTCCGTAAACGAAAATGGAAATCCGACAAGATAAAAAAAAAAAGATCAGCGACGACGAGGTAGATGAATAAATTACAACGTTGCACCGTACAGCTACGAGTGGCCTGAAAAGGAAGAAAAAAACCACTCAGGCAGACTAAATCCGTTATCGAGGGATGTCAACGAATTATTTAATGAAAAAAAAACGGAATATTAGGTCATATTAAGAACGATTTATTCCATCGAATTAACGAATACTCAGAATAATAAAACATTGCAACGTTTCATCTCAACATTTCGTTGATTCAAGCGAATTTTCGCTTGAATATTATTCAAAAATAATAAACCAACACTGGTGGAATGGGCGGTCGAGATTCGGCGAAAATGCAATAAAATATATATTCTTTGGAATAAAATATATGATAATCATATTTTGAAAAATAACGAAAATAAGGAATTAAAAAGAATCTTTGCATTTCAACGACGCGAGCTTCAACCCAATGTAATTTTTTTCTTCCATGTACCTCGATTTATTCAAGTAAATAACTATGTGATCTACGGAGCTTTTGCATTGTTGGACCGTAATGAAAATTCTCCTTTTTATTTCTTTATTTTTATTTCTGTACAATTTTGTTTTCCACTTAAAAATGTTGGATCTCCAAACAAGCCAGTCAACAAAAATGTCGAGGGATTCTCGTAGCGAAGATCTGTCAAAAGCAATTCGAAAAATGAAAGGATAATAATCCTCGTATTCCAACGATGCAAAGTTCAATTTCATTCCAATCTTCCATTGGCAATAATAGCAACAATGATAAGCAACATACCGAATGTTACGAAACAAAACGTTATTCGGCAGGAAGAAAGAAATATCGAAATATGGAGATATGGTCGACGAGAAATGATTTAGAGCGCCCATGTCGTGCAGAAAGAATAAGCTCCACGCTTGATTCACACAACAAAATAATGATAGTGTTACGTAAGTGTGTACATATATATATATATATATATATATATATATATTCTGTATACAAAAATATAAATATATGTGTGCGTGTCTTCGTCCATACATACTACGAATAATGGGGGTCTATAGATGACAGGGTAAAGAAATTGATCCCGAAATTGCTCGAAAATTGCAGCGATCCACAAGTAATCGAGGGAAAATTGCGCAAGTGTACGCGCGCGTGTGTGTGTGTGTGTGTGTGAGTGTGGGTGTCTGCCACGCCGCGGAGAAAACCCGCGCGGTGGTTCGCGATGACGATGGCGAAAGCCGCTCGCGAGGGGGATGGCGTTGTGAGTTGCGGTTGTTCGCGCAGAGGGTTGCGCCCGAGGAAGGGTGAGGGGTGAAGCGAAAAACGCGAATACGAAGGGTTGCAAGAGAAACTGCGCTCGGACTGTGGACGCGGAAGAAAGGAGGTAAGGCGCAGAGAGAGAGAGAGAGAGAGGTAGAGATAGAGAAAAGAACATGAGCGCGCGTTGCTTTCATTCTTTATGGATGTAGTTCGGAAACTTCTCTCGGCAGCTCGCCGAGGTCGATAGCCCTATCGAGGTCTAAGAACCGGGAAGTTCGCCGTAGTATCGGCGTTGAACACTCGTGCCTTTTACTCTTGCCCCCCCCCCCTCCCGCGCTCTCTCTTGCTCAGTGTGTATCGTGTTCTCGTCCTCTGTACGCTCCTCGCTCGATCTGCTTTTCACGTGCATCTATGTGTACATGGATGCGTGTGTGTTGCGCCATGTTCAGCGCGCGGAAAGAGCGTCGATCAAGTTTGGCGGTGAAATTGAATCTCACGGAAAACGTTGCTATTGCTATACGGGACCGATAAATTGTCGAGTGAGAGCGAGAGGAAGAGGGAGAAAGAGAGAGGTGGGGCGAAGGGGGGAGGAAATCGATCCGGAAGCTGTATAAATCACGCTCACCGAAATACCTGAGACTTGTATGGGGCGGTATTATCTCAGGTTTCCGCAATTCAAACTTTGTGCTATACGACCCTTGACGAGGAAGCCCAAAATGATTTCCGCGACAATAATAATAATAATAATATAATGATAATAATCTGTTCCGGTCTCGGTTAAGATCGAACCTAACCCCCGATCGTAGGCGAATGTTCTCCAGTGCAGACTAAGCAAGTTGCCGGGAGCGGAAAATCTATAATCATAACAATGATGATAATAATTTTATTAATACAAATATATAATAAAAATATTTTCAAAAAATTCATAATGTTAATAGTGCACTTTCATAATAAAAATTAACAATAATAATATAAATATATAATGAAAATTCAAAACATAAAAAGAATATCAATAATACACATTTAGAATACAAATTTACAATAATAATATAAATTTATAATAGAAGTCCCCAACAGTAATACCGATAATATAATAATAACAATCACGATCATAACAATATCTCAGTGCAATTATAGTTTGAACGATAATAATAATGATAATAATAATAGTATCAAATATTTTACACTTTTCGTTTACTTTTTTGTATCGAAATAAAATTATCGACTGGGCTTCCAATATACACTCGCTTCCAATATACTCTCTTTCTCTCTCTCTCTCTCTCTCTCTCTCTCTCTCTCTCTCTCTCTCTCTCGCTCTCTTTTCCGTTCCGTTATCGCAGGAAATTTAATAAAAATGTGGGAGGTAGCGCATAAAATTCTTCGGGGTCTCTGGGTCACCTATGGCTTATCGAATGGCGCGCAGGAATGGAGGCAGTGGGGGCGGAAGAAAAAGCGAGCGATAGAAGGAAAGTATATATAGGCGAAATCCTAAATTGGGGAAATATCGCGATCTCTTCGGCACACAGACACACACACCACACACGCACGCGCACACACAAACACACACGTACGTGCGCGTGTGTGGGAAGAGGGGGGTCGTCGAAAAGACTATAAAGAGATCGATACGTTAAACGAGAGATCGTACACATTACTTGGGATAAGCTCTTGCTCTCCCGCAGAGTGGCCTGCTCTTTTGACCGTGCGGGCTCGTCCCTATAAAGCTCGTATCGAGAATCGATTGAATTCTTTCTATAGATGTACGCGCGTGCTCCTGTCTATTAAAAAAAAAAGAGGGAAATACGTGTGTGAGTAGAAGAGGAACGAAGTAAAATAGCCACAAAGGTTTTGTTACGTTTTTTTTCGTATCGTTTCGATACGTTAAATAGTGACGAGAAATGGATACTGGCTGATTAGAAGCGAGCAGGCTCCAGCGACCATGGGCGTAGGCCATGGTCGAGAATAACGATGGAAGTATACGATGAGTAGCGCATTCACGTGTGCATACTAATGCACAACGTATTTACGGGTAATCGAAACTCGATACAACACGGGGATGAGTTATTGGCGGATATCGTTGAAACATTTCATTTCCGTGCTGCGTCATCCCCTTGCCGAGCATTAATGTTTCAACGAATCCCGATATTTTATCGCGCTGGGGAGGTTCTTTTTTTCTTCCAACGTCACATTTCGAGCTGCATCGAAGAGAGTCGCGATGGCAGCCAGAAGGGGGAGAATTTCGTTCGACAGAAAAATACGAAATTGCCGTGCCGCTGTCATTGAATAGATGGAAATTGATAGAAAAAAATGCTTTTGCATAGTCTGTTCCGGCTGCTTTTATCAATAGATTGAATTTGAAATTTAATTGAGATATTTGATATCATCGACTCGCGGAGAATCTACTCGTAAATCTCGGCGAAAAATGAAAATTAAGGATAAAGAAGATTTTTGTCCAGCTTCGATTTACGGTGGAGGAGAACAAAAAAACAGATATAGAACAGCGGCGACAGTTTTTATTTATCGCTGGAGTTTGTATTATGGGAAACACACTTCGGCGATGAAGGCTCGTATTGCAAAGCTTTGGAGAGAGAGAGAGGGAGAGGGAGAGGGAGAGAGAGAGAGAGAGCCGAGCTGTTTGAGGAAACGACGCGTGTGCTATACGCGGACGGATAACAGCTGACGCCTACACAGCTTCGCTATACGAATCGATAACCGTTCACTCAAACGTTACCTATAATTCGGCACTCCGCACCCACGACCTACCATTATTATCATAATTCATTACGAAACACATAAATAATTCGATACTATGCATGTATAATAGATTTATTATATCTCCGTGCAGACACGCGCGCGCATTAGCATGTATTGAAAAATCTCTTCCCTTACCCTTTGAGAGTAATGACGCTTGCATGGTGGAAATTCTTTTGTTTGCACGCAACGGAAATACTTTTGTACATTTTATTTTCAGTATCATACATCTTTTGTTATACACTTATATTGTAGATCGCTCGATCGATACCTTAATAAAATGGGTGACATTTTTGTAGGCGAAATCTGTCAAACGAAACTGACGGTATTTAGAAATATTAATTTTCATTGTATTTCAACAATGCAAACTTCAACCTCATGTGTGAAATATTATTAGGTATGAAAAAAATGCCTGCTCAATTTGAGCTCTCCAACTACAAGTCCAAGTGGTAGCAGGGGATTATTTTTTTTTTCTCATTCACACGAACAATTCGCACTTTACATTCAAATCTGAATGATGAATTTGTCAAATACTCTAGATCGTTTTTTTTTTTAATGTCGAAATAACTATTTTTACACAAATTACCGCTATTTTGATACATGCATACATGCCTGTCGATAAACTTTTTTAAAAAGGCATTCCTTAAATGACTGCAATTGGTGTGAAGTAGTTACATCGAGATCTTCGAAAGCTCTTTATAAAGCTGCGTGCATAAGTTTCAAGGAACTCCAAAAGAGGTTTGCGAAGCTGTGAGAATCGGCTTCAAGGATCTTCAACCGGATATGGCAAACATTAATGAGTTATTCGAGTTTGAATGCAAAGAGCGAATATTCCGTGTAAACAGAATAAGAAAGTAAAATCATTTTGAAGTTCGCATCGTTGGATACAACGAAAAATCTTTTTCACTTTTTTATCTCTACTTTCATTGTTATTCTACATTTTACTTTTACAGCTTCACATTTCAAGATCTCTGATAAGTACCCTCAGAGAGATTTTCTTCCCTATAGATGGGCCAAAAAAATTGTCCACTAGAAAAGAAAAATATTTTCGATGCGTTACCACTTGACTTTGGCTAAAAAGTTCCAATTTGACGTGATCTTTTCTACACCTAACAATTTGTTACACACACACAATGTATATATAGACATACAATATCTATATAAACCTATAATACAGATGAAATATTACGTGGCATTTATTAGGGGTATTGAGGGCGTACACCGTCGTAGAAATATAATTTAAAAAAAGAGTACGTCGAGAGAGAGAGAGAGAGAGAGAGAGAGAGAGAGAGAGAGAGAGAGAGAGAGAGAGAGAGAGAGAGAGAGAGAGAGAGAGAGAGAGAGAGAGAGAGAGAGAGAGACAGAAGCAAGATACCATAAAAAACGCGAGAAAAAAGGTGAATGTATATATGTGGAGGAAGGTGAAAGAAAATTATGGACGTAGCAAAGAAACGACGTGAGTTGATTGGATTAGCGTCGAAGTCAGTGACTCCACGTGGAGCTTTCTCGCTCGTATTGCTCCGAGCCGACTATCGTGCGGTTAGGAAAGAGAGTGCCTGTCGAAATAATTAGAAAAGTTTAATTTCCCCTTGACGATGGTCGCATCAGTGGCTATATATATATATATATATATATATATATATATATATATATAGCGGTGCTTTTCGCTAGGCGTTATACATCGACGCCTCTCTGTAGAGGCATCAGATGCAAGGCAGTAGGAGTCGTTCAAACTTTGTCCCACGCCGACTTCATTTCCGGTCCGCCTAGGATTACTGACTCCTGCTGCCCGTCTCTCTCTCTCTCTCTCTCTCTCTCTCTGTGGCTCTGACACGACAGCTTCATATACCGCCGTCGCACTTCATTTTCTTGATTTCTTTTTTTCCTCCTCGTTTTTCTCGTCACGCACTCCCTAGTTTTCCGCGTCCTTTGAGTTTAGTATTTACCGCGATTCCGAGTAAATATCTTTCCTCCGTAAGGACTCTCCTCCCCGTCGAAGGGAGGCTGCAAATACGTCTAGAAGGTGACGAGAAAAAAATCCAGGGAAAGCCCGAAGAACTCTTGCAACCGTGAACTCAACTATACGTTTTTATGGGAAAAGAATACTTCAAAGCCGTTATATCGGGAGTAATGTTGACTCTCAGCCTATTCGGCTGTTTCGGCGTCCTCGAGGTCGAATGTCCTCTGAATCACCGTTCACTATATATAATTCGAGGTTAATGCATAGTTGACGTATATTTTGGCCAAGAAGCATGGAGGAAATACGTGGAGTGCGGTGGATGAATCGTGTCCATCTTCCGATGTCTCAATACGCCGAGGATGCCTCGGCGATTATATATCCGAAATTCGAACGAATTTCTCCAGTCGATAAATTCGATGATTCATCGACATTTTTTTTTTTTTTTTTCGTTGTCCGCGAGAGGCCATTCACCTCTCCGCGTAGTCGTATTATGGAGAACTTTATTCCCAAAACTTCTGGGCGTGGAGAAGAAGAAAAAGGTTCCGCGGGACCGGAAACGTATTCACTGGGAATTTGAGCTTCGATTCTCATTGATCGCTGGCCGAGCCAATTAGAGAACGAAATGCTAATTTGATCCCCTATTGCTGTTCCTTCGGATCAACGGATATTCCTATCTCGTCTCAATCACGCACCCATCGAAAAATGACAATACGCCAATTTTTTTTTTACCGAACAATAAGCCTCGAGAAAAACGAAGTACTTTTCGGAGCGAGGAATAGGAAAGTTTCACTCGGTTATCTTGATTCGGGATATTTATTCAGGAGGAGTTTTTCAAGGCTCTTTCGCAGACAGTGAGGGAATATCGTCCGTTATAATGGCTTGCGATTCGTTGAGATCGTTTACCGAGAAATATGAACTGCGAAAGCGGCGAGGTCTGCGACGACGACGACGACGACGACGAACTGCAGACGACGATGACGACAGAACGAAGAGACGGCGACACTATATCTATAGTTACATACGCCGCCGTCCAATTCACGGCAGGTACAGGAAATGAAGGCGGCGAGAGGACAAAGCGAACGGTCTCTTCCCCCTCCCTGCCCTCTTCCTCTCGATATATATATATATATAATAGAAATGGCTGAGCTAAGTGAGATACCGAACGGAACGACAACGCCGACGAAAATGATCCTGTCGTCGAGTCGGTGTACACGCCTCCCGTGTGCCCCTTCCTCAAAATTTTGGTACCCCCTGTTTCCCCTCCCTCCCCCACCGCGGTGACGGGTTCCCCGGGTTTGCTATATTTCCTTGGTGAACGATTTCCCGGATCGGTTGCGTTGCGCGTAACTTTCGCGACAACCCCAATGGTTTGTCATCAACTTCAATACCATTCACATTAGTCGCTTACTGGGGTGGTCTCGAGTGAGAAGAAAATGAAGAAAATTCGGTTAATACGTAAAACGACATGTCAAGTGTAGGTGTAGAGAGTGTCACACCCAGAAGGGATGAGATCATAACATTTGATTTCCCTCTTTGTTGCCTACGCCTGGCGCAATGAGGGATGAGGGTTAAAAGAAAGAGGACTTTGTCCCGTGTTTCGGCGACAAAGCGCATGGAATATAAAATTCGATATCTGAGACCTAAGTTTGCGCATGGTTTGTATCATGTCAACAGGTGGCCGCGGTGATTTCTCATGTCAGGAAGTTTACAAAGTTGTTTATGCGAACGAATCGAACGTCCTAAATTTCATTTAGAGTAGGGTTCTCGTAGCATGCGGGCTTTTCGTTGTCCCCAATGGGCCGGCGTAAGATTTTTCGAGTCTGTTGATCGAGTCGCTGGTTGATTTTTCGTAGAGCTATATAGACAAAAAATATAAATTAAAAAATGAAGTTGAAACTCAGCAGCTCAACACACAATGCTCAAAGAGATGCGCAAAAAGTGTGCTCTTGAGAATAGCAAGGCACTAATAACGGCCTAATAGCAAGCGGAAACGAGTGCCAGAAGTACTTACGAGGAACATTTCCAAGTGTCCGCCTTCGATTTTGTCGAAGCTCATATATAGAATAAAGTATTGAAAATTATTAATTCAATTTTTTTTTCAACACTTCTATAGTGGATTTTTCATCGCTTTACCTCAGAAGCATTTTGGTTTCTGTTTCAGATCAGAGGACTGCATGTGGGCGAAACCGCAAAATTACCCCTCACACGCCTTTCTTCGAGGGTTGGTTTTCCTCCTTAAAACCATTTTCCCGCCGACAAAAAAAAATCCATATCTAATAGTCTTCAATGCTTTATCACATATATGAGTTGCAACAAAATCGAGGGCGGACACTTGAGTGATGTTCCTTGTTAGTTGCGAGCACAAATGAGTCACTAAACGATGCAGAGGTATGTGGCAATGCGTCGAGCTAGGTGAAGGGAACGTTGGGATATTCTACAAAATCTCCACCAAGTACAGGGGAGCATTGTTGTTTAGAATGTAGACGGTCGTGACACCCATAAAGCAGACTCTTCGCTACCTCGACCGTCAAAACCAGCCAGTTACCCGCGATGCGGAGTAATGTGCTCATCTTTGCGCAAGTTGAAAATAAACGTCCGACGGTCGAGTTTATTAGTCTTTGTAATTTGAGATTATGCTCCGCATACACGTCATTGTACATACTAAGGAACAATAGTCAAAAATAGAAAAGATGAGTTTGGTGATGAGTGAAATCACGATTTCGCGTGATAGCGACAGGGGAGGGGGGGGGAGTCGATTTCTCATCGGTATTCCATGTCGAAATTCGATGAAACGGAGCGATATATATTGCCGAGAGAATGTACGCGATCGCGTTATTCCCTTTCATTCACGGATCAAAGCGCGGTCTTTTACGTTTCGCGTTTCCCGACAAACGATTCCCATTGCTCAGGCTGCTCGGGTTTCCGTCCTGCTTATTTGTCGCCGAGCGCCGGGTATATTCGAAACGCATGCTGGTTTTCCTGGCGAGGGCTCTTTTGTTTTGGAGGATTGGCTGGAGATTTATACATACATACGTATATAATATACACGTCCATATACAATGATCTACACACACATATAAATGTCTGTGTGTGTGCATCTGTATGGATATATATATATGGGGAAAGGATATTTTAAACCCGTCGTATGGTTGCAATGATGCCATCAAAATTGGCATCCTCAGAGTGGAACGATACTATTAATTTACTTATTTCTTTTTTTTTATCCGGAAAAATCTGTCTTTGCAGATTGTACATGTTAACTAAGGATACGAAAAAATGTGTCATCTGCATTGTCTGAATCGGTAAAAAAAATATGTCAGCTACTGAAAAAATTAATTTCCGTTGCATTCCAACGAAGCAAATACCAATATCATTTGTAACTTGGGTTTTCAGCACGTCTGGCTAGTTTAAGAACCCCTGAATATTTTTTAAACGAATTGTCGCTTTTAAGGGGTTACCCCCACTTGCGAAGGGGATTTGAAAAAATCGATTTTTTTTTGTGCATTTTTTTGAAGTGTAAGTATCTGAGAATATGTCCTGAAAATTTCAAGTCAATCCGAACAAAATTGACTGAGATATGAGCGTTGAAAGAGAAGAATCCGTTGTGTAAACGATCGGAAATTGAAACTTTAAACGCGTTTTTCTCAAAATGGCATTTCTGAAGTCGGTGACCAAGATTACTCGAACACTAATGAACCGATCTTCTTGAAATTTTGCAGGCTTATTTAATAAATAAAAATGTAGTCTTTAATCGTTCGATTTTTTTTTTCGAAAAAAATGGCCGTTTTATAGCCAAAAAACGGCCGTTTTTTTTCGTTAAAATCGAGCCGTTAACTTTGACTGTCCGCCATTTTGTGAAAAATGAATATTTTTGAAATCCTTCGATTAAAGACTAGTTTATACTTATATTTGACTAAATCCATCGGCATTTTTTTTCAGATGATCCACTTCGCCGCAATGTTGGTCACCGCAAACCGTGTATATAAAAACATTATTTCATTGACGGCCATTTGCCACTAAACAATGTAATATTTTTCAATAAAAAAATTACTGAAAGTTCTTCAAGATGTGTTCTTCAAGATGGTATATCGATCGATTAAAAAAGTTTTGTAGTTTTCGTTAAAAAAAATTCATGAAAAGGGCCTTTTTTGCGTTACAACCGGGGGTCGAAAAGGTCCCAGAAATGGCCTAGAGATGTTTACATATGCCCGAATGTGATTTTGAGCACAATGGGTTTTACGGGATGATGAGTGCCACGAGAACGGTCCGTGAAATTACCACATAACAATGTGACCGACTTTATCCGAAGGAGATTTTGAAGACGTTGGGAACAACGTAATGACGAATCGTGGGAAGATAGGCTACGAGGACGGTCCTCGAAGCCGTACGTTTTCGAAATTACCCTTCCGCATACACGAGTGCGTGTACGTAGCTATGCTCTGGCTTTTCACTCCATAAATCCGGTGAACAGTCGTTCGAGTAACCCATTTTCTCGTCGCGGCGGTGAAATTCGCGAAAGCAACTCCACGCATTATATTGCATGTGTGTGTGTGTGCGCGCATGCATGTATAGGGAAGACAAATGTATATACATAGGCGAACGTAGGAAAAGGGAAAAGCGGATTTTACCGCATCAAAAGCTGTACATATAGCGACGGCCATTCGGAACAGATTGCGCGGAAGAGAGCCTGCGTTCGTTTTCCGCTTTATACCGTGTAGCCCTCTCCGCATGTTCCCTCGCCGGCCTACCGGCTGCTGATCCGTCTCCTATCCCGTCGTCGATCTCCGGCTAACCCTTTTGGAATGTGGGCGCCCATTTTTCCAACCGCAAAACGTTAAACGATGACGAGCATGGGTGCGCGCGGGCGTCCCGCGTGTGCGCGTGTGTGTGTGTGTGTCCACACTCCGTGAGAGAGCAGGTCGTAAAACCGTGCACGCTACTTCGGACCAATAATTGGCATAACCATTACGAGAGGAGGAGATGCGGCAAGAGAGGGAGAGAGGGAGCGAGAGATACGTATCGATGAAATTCTCTCTCGCGTAGCGGACACGGTCCGATACACACGTTTTACCATCCAGGCGTAATCAAACGCGACGACGACGACATCTACTCGGGGGCGATATCAATGTTGCGCTAGTAAAACCCGACGAATCGCGGGTGGTCGAACTAATTGGGAATAATTTAACGAGTCATCGAAGAAAAAGAATGAAAAAGGGGGGGGAGAGAGAGAGAGAGAGAGAGAGAGAGAGAGAGAGAGAGAGAGAGAGAGAGAGAGAGAGAGAGTGAAATTGAAACGTAGATCATATACCTGCCATTCGCGTCGCGATACACGTTGAAATATTCATCGTCATGCAGTAGGGCTCCGTCTCTTTAATATCGACGCGAAACTTCCCCCCGTATATCGTGATTGAGAGATTGACGGTAAAGGGATGAGGAAAATATTTCAATTGGCAATTGATCAATTAATTGGCGAGTTAATTATCGTGAAAGTTGCCCGCGGCCAACCGCAATCTCTCTCTAGCTGTATCGTTGTTTTACTTTGTTTCCTCGGCTTCACCGGCATTTTTTTTTTTTTTTTTTTTCGTTGCTCAAACAAGATAGCAATTCGGGAGAGTCCAATTATGATTCCTCCACAATTTGTATACATATAACGTGGAAGAATAATAGAACGAGAGAGATTGAGGTTCGTCGATACGAGTGGGTTGCTTGCATTTGAAAAACAACGTGAGGAAAAGAGGAAGCGAGAGACGATCGAACTGTCTGAGAAATCTCAGGACTCGGTGAATCAACATCGGGGAACTTTTCTGGTATCGAGCTTCGGTTATAAATGAGAGAGCCGCATTGCACAACGTGCCATTGCGATGTCTGCCATTAATATGGCCGCCTAATTATTCGACAGAATTTCTCTCTCGTTCCCACACACCGAGGCGATAGTTTCGTCATACAATCGACATTTAAAGCGCTCCTTTGACCTCGTACAATATGGGCGCTCTTTTAGGACGTGTTTGGCTAATAGGCGCGCGCGCGTACACACACACACACACGCACGCACACACACGCTGAGTGAATCTGGAGCCGTGTTGTGCGTGTAGTGGAAAAGACAGAGAGAAGAACCCTTCGAGGCACTCGACATCGATATGTTTGATTCGGGGATCTATGACACGTAGCCGCTCAAACGAGTTCGGACTCCTTCCTCGTTGGTTACGAAACGTCGACAAATGGGGAAAAAATTATAGGTGGAAGAATGGTGCACGTCGTATGTTAAAATCTATTCGTTCGATTCACTTCACATTCGGACAGAGCATACTTTATAAAATTGTTTAGCGCATGAGCTAATGATTTTTTTCATATATTCATTCATTTGTGCATAACAAATAATTTGAGTTGTATTTTTTGTTGTTGAAACTCGAAATTATTCGTCCACCTTGCAATTTTCGTAATGTTCGACATTTCAAAAAAAGTATCCGCTCATGCGCAAGTTTTATAATTATACTGAAAGCTTAGTTTTCTTAATTTTTTGTTTCAAAAGAGCCTAGTTGCCGAATGCACCTACACCAGTTGGCCATGCAGAAATAGCGACACATTATTTAAACAATAATAAGTTCAGTGTTTATCAATATTTTTTTATTCAAAAAAACTTAAACTTTACTAGACTATGCATGAATTGTGTGTAAAATCCCAACCTCGTCATCCGAATACTCTCTTCAGAAAAAAATATAAAAAATCGACCTGTTTTTCGGGCCACAAACTTATGCAGATCCGTTAACTTTATAGTATTGAAGTTTGCATCGCTAGAATGCAACGCGATTTCTTTTTGACAGTTTGTTTCTTAAAATTTTTATTATTATAGAAGATCATTTTCATAGATTTATATTGTAGATCGCATGGATAAGTATTCTAAAAAATTATTTTGTCCAACTAAGCGGAATCTGCCGACAGAAATTACGGGAACTCTGCCTATTGATTTTCATTGCATTCCAACGATACAAACGTCAACCTCATTTAACTTTAAGTGATTAAGGGGTGAGATGCAGTCAGAAATTTCAAAAAATCGATTTTTTTATTTACATTTTCTTGAAGTATGATGTTTCGAAAATATTCCCTGAAAATGTCAAGTCAATCCGATGAATAGTTTCCGGGATATCCCACAATTTGTTTGCTTGGTTTTGTTCGGTTTTGTTTGGTTTTTATTTGGCCGTGTTTGTATAGTAGTAGTTTATATGTAGTATTTCTATACATAAATCGAGTGTTAAATTGGAAAACTCTTTCAGAAATTTTCAAAAATTTATTACTGAAAAGCTCTGATCTTTGGCGAAATTTTATAAAGAATACTTTCGTTTTTAAATTGCTCAAAATGTTTAAAAAATAATAATTCATCTTGAAAAACTTGAATTTTTAGAAAAATTGTTTTAACAATTGGCTATAAACAATTGAATGCTCGACTTTTCGGCAAAAATTTTGATATTCGGATTCAACGAATCAAAATACATAAAAAAAGTTTAGCTTCATCCATCGAGCTCAAAATTTTACGAACATATAATACCGTGTCGAACAACTTTAAGGCAGGATTCTACTTTGAAACTTTGAAAAAAAAATTTTTTTTTTTTTTTACATTTTTCGAAAGTAAATATGTTCAAGAATGTTCGGTCAAAATTTTATAAAGTTCCAAGCAGTCTAACTATCCTTTTTCGCCTTTCGAACGCACCTATCTGAGCGCGCTATTGTGACCCGCCCGGCGCGCGGCCCGGACTCACCAAAACTTTAAACGCGTTTTTCTCGAAACGACATTTTCAAGTACCGTGGTCGTGATAACTCAAAAAGTACTGAACCGAGCCTTATGAAATTTGGAACACATATTCTATATGTGTGTACCAACCGACCTAACTACAATCAACTTAAAATTTTGATTAGAACTATTTTTTTATTGCAAAAAAGGGCCCAAAAAACGCATTTTTTTCGTATTTTAGCCGCCATTTTGTTAATTTTGCACGTATATAAAATATTCTAGTTAGGTCGGTTCCTGAAGACATACTAAACATGAAACTATTTGATTTTTTTGTTTCAGACCATCCGTCGGGAAGATTTCACGACCACGGCAACGGTATCTGCTTTTCGAGGCGTTGGCTTTAAACATATTTTACGTGTACAAAAAATGAATAAAATATATTAAAATTTTTTTTTTATGTACTCAAAGAGTGTATTTATTGAACAGTTTAAACCCCATATCGATATCTTTAATAGTATTCTCAGAAAAAATTCACGAAAATAGCGTTTTTTTTTTCATGGTTTCAAAGTAGAATCCTGCCTTAAACGCGTTTTTCTCGAAACTATGTTTTTCAAGTCGGTGACCACTATAATTCAAATCCACTCAATGGATTTTGATAAGATTTTGCATGCTTATTGATAGCATTAAAAACTAGTCCTTAATCGAAGATTTTCATTTTTGTTGAAAATTTCTATTTTTTTTTTTAAATAAACGAGCGATTTTTTGGACGAAAATCGAAAGTTATCTGTTGGTCAGCCGCCGTTTTGTTCATTTTTGAAAAAAAGCTTCGATTAAGAACTAGATTTACTAATGAACTAAGGATTTTTTTTGTTTTTTTTTATTTTATTTTTATTTCAGATGATGCAGTAAAATTGTATGATGGTCGCTGCAAAGCACTACATGCCGAAGGGGGTCCCAAACCCAAACAAAGATGGCGATCTTTTTTTATAAATAATCAATATTTTTTTTGAAAATTTGTACAAGTCAAATTGAAATATAACATAAAAAATCTGTGTAGCCACTTTTGTAAAACAAACTAAATGCAATTATGTATTTATATTTATGCTACTTTTTTCTTATTACGTATACTTATCACACTATATCTATACCTGGGTTGGGCATATTTGAATTTTTTTAAATTCGTGAATAATGAAGAAACGTATTCAAAATTCGTTCCGAAAATGAATAAAGAATTCTACTGGATTCAGTATTCATTCCGAAAATGAATAATAAATCCAACTGAATTCAGTATTCATTTCAACATAAGTAATAAATCCAACTCGATTCAGTATTCATTGCGTATTCGAATATCATCAAATTGAATAATCTGGAAAAATGGACAATGGAAATGAGATAAATATAATGTCCCATTTCTATCCCCTTTTAGTCAGGTACTAGATACTAAGAGCGCGATTTCCCTTGGGTAAATATAATGTAACCGGACGATAATGTTTTAATAGAATAAACATGTTTTTTTGTCAATTTTTCGAGATTATTCAATTTGATGATATCCTGTTGATGATTCAATTTGATGATACGGAATGAATACTGAACCGAATTCGATTAATTACTTATGCTGAAATGAATACTGAATTCAGTTGAATTCATTATTCATTTTAGAATGAATACTGAATCCAACTGGATTCATTATTCATTTTGAAATGAATACTGAATGCAGTAGGATTCATTATTCATTTTCGGAACGAATACTGAATCCAACTGGATTCATTATTTATTCTCAGAGTGAATACTGAATCGAGATGGATTCATTATCGAAAAAAAATGAATATCCATCTAACATGTATTCGGTATTATTTTCCTACTCGAATACTTTTAGTATTCGGGTAGGAGTATGCCCATCTCTGGTGTGTGTGTGTGTGTGTGTGTGTGTGTGTGTGTGTGTGTGTGTGTGTGTGTGTGTGTGTGTGTGTTTAATAATGTTTAATAATAAAAAATAGTGGTATAAATATAATCTAAAAAATATCTATAACACCAATGGAGCAGATAATATTCAGTTCTTAATGTTCCGTCGTATGCTCTTGCCTAGCTTTTACGATCCCATTTCCCTCACTTCGACCCCTCACTTGTCACTTTGCTATTTTCGGGTGGTGGTGCCAAAAAAGTGAATATCCGCATAGGTTACATTTCCTCGGGCAAGTGAAGCTACGTGGATGATGGAAAAAATGTTTCGAGAATGAGCGTGTGAGAGCTTGACGGGAGAATGCGTCATGTATGTACATGTATACACACAGACACACACAGACACACATACGCGCGCGCGCGCGTGTGTGTGTGTGTGTGTGTGTACACATATATATACGGTATGATAGATGAAAAAGGCATTTTGAGAGTGGGGGCCAAGAGGAAGTGCAAGCTGAAAGCTTGCCTTGTTTGAGATTAGGATAAAGCACACCGTTACTCCTATCGACCATGCGCGTACTCACGTTCATACATATATACATAGGTAAATGTATGGAACACTGTAGGTATGTGATATCGGCTCACATTTGGGACGATGCTCGGACGTTAACGTGTTGCAAAGTGGCTATTTGGCTCTGCCAGAGTTTCGAGGGTTGGCGACGTGGCTGAGAATTCGACGAATTTTACTGCTAAAAGGTGAACGAGTTTTTGCTCCCTCCCTCGTTCTTCCTCTCTTTTAACTTTACGACAGGGCGGCGGGAGATAGAGAGAGAGCAAGAGAGGGGACCTAGGGAAAAAGGCAAAGAGAGCAGCGGCCGCCGCACATGGAGTGGCGACCCATACGTAGTAGGCTAATAGATACTAATCGTTCCCTGATGGGGACCCGTCGTTTATCGAGATAATCTGGCTCCCAAGATTCTTGAATATCTCTCTCTCTCTCTCTCTCTCTCTTTCTCTCTCGCCCATCAAAGATAAAAGAAAGTGAGCGTGAGAGGGGAAGAGAAGGAGAGAAATGACGATGGAGGGAGGGGTTAGACGGTTAGCGGGTAAAGAGAGAGAGAGAGAGAAAAGGAAGAACTTGAGGGAGCAGGTCTGCGAAGGGAAGCAGAGGAGGGGTTGAAAAGGAAGGAGTATGGTAAGGCGGAGGAGAGTCTGATGAGCCAAATGGTATGACTTTGCCGATGGCCTCTCTCTCTCTCTCGAACGATTCTTCCTCTCTTCTCCCGCAGCTTCCCTCCCCCTCCGCCACATCAGAGCAGTTTCTGGGTCCGTGAGCATTGTGCAAAATCCTCTCTCCGAGAGAGACAGAGAGAGCAAGAGAGAGAGAGAGAGAGAGAGAGAAATGCAGATGAGTCGGGCCAGAGCGTACACACACGTCCTACCGCGTTCAGGTAACGAAATACTCCGACATGAGAATGCTCACCTGTCATCCCCGCGGAAGAAGTCAATCTATCTTTCTCCTGATTTCAGTTCTCGTTCTCTCTCGCTCCTGTGCTCACAAGCAGATTCGCGCGTCGTTGCCTCTCATTTATTTTTCGCCGTTTTTTTTTTTCAACTCTACCCGTACCTTCGTCCCTTTCCCTTCGAAAATATGAAGCGGGTGAACAATCGCGAACCTGTTGCATTTGTGCAGCGATGAAATGGAGAGGAAAGAAATAATATAAAAAAAAACATAAAAACCACGGGACAACCAGTCAGGGAGAGGAGAGAGAGAGGGAGAGAGACGTTTTTGCGTTGTTGGAGGGTGAACGGAGGATTAATCAAGAACGGAGAAAAAATGGGACAAAGAAAAAGGAATTAGTTCGCGGCGGTGGATGACGAAGCCGAGAACGGCGTGAGAAAACTTACGGAGCGATAGTGAGATTCAATTTACGTGATATATTCATTAAGACAATCAGGATTGTCGTAAGGCAAAAAGAGTGGGATAGATAGAGAGAAAGATAGAGAGGGAAGGCACCGCGAAGAAAAAAAGGAGCAGAGGGTTTATAAAAGCACGAGATTTTCCGGAAATTATGCGTTCGTGTCCTTCGGCTATACCACCAATATGGAAATTTTCTTCAATTTATCATAAACTTTTCGAAATTGGCTTCATTAATTGCCACCCCCGAGCCCCGTGTCCGCTCGTTTGTTTTACCCTTAATTATACGATCGCTCGCAATTATCGACACCGACCAGCTGATCGATGTTTCAATAATGAATGCATCGACTCGCCTAAGTGTGGCCTAGTGGCTCTAGTGGCTCTCTCTCTCTCTCTCTCTCTCTCTCTCTCTCTCTCTCTCGCCCCCATCATTCAGCTCACGGGTCGCTGCCCTTCGAATGTTCAACCCATTGCAATACTATAATAAGTTTATAAGCAATATTACTTTTATTTTATATTTCGTCCGTACTTGTACGTGTGTAGTTTTAGCAATTTTTTCTAGATGCAATTATTTCATGTCTGCATACGTGTGTGTGTGTGGGTGTGTGCGACCGAAGTTGTCAAGGAGAAAGCAAAATGTTAGCTCCGAGCGGTAGACAAAAGCAACTCTCTCTGATGTACCGTCTGTCTCTATACGTCTGATGTCTGAGCTCTGCATATGGCACTTGAACCGAGCGCCGCACACTCTACCAGTGCTGCGATGAGAGAGAGAGAGAGAGTGGGGGGCCACAAGAGAGACAATCCATGTACGCTTGAACGAACGAGTATGTGTACACACACACACACACACACACACACACACACACACACACACACACACACACACACACACACACACACACACACACACACACACACACACGCACACACACACACACACACACAGGGTGGCCAGAACATTGACGTCCAAAAATAAAATGTAGGTCCCTTGTATCGTGGGGTATCCGAATAACCCCCATGTATGTCCCGCGACTTTTTATACTGTTCGAGTTGTGAAAATTTTTCTGAATTTTCGAGAATTTTCGATCTGACCAATTTTTAAAAAATCTAAAAAAAAGTAGAAGACTGTGTCGAGATTTTTTTTTTTGCAACTGAACCTCCATGAGTAGTACTTTTATGCATAAAATAATGAGCTTCGTAACTGTGTTGAAAGTTATGAAAATGTTGGTCTAAAGTGAAAAATTTACGTTCAGTAAATTATGACTTAAATTTTCTACTTTAAATTAAAATCTAAACAGGTGACTTCATGGTTTCTAATTAGGCTTCAAGAATGCGCCAGACTCTCAGCTTTCATAATTATTTTAAAAAAAAAGTAGTACTTAATAGGGCTAATTTGGCTACAATTGACCTTCAAAGACAGCGAGGAGGAAAAATCTTGAAATTAGCCATCTAATTAAAAAAAAAAATTGCCCATTTTATCATTCCTAAGGTTACTTAGTTTGATAACTAACCAAAAATGACTGCAGGGAAAGCTGATATTTGAGCATGTGAAGGTTTATTTTTTTTAGTTTAATTTAAGTTTAATGAATTCTGTGCGATCCGTTCTCGCGAATCAGGTAAAATAATTGTGTCCTCGTTTCATTAAAATTCATTAAACTTTTTTAATGGGTTTAACCGCTTTTTTGCGGGACATACATGGGGGTTATTCGGATACCCCACGATACAAGGGACCTAAATTTTATTTTCGGACGTCTGAGGCCACCCTGTGTGTATATATATATATATACATACATACACACATATATATATAGGGTAGCCCGAAAATGGACGTTCGAAAGGAAAATCGTATCAAAAGCTGTCGACATCAGGCCCACGTATGTTCTACGTTCTTTTTTACTTTCCGAGAAAAAGTATTTTTTAATTTTTCTCTCTGTGTATGTACTTCCCCTCGCGATGCTTGTTAGTTGCGTTATCGTTACCAAGTGCGCTATTAAGCAATAGGTA
This sequence comes from Ophion obscuratus, assembly GCA_964007375.1. Lineage (NCBI taxonomy): Eukaryota > Metazoa > Arthropoda > Insecta > Hymenoptera > Ichneumonidae > Ophion > Ophion obscuratus. Next base: position 59,594,221 of record OZ023316.1, on the reverse strand, counting down.
AAGGACCAACCGAACACTAACGTAGATTGTTTTGATGAAAAGTTGAAAAAGTAGGTTTGGAAGGATCGGTCACTGAAGTTCAGATGATTGAAAAAAAAAAGACTTATGCCATTTTAAATGACAGCCAATGGTGTTTAAAAACTTCTCCGAGGAGGATTACATACAAGAAAGAGAAAAAGATTAACAACCTATGCTGCAGGAAAACTCAGAAATAAAAATAAAAAATGCTTCTTTTTCGACAAGTAAATAAGATTGTAGAACATACTTGGGGGTGATTCGTATAGCTAGTAGGAAGCATCTAGATTTTCATTTTGGATGTCTGTCTTTGGACCACCCTGTATCCACCCATACACACATCTATACATATGTGCATATAAAGTCGCCCCATTGAACCACAAAGAGCAAAAAAAAGAATGTGTTCACATACACACAAACACACACACAGAACGTAAGTGTATGGAGCCATACATGTACGCATGTTCAGTTCATCATTCTCGCCATCGGTGAAAAAAAGTGCGATCTCTATACCACCGTTACAAAGGGTAGAGGCAGGAGGGTTGGACAAATGAAATAAAAGTGACCGAAGGCAAGAGTGAGGGGGGGGGGGGGGGACACAAGAAGCGATATTTCGTTACCGGCATATGATCTCGCGGCCGGATCATTTTTCCAACCGTTTATAATTTCTTCTTTCATCGCGATCAATTTTCGTGGGGCGGCCTTTCTTATTATTATTATTATTCTTTCATTTTTTTTTCTATATTCTCGCTCGAGGGGAAAGTCGACCTGACGAGCTTCGCATACTGTACGAACATACTTGAACGCACACAGGCACACACGGGCATTTTTTTCGCTTTATGTGTGATGGTAGAGTGAGGTATAGATTGCGCACGAACGCAAACTGCAAGAGAGTTGAATTATACGGCTTGTTAACCCCGTTCATCGGTGCCATTGTAAATCATAACGAAATGAGAAAGAGAGCATGAGAGAAACAGAGATAGAGAGATGAGCGAGACGATGTGTGTATATATTGTAGATGAGGCGTAGGGTGACCACCCTTCGCCACTATTATTTTCTTCCGATTTCAACCCCTCTGTCCTATTCTCAATTCCTTCGCTCTCGTCCTCTCTACCACTCTATCTCTCGTCTCTGTCCCTCGTTCGATAGTAAAACTTTTCTCGGCGCTTTTAACGGTTCAGCAAGCCACGAGAAGCCCGGTCCGGTTGTTTCGGGGTTAACGACGAGAAACCCATCACTAAGCAACATATATATAAACGCGATTTTATTTAACTTTAATATATGTACGTTTCGAAAACATTGTAAAATCTATATGTGTAGGAAAATAGATATACTATTTATCATATAAATATAATATGAAGTATTAAAATATATATATATATATAATCAAAGTGATACGAAGAAACAATTGTGCAGTGCTTTGATGTTAGTAAAATGAGAGTACATATGAATAGGTATTTCATATACAGATGTAAATAATGTAGAAAATAGTATTTTTTAATGTATACACACACACACACACACACACACGCACGCTCGCACGCACGCGCGCGCGCGCGCACACACACACACACACACACACACACACACACACACACACACACACACACACACACACACACACACACACAGTGCAACAGTATTTCGTATAATTATTTCTTCGTATAATTTTTTGTTTGTTTGTATTTGTTTGGGTTTATCTGTATCCACACGTGTGGATACAGCTATACTATAAAATGAATATAATATGAAGTATGAAAAAAATAAATTAACAAAAAATTATACGAAAAAATAATTGTACAAATAATAGTATATATGAATATACATTTTGGTTACCCGAAAAATATATTTTTTTTTTCTAACAGACACAGTAGTTGTATTTTTAACCAGCCAACTTCATTTTCAACCGTGTTGTCATTATACAGGGTGCCCCAGAACTCAACGTTAAGCCGAAACGGGGTGACAGGATTGATTGTAACCATCATGAGAAAAATCAGAAAAAAAATAAAGGAGAAAAAAAATAAAGCAGAAAAAAAATAAAGCAGGGCCTTTCGAAGTAGAAACATTTTGAAAATTTTAAATTCATAGTTTAACAAATAGCCTTAATTCTAGGAAACTTGGGTTTGTTTGGGCTTGTTTGGGTTTGTTTCACAATAACCAAAAAATGGTTACAGTTTGACCAAATTTCTAGGTTTTTCTTAAATGCCCATAATTTTCAAACTACATTGGATAGATTTTTTTCGGATTTTTCTCATGATGGTTACAATCAATCCTGTCACCCCGTTTCGGCTTAACGTTGAGTTCTGGGACACCCTGTATATATTTCAATAGGTGACATTTCAAGGCCTGTTTGCAAAGAAATTGGTTTAACTCTGTGCAATTGTTTTTCTGTTAGTGCCCTATCAAATATGGAAAAACAAAAGAAGCATTTTCGGATTAAAAATATTTATTACCGCAAAGGTAAGAATGCTGTTCAAGCAGGAAGAAATTTTGTGACGTGTGGGGAGGATATAATATGTTGGCAGAACGCCAGTGCCAAAACTGGTTCACATATACTTGTATAAACAAAGTAATTCTCTCCGTTAGGTGGAATTTTAAAGGAATTGTTTTTTTACCTTCTACCAGGCAATTCCGCAATCAATTCGGATTAATTGATTGTGGGGGATCCATCGAGCCGATGAATTGAGTGATTCCATCGAACAGAAAAGGCCAGAATTGCGATCAACAGAAAAGGTGTAGTGTTTCACCATGATACTCGTAATGCCAGACCTCACACGAATTTAGTAACTCGTTAGAAGCTGTTACGGTTTGAATGGAATGTGCTACCGCACCCATCGCATTCGCCACATCTGGCATTCTCGGATTAGCTCTTGTTCCGGTCTTTAGAAAAATGTCAAACGGCAAAACATCATCATGATGTCACAAAATCACTTGGATTATTTTTTCGCAAGCAACTATCGGAAGTTTCACGGGCGTGGAATCATGCTCCTACCAGAGGGTTGTCCGTTTGTGTAGAGAAGAGACGGAGGTATTGTCGCGGCGCGTGAGGGCGCCAGCGCCTCCTTCTGAGCCGCACACTCAGGCACTCGGAAGTACACACGAGCATGTGACTGCGTTAATCGTGTCGCAAGCAGGTTTAACCCCTCACCCCTCGCTGCAACGCTACCGTCACCAGCGGCAGTGGCAAGAGAGCAAAACAAAATATTATCGAAGAGATACGGAGAATGGAACATCAGTCGACGAGAAAAGTTCGAGTGGATTATGTTGATTAGTGCTCTCGGACCAAAACGTCCTCTGGCACACGGTCGTTATTCTTCGTGCGGTGAGAAGATAGAATTACAAGGAAATAAGAGGCTCGATACAAAAACAAAAGAATAAATACTCTGTATAAACGAAGTAAAAATGAAATTAACATGAGAGAAAGAGCGATGGAGAGGGTATACAACATGTCGCCGGAGGCTGCGTAGCCGGGCTCACAAAATATTTTCGAAAGGTATTCAGTCTTTTACTCTTTTGCTCATTCTCTCTCTCTTCCTCTCTCTCTCTCTCTCTCTCTCTCTCTCTCTCTCGCACTGCCTACTCTTTCATCGCCATCTTTAGCTCCCTTCATTTCTTCATTCGTTTTCATTGCTGCTTTTGTCTCCCGGACGTTTCGTCCTTTTAATTCCCCGGCTCGGACAATCCACGGTGCTGCGATGAAAAGAGAGCAAGTGAGAAAGAGAAGGAGAGAGATATTCAATGATA
>OZ023316.1:59181063-59590262 GCA_964007375.1 Ophion obscuratus | reverse complement strand
CTTCCAGGTGCAAAGAGGAGTGTGCCGTAAGAAAAAGGGAGGAGGGAGGGGGGGAAGCAGTCGGCAAAGGGATGCGTGTCTTGGAAAGATGGAGCAGACGCAAGAGGAAGCAAAAACGCATATTTATGTGTGTGTGTGTGTGTGTGTGTGTGTGTGTGTGTGTGTGTGTGTGTGTGTGTGTGTGTCGAAAGAGTAAACTCTTGGATGTCTCTCTCTCTCTCTCTCTCTCTCTCTCTCTCTCTCTCTCTCTCTCTCTCTCTCTCTCTCTCTCTCTCTCTCTCGATAGAAAAGAGTTCGACCCTGCTACGTCTATTTTTCCGTTGCCACGACCTAATACCCATCTGACCTGTTCGGAGAGCCATCCGGGCGAGTCGCGGCCATCCGACCATTTCGAACCATAATGGAATCTTGGATTTCGAAATAAAAAGCGAGCGAGTGAGCCGTCGTAGGTGCACGAGGGAAGCGTGGGAGGGTGAAAAACGTATCTTCTTCTTTTACTTCCCTTTTTTAATAAAATCAACCGACCTCGCAGACGACGCTGAGCGAATCGCTGTGGGTGACTTTGTACCGCGCGCGGGTACAACCACTGCAGTCATATTACACATTTATAAACGTCGCGGAGAGATTCACGTGGAATACGCGGATCGCGACGAGAGAATCCGACGATATCACGCTCCGCAGTTAAGCTTCCACGGAATCACATTTCAGCGTTGCATGTTTCTTCGTTCTTTTTTTTCTTCCCTTTTTTTTTGTATTTTTTATTATTGCCACCTCGAAAAGTCGTACGAACGGTACCGTTTTGTCGCGCTCTGATTTGTTTTGTCGCAATGGACGAATATGATGATTTTCAAAGTTTAACAATTGTTTTATTGCGTTTTCAACAATGCCTTTCGAAAGGCTGATATTTTTCTCAAGGTCATATGTTGCGTTCTCAAGGTCATCAATGGTTTTTTTTCAAATGGAAACATGTTTTTTTTTTTTAATTAAGTCGCTGTAGCTGATATTCAGACGAATCCAACGACCTATGATACCATGACCTTGAAGTGATTTTTCACCAAAATATTTTGGGTTCGTTTGCGTTGAATTTTTCACCGCCAATTTCTCACCCTTGGATTAGAACAGATACTACACTTTGATCTTAGCCACAGGCCAAGAAGCGATACTCTTTAGAGTTTCTCCAACGTAAAAGTAGATTTTCGGTTCGCGATACGTTTACGAGAAACGAGCGCGCGTGCGGCCCCTAGCGGTTACTCCGAGAACTACGGGTTTCCTCACACCTATAATTTCGGTGGCGCTCTGCCATGATTTGGATGAATTTTTTTCAACCAAGGGTACAAGAAACAAATTTTACTTTCGCATAATTTTTCAACCAATTCAGACATTTGCTTAATATTTTCCAATAAAAATAAAATATTAATATTTTAACGAATAATATACTTAAAATCAATATCGGATATGGTGAAAACAATAAAATAACATATTTACTGAATAGAAATTTGATTTGAATCAAACGAGCGAAATTCAATTTTTCTTGTGTACGCGAATCAACAATATTCATGTTATGAATTGAAATGCTTCTTTTCGTTCGTTGCAGAAATTGCATTCATAACTATATAATTTGTTCGCGATATTTTTTTAGATAGTTTCAATAATATATTGTTCTCGACTAACAATATATCTTTTGAATGAAAAAAAAAACTTTTAATTTTATCATGTTATTAAAGTCAATAGCGTTTTGTTTGGACTAATAAATCCGATTATATATACTAACAATTTTATAATTGAATCAACGAAATTTCATTCAATAACACCAATGATTGGATTGGATCAATGATTTTTTTCTCAGTGTGCTCCTTGTAATTTCCTTTACGTAGAAAGTATTTTAGCGCAACGAACTATTTCACTGTTTATTTTCTCGACAACGGCGAAGAAGCGCATCTTACTGCTTTACAAAATAACACCTCTGGCCATGAGCTTTTATTACACGCAGTATGAATCGAATTTTAATTTAACAATTGACAGCCTCCCCTTGTCAGTTATTAAATGTAATAAAAATGTTGATAGTTACTTACAAAACAAATTTGTATAACAATAATAAAATATATAATTTATGGTATCGTAAAATTAATATATTTGTATTTTTCAAAAAATATTTAAAAAGTTCGATCATATTATGATTATTTTTATATGTGTTTGTGTGGCTAAACATGATATTAATTTATTTATATATTTACGAATTTATTTTCCAGTGTACCCTCGTAACGGTGTATGTACAACGTGAAATATAAATATAATCAACAATTATTATAGATCGTTACACAAATAGTAATGATAAAATATATTATCTACGGTATTGCAATATTAAATATACTAATATAGATTTTGAATATCAAATTAATAAATGTTCGTTCATATTATGCATTTTTATTATTATTATTATATTATTATATGTATTTCTGTAGTTACATATAATATTAATTAATTTACATAGTTACGAATTTACGTTACCGCGTACCCCTTCAACGGTGTGTGTACGTGTACATATAAATGTACATTCATAATTTACAAATACATATATAAATAAATATTATATGCAGTCACTCTACAGTCGCAATACATGTAATAATATCAATTACATTCGAATCCGATATTTTTCGAAAATCACAAGTATACTAATATCACAATACCACAAACATATGTAGGTACCGATACGAAAGAACCATTCGAATTTTCCTTTAAATTATATCGATGTATCGTTCGTTAATACGTATACTAGCTATATACGAAAAATAAAGTAAATAGCGCCAGTACTTTCATTACTATTAATTCACAACATTTTTTTAGACGTTTTTGAGATGTCACTGTACAGTGTACCTGTCCCCTCCCCGCCTGTACGCGCATTGTCCCCCGACTAATTAACCACATCGGTGTTATCGGCTGTCGAATAACAGAGATCCATTTGCTCTCTCATTTGTAACGTTTTTAGCCTCCGAGAAAGCAGAATCGTGACCTCTTTTCGCTCTAGCGTACACGTTTTTACGGTTGGCTAGTTCTCCATCCCGCTGACCGTAGCAGAGTCACCGACCGCTCGAGATGAAGGCACCGTTATACGAGAGATTACGAGTGATATAAGTGCAATTAATTTCCGAGATTGTTAGATATCGGACCACCACATCGGTCGACGTCACCAAGCATATTTCGAAAAAATAAAACGAGTAGTAATAAACCTCTCTCTCTCTCTCTCACTCTCTCTATCTACTTATTTATCTATCTATCCATCTCTCTTCCGTAACAATCGAACATTGTTAAATCGTTGCTTTCGACGACATGTACGTCTATTGAGATAAAGAATAGGGAGCAGTAAAAAAGGGAACAAGCCTCTGATCCAGGATCATCCTCATTTACACGTGTTTCCCCTCGATCATTTCGCGACCGATTTTCCAAAGATCTATTTTTATTACCGGATCGACGTCACCAGACGTATAGTGTTCGGCGAATATTCGCGACGAAACTTTTCCATTTGGATGAGCAGGTGAGAATTCCCGCGGGTCGTGTGTGCACACATGCATACATCCACACACACACACACACACACACACACACCGATATGAAAACGTCTTTATGGGCGAGTATGTACTTTGCGCGTATATCCTGGGTACTCTCTATGTCGAGATCTGGAGAGATGAAAGTCTCGGGGAGTTTATTCCTCGGGGTGAAGGCGATGGACTGAAAGGAAGCGAATCGAAAGGGAACTACTTAGCATTGAGTCACGAAAGAATGGAGAGGTGAAGGGAGAAAAAAAACGGTGCGAACGCGTATACGTCTGTGTATATTTTTATGTACGCGCGCGCATGTGTGTGTATGTGTGTGAAATAGAGAAAGAGAGCGCGAGAGGAACAGGAGGAAGCTGAATCTCGTCCCCCCAGGTTAATACTGACGGCGCACGAGACGAAAAGCGAGAGAAAAAAAAGAGAAAGAGAGCACGAGGGTAATCCTACACGGCACATCGAACTCGACAATGCGCGAGACTTTTCTACCTGCGAGAAGAGGAATAATCCACAGGACTCTTCGCTAAGTACTCGATGAATGGCAAGGAAACGGAGGGTGAACGCTGCCAGTCAGCCGGTGCCCTTCGTCCGTACAGACACGCGTGCGCGCATACAACATCTACGGGACAAGTATATTTTGACGCCATATTACATCTACGTAACGTTGGCCATCACCACATCCAGTGTGAGATTTTGTTTTTTTCGGATCATTGATTTTTCGTCCTGGATTACGGAGTCTTTACACTATATCAAAATATGCTTACATTTGTCCAATGTCATTTCGAAGTTATCGGTTCCGAATGTCTTTAAAATCAGCCTCGTCCAGCACATGCAAACAAGAAACGTACAATATGGTTCGTAAAAACCGTTTCAGCTATTTGCGCAGTACAAATGTGGCAATAAAAAAATTGGGTTTCTCGTTATTTGCTTTTTCCATCTTCATTTTTATTTTTATTTGCATTTTAGATATTATATTTCTTTAGTTTACATAGAGTCATCGTACTATGGTTTTGTAATGAGTCTCACTTTTTTTCCTTGTATATTTTCGTTGTACCGCACGAAGAATGAGGATTGTGTGCCAAAGGCCGTTTTCATCCTAGAGCTCTGATAAGGAGGCCTACGCAAATAACGTAACACAATTGGGGGCGGGGAGGGTTCGGCCAGGCGTTACGGTCTACGTACGGGAAGGGGGGTCAAGGTTTGCGTTACGTCACGATTTTAGAACTGCCAGAAATAGCAACATTTCTTCATGTTCAAGTTTTGAATTAAAAACTCGCGCGCAATTTTACCGCGGAAAGTTAACAGCTTTCCATACAAAATAGCAGTTAAGGTAGGAAGTCACTGTGCAACAACTTGCACAGTAGCTTTCCCACTTCCCGAAGCGAAATTTGAAAAAAAAAAAACAAAAAAAAATGTTTTGTTTTTTGTAATTCTTGAAAAATATGTTGGCAACATTTGTATTCACAAGTCCGAAAATTGACGGAGTTACAGTCACTTTTGTGAGAACAGGTACCGCGACCGGTTAGTGGCCTCAGTGCCTACAGATGTGGCATCGTTCACAATAGATGAAGTGGAGGCTCTTATTAATTTGTGGAATATAATGAAGATGTAGAATCGTAATATCGCCGGCGACTAGGTACACTCAGAAAAACGTTTGGTAATACCAACTATGTATATTTAGTTGAAACAATTTTGCTTGAAGCAACCTAATTTTACTCGCTTGAAATACAATTCGATTCAAGTGACAAAGCCAGTTTAGTTGAAACAACCAAATTATCATGTAAAAATTGCAATATCTCCCTGGTCATATAATATTTGGTTGGATTAACTACATCGGAGTTCATACAAGTAATCCGCGTGTTATTTGAACTTTATATTTGGTCATTATATTGGCCAATAAACTACATTTTCCAACTGAATTAATGATTACGCATAAAGCGAATGACGGCTGGTTCTAGAATTGAATAAGTTAACGCTGCGGCTAGCCGTCCGGTTATCGGACGAATAAGCGTATTATTCGTCCGGATAGCGGCTCAGTTCACGCCGTATTTCCACGTACATATTATTGTGATTCATGTCAGCTAGTATCCGGACGAATAACATACCCGACTAGAAATTTTGCTACGCAGCAGACTAGGGCCGTATCCGGCATGCCGTATTCCGTACTACGGCACTTTGCAGGCCGCCGTATCAGGGCTTCAATAGGCGTGAAACGCTTTTTGCATCCGGCCCTGATGCGGATGCTGGTTACGGACCTGGTCAGTATACCCTTGCAGGCTCTGATCCGGCTGCCGTATCTATGCCTGAAATGACAAACAAAAACAATCCAAAAATTATGAATAAAAAAATTCTGTTAGTATCATCTGTTTCCATATACCTTATTTATGTTCCTGCTCATATGATAATTGAGTTAAAACATTATTCTGCCTCGTTAAAGTTTTTACCTACCCTCGGGATTGAACCCATGCCTTCTTATTCTAGAGCCGAGCGCGCTACCTATTTAGCCATCCTAACACTTGTGTAAACTTTCTTCTTTTCTTCCCTGTCTTTATCAGTCTAATTATATTCTACAGAATGTCAATAATTTTATGCATGATGTTCAAAGTTACATAATTGCAATGTAACAATAATTATATATTTACCGCTGAATTTTTTTTGCCCATTTAGGGCCTTTGCACACGGTGTATTTTCTACACGCAGACCACGTGATACAAACGCGACACACACTTGATCTATATGCGTTTTTCAGTCCAAAAAGCGTGTGGATCATGTGTGTATTGCGTTTGTATCGCATCATCTGCGCGTAGACAATACGCCATGTGCAACGGCCCTTAGGCTGTAAAAACAACTCACATGCATGTAATTTCGACAAAAATAGTAAATTCGCTCTTATATATATATACATTATATATATATATATATATATATATATATATATGCACAAATTCGTGCATTTTTCATGATCGTTTGTGTATAAACATGGGCTAATTGTTTATGTACAAACGAACTGAAGCGATATTATTCAATAATACATCATTCCAAATATTCAATCATTCAAAATTCATAAAAATAATATGTATGTATGGATGTATGTATGTGTGTATATATATATATATATATATTAATCAGTCATTTTAAGTTCTGCCATTAAGAATATTTTGAATGATGTATTATTAAATAATATCGTTTCAGTTCGTTTGTATACAAACAATACGCCTATGTTTATTACCTGCTCGCAGAGTGTAGATTATTCGAATTCATGCGGTTTATATCGCAGACGTGAATGAAACCTAACCTCAAAATCTTAATTCGCCAACTACGTCTGTGGATGCCACATTACGGCGACATACAGGCTACCGTACTTCAGCCTGTTTAGGGTGCCCCCTCGCGTCCGTACTGCGATGCCACCAATCCGGTCCGCCCAAGGCACAGACCAGGCGTGCCGTAACCTCGCGTCCATGGATGCCATATTCCGGCGACATACAGGCTACCGTACTTCGGCCTGTGCAGGGTGCCTTCTCGCGTCCGTACTAAGGCCCTACTGATCCAGTCGGCATCCGGCACAGAGCAGGCGTGCCGTAACACGGTGTCCATGAACGCCATATTACAGCGGCATACAGGCTACCGTATTTGGCCCTGTTCAGAGTGCCTACTCGCGCCCGGACTAAGTTTCCACTGGTTCGGGGGACTTCCGGCACTGATCAGACGTGCCGTATTACGGTATTACGGACTGGAGCTTGATAGCAGCCTGATCAGTCTTCAGGCTGCCGGATCCAAATTTCTAGTCGGGTATATATAATTGTCCGGATAGAATGTGTTAAATTGTTAAACAATTTATCTGGACGAATAATTTACACGTATTCGTCCGAATAAAATCTGTATAATTTTGTTTGGGTTTGTTTGGTTTTTTGGTTTGTTTGGGTTTGTTCGAACAAACCCAAACAAACCAAAAACCAAACAAACCCAAACCAAACCAAAAAATCGAACAAACCCAAACAACCCAAAAAACCAAACAAACCCAAACAAAATTATACAGATTTTATTCGGACGAATACGTGTAAATTATTCGTCCAGATAAATTGTTTAACAATTTAACACATTCTATCCGGACAATTATATATATGTTATTCGTCCGGATACTAGCTGACATGAATCACAATAATATGTACGTGGAAATACGGCGTGAACTGAGCCGCTATCCAGACGAATAATACGCTTATTCGTCCGATAACCGAACGGCTAGCCGCAGCGTTGACTTATTCAATTCTAGAACCAGCCGTCATTCGCTTTATGCGTAATCATTAATTCAGTTGGAAAATGTAGTTTATTGGCCAATATAATGACCAAATATAAAGTTCAAATAACACGCGGATTACTTGTATGAACTCCGATGTAGTTAATCCAACCAAATATTATATAACCAGGGCGATATTGCAATTTTGACATGATAATTTGGTTGTTCCAACTAAACTGGCTTTGTCACTTGAATCGAATTGTATTTCAAGCGAATAAAATTAGGTTGCTTCAAGCATAATTGCTTCAACTAAATATACATAGTTGGTATTACCAAACGTTTTTCTGGGTGTAGCGTTGCGTAAAGCAAAAATACTTGTTTGCGCCAATTCCACTTAGAGAACACACAGAATCTGATGGTTTCTGTTATGTGGCCTGCAGATAAATTCTCGATACATCAGAAACAAATATTATTTATCTGTACACATTATTTTAATTGATTTCTCTTTTGTTTTTTTTTTCGACACGCAGATTGCTTTTAAGTTTAACTATGTAATTTTCTCAGAGCGCTTTGTAAATTATCTTACAATTGACACCGTACAGTCGTGCATCGACGTAGATTAATCAATAAAAGTTGTTTCTGTATCATCGCAATATTTTTAATATGTACTTTAATAAACAGGCATTATTGAAAAATTACTAATCATCTTGTCTCATAATTTAGCGGATTTATTTACCTTATTGTCTTCGTCTTCCATTTGTATTTATAATTTATAGTAGGGAGAATACTTTCTTCGATGATTTATATTCAATTGATTTTCTGCCAATTCAATGTATACGTTGCATATGCTCACATCGAAATTTTATTAGAATGACTCAATGTTTATTTGGTTCATATTAAGCTGATGCTCTATCTGCCATTTATTCGATTGGTGTGAAACCAGTTTTGTTTGAACTTACTGTATGCAGCTTCAACTATGTTTTATCAGTTGTCAGAACCTACTCCGTCATTCAGGGCAAACCAACATATAGTTGGATCAACTATAGCAGCGTTGGGGGGGGGGGGGTTTTCTTTTAAAATATATCTTCAGTGGTATGGACTATATCAAACATGAACTTTTATCAAAAATATTATGTATTGACTAAAATATGCCCTGCAATTCATCCAATGCACACATGTTTCATTCTGCTGTATATGTTTTTCGTTGAACTATATATTTTGAAAATGCTTTTAAAGGAGAGATTACCGACCCGACCGTTCAGCATGTTCAAATAAAGTTTGGTTTCAGGACACCGGAATTATAATTGAAAGTACTCTGTACGTTTTTGGATCAAGAAAAAGTTTGGTTGCCGGAAATAAATATATATTTGTAATTCAACCAAATCTCGCAGTCAATTCAATCGTTCATATCGTTCGCCACCCGTAACTGCAGGATTTGGTTGATTCAAACAATTTTTTTTTGACGGTACCAAACGTTTTTCTGAGTGTACTTTATAGTATAGATATTCTAGAAAAAAAAAAAACTTTATATCAAGAAAAACGGAACGGAAGTTTGGAAGACGGTTTTCTTGAAACTACTTTTTTCGATCTTCTTCCAGTGAATACTCAAAAACTTATGAAACCATTTCCAATTTTTTTTGTACATTTTGTAATCGCTGTGACTAAGGTTCTACGCAGCCGATTTTTTAAATTTTGATAATTATTATTTTGAAAGATTGCTTCAAAAAAGGGCCTTCAAAATAGAAAAAATATCCAAACTGTCGGCGTTTTGTAAAAAAAATACCGAAATAAAAAAAACGACTACGCATGATGATAGTTACATTTATATGGATATCAATAAATTGTTGACTTTTTATTTACAGATAACCTTTCATCAAGATATCGATGGGACAATAAAAAGAATTTTTTTTCGACGTAAAATCAAGGTAAATACCTGGGTCAATTAAAAAAAAAATTGGTATAAAACGACGAATATACACTCAGAAAAACGTTTGGTACCGTCAAAAAAAAAAAATGGTTTGAATCAACCAAATCCTGCAGTTGCGGGTGGCGAACGATATGAACGGTTCAATTGACTGCGAGATTTGGTTGAATTACAAATATAAATTTATTTCCGGCAACCAAACGTCTTCTTGATCCAAAAAGGCACAGAGTACTTTCAATTCTAATTCCGGTGTCCTGAAACCAAACTTTACTTGAACATACTGAACGGTTGGGTCGGTAATATCTCCCTTAAAAGCATTTTCAAAATATATAGTTCAACGAAAAACATATACAGTAGAATGAAACATGTGTGTATTGAATCAATTGCAGAGCATATTTCAGTCAATACATAATATTTTTGATAAAAGTTCATGTATAGTCCGTACTACTGAAAATATATTTTAAAAGAAAACCCCCCAACGCTGCTATAGTCGATCCAACCATATGTTGGTTTGCCCTGAATGACGGAGTAGGTTCTGACAACTGATATTATAATATATAGTTGAAGCTGCATACAGTAAGTTCAATAAAAATTCGTTTTACACCAATAGAATAAATGGCCTTAGCAATCCTTCAATACTTATGCACTTGGTGAACACGCAACGTCAAATGAAACTCACCGGCTTCCACTAAATTTACTATCAATCCCCGAGAGACGCCGTATAATGTTTTTCTCGAAGGATAGCACGCAGCATGACAACAATGACGGACAAAAAGAAATGACGATCGTACACTTACCTCGAAATGTATAAACAAGCGATTCAAGTCCCCAATCTATCAAGATGTCTTCTACTTTGCACATTTTTATGTTTTCGATTTAAATCGTCTCGCTAAACTTATCACAATGAGTATGGTAGTTTTCTACACGCTCACAGGGGAGATGCACGTCAACAGCCAGATGAGAAGACGTGAACAGCCGGGAGTCGAAAGGGCGATCGTAGCGCTGTTCGTGCATGCATCTGAAACTACACTGATTCGCGATTTCCATCATAACTAATCGCTCACAGTGATCGAACAGAGCGCGCCCGTGGTCGGATTTGCCAAATAAAGTCATTATCTAGAAATCATGCCGGGCAAAAAGTGATTGATTGCATCCACAAGAACTCAAGTAGCAATAGCAATCAACAGCTGAAAAATATGCACATCGTAGAAAAAAGAAAACACGGTCTTACCTCGAAGTAACTTTAATTAAATCATTTGTTTCAATTAACTTATCGGAGTGTCTCCCCGTCCGGATATCGGACGAATAAGCGTATGTTATTCCTCCGGATAGCGGCTCAGTTCACGCCGTATTTCCACGTACATATTATGGTGATTCATTGTCCTTGTATTTGCTAGTATCCGGACGAATAACATATATATATATATATAGAATGTGTTATATTGTTAAACAATCTGTTAAACGAATAATTTACTGAATATTGTTAAACAATCTGTCAAACAATCTGAATCTCTGTATGTAATAATTTAATGAATCGGTTAAACAATCTGAATCTGTTAAATTTTATGAATATTGTTAAACAATTTACGAATACTGTTAAACAATCTGTTAAACGAATAATTTACACATAATTTTATTTGGGTTTGTTTGGTTTTAGGTTTGTTTGGTTTTGAGTTTTGTTTGGCTTTGTTTGGCTTTGTTTGGCTTTGTTTGGCTTTGTTTGGGTTTGTTTGGGTTTGTTTGGCTTTGTTTGGCTTTGTTTGGCTTTGTTTGGGTTTGTTCGGGTTTGTTCGAACAAAACCAAACAAACCCAAACAAACCCAAACGCAAACAAAATTATACAGATTTTATTCGGACGAATACGTGTAAATTATTCGTCCAGATAGATTAGTTAACAATTTAACACATTTTATCCGGACGATTATATATATGTTATTCGTCCGGATACTAGCTGACATGAATCTCAATAATATGTACGTGGAAATACGGCGCGAACTGAGCCACTATCCGAACGAATAATACGCTTATTCGTCCGATAACCGGACGGCTAGCCGCAGCGTTAACTTATTCAATTCTAGAACCAACCGTCATTCGCTTTAAGCGTAATAATTAATTCAGTTGGAAAATGTAGTTTATTGGCCAATATAACGACCAAATTGATAAAGTTCAAATAAAACGCGGATTACTTATACGAACTCCGATGTAGTTAATCCAACCCATTATATGGCCAGGGAGATATTGCTATTATGACATGATAATTTGGTTGTTCCAACTAAACTGGCTTTGTCACTTGAATTGAATTGTATTTCAAGCGAATAAAATTAGGTTCCTTCAAGCATAACTGCTTCAACTAAATATACATAGTTGGTATTACCAAACGTTTTTCTGAGTGTATACTTCATAAAATGAGTATAAACCCGATCCTTTCATAATTAGTTATATCTATGAAGAGATATTGCACTTATTGACGACAAAGCACCCGTTACGTAACGGAATTGAGGGGCGGTGGCTGTTCAGGCCAGGCGTTACGGTCCTGTTAGGTGGGGGGATGGGGGTAAAAAATTGTGAAATTTGGCGTTACGTAATTTGTGTACGCTCCCTAATCCTAATGTAATCTCTTATTCTCTCTTCTATAATGATAACAATTATTATTATTTTATTACTCATACAAATATTATTATTCATATGAGTACAATTATTATCGATAGTTGATGTAATAGTATAGTTACTTCCGTTTAGACTATGCTGCTATCATATTTATGTTTAACGAAATAAATAACATTCTCTCTCTCTCTCTCTCTGCTGTGCGCATCTTCTTTCGTTTATTTTTATTTGTATTTCTCTATTATTTCTTAATTATTGTCATGACACGAGGAGAGTACATTTTTTTCACTCGCTCATTACTAATTTTCCAGAGCGTATTTGGTCTAGGGCATAATAAACTAACAATCAATCAATCCCTTTCTCTCTCTCTCTCTCTCTCTCTCTCTCTCTCTTTCATAGATGCATATATAGTGCGGCGGCCACCGACGACGTACTTTGCGATATACTTAGTCACGGTCTTGGCAAGTCGTACTCTCTCAGGCCTTGCTTTGTGTAGTGGTCTAAACGGCATCATCATCATCATCATCACCGTCAGGGTTACACCACGAGTAATACAGGTGTGGGTGTACTTCATATGACGGGCATTCGGAGAAGTGCGTTGATCGCGTTATCTTCGCGAGTAAGCTCCACGACATAGAATTGACAGGATGTACCGGATGGGTATAAATGGGCTGTAGAGCCGATTTTCGTTGGCAGCCTTTTGAAATATCACGAAGACGGCGCGATTTCTTCTTCGTGATCTCCTACGCAACATGACAAATTTGCCAATTTCCATGGTAGTTGCGGAAGAATTGCAGGAGAAATTGCGACGTAACGGCATTGAGGAGGAGGAGGAGGAGGAGAGGTCTCACGGCATTGCACCGAGCTCTGAATAAGGCGAATCGAATGGGGCGTGGAGATCCGATGGCGTTATTACTTCTGGTACGAGGGTGGGCGGCGGGCCAGGAGAGGCGAAGACGTAAAGCGGTTGCTCCATTTCACGGAGCTTCGAGACTAGTAGCGTGGTTCAACTTTTCATGTTTATTTTTATGGTGGTGAAATTTGCCTCGTTGGAATGCAAAGAATTTTTCGAAAATATATTCATTTCATCACTGTTATTACCATACGAAATAATTTTCTCATTGCCAAACCTCCAAAGAAGCATCTTGAAAAAATAATTAAATGATTTTCGTAGCTAAAATATGTTGAAGGAAATTTGAGGACAAAACAAATGATTATCATTGCACTCCACCGATAAAAGCTTTGATCACATTTTTTAAAAATTCGAGTCTTTCGAACTATTAAAAAAAAGGAGTGTTTGTTTGAATAGTGATCGAGTCGTAAGCTAGTATGGGTGAAACACGCGGAGGATTGGCTCTTGTTCACGCGTTGCATTTGAATAGCACCGAGAGGCGAAGATAAGACAACGAAGAAAGGAAGGAGAAAAGTAACGATGAGCAACAGCGAGAGAAAGAAGAGGAGGAACGTGAGAAGGTGGATAAAGACAAGGAAGAAGAAGCAGAAGAACGTTCAAACAAGTTGTGTGTACGGTGAAAGATTCATTTTGGATGATTTCCCGATGCCTGATCGTTCGAGCAGAGATAATCCCACGGCTCACGTTCTTGTGAGAAAGGGAGCGAGAGAGAGGGGGAATAAATTTAAACAAAGGAGCCAAACCGTCGAAGCATGGCCAAAGAGAGCGAGAAACAGAGCAAAAAATTGTATGTTTTCCAATATACATGTATGCATATATGTATGTATTCGTATATATTGACTGCGATTACGGTCTTGAAGTTTACAGCGTTGGAATGCAAGGAAGCTCTCTTTTTCATTTTTATTAACGTAAACATTTTTATCTTTCCATATTTCGATTGTAAATCTCTGAATAAGCGAGTTGAAAAATTGTTGGGGTATTCCGTAGCAAAAATTTGACGAAAGAAATATGAGCAATTAAGGGGTTACGTGGTTTGAAAATGTCAAAAAATATACTTAAAAAAAACGTATTATCTAATAGTACAATATGTCTAGAATACTCTCCCAACGGCCTTTGGGAATTTCCCCCGCTGGGAAGACCGGCCGGGAGGGTCGCGGATATATCGCATTTTTTTCAAACCACTTTTTTTCAAGTCAGTGGACACGATTTCTCAAAGACTAATGCACCGATCTTATTGAAATTTCGCACACTTCTGCAAAATAGCATTGAACGAAGGTTTTCTTTCGATTACAATTAATTTTACAAGGCTATACGTAGTGTATATTGCACCAAAAATTGAACTATTTTGCATACAACTCTGCGAAACATTAAAATTTCAATTTTTTTTAAATCCTTCATTCACTCACGAGCTATACTTATCTACTAACAGAGAAAAAATTGGCTTTGAAGTTTCAGTTGAAGCCATCATGAGTTATCCTGACCACCACGAGGCCACGTTTTTTTAGGGATCTTCGGAAACCAGGTACACCGGCTGAATTTCCTAATTTTTTTACAAATATTGTTAATATGTCGCTCTTTTATGTGCTTAACATTTTGAATAAAATAATTTATATATTATATGTTTTTTTAAATCGAAAAAATATGCTTTTTTTGGCCTCGAAACGCACGTAACCCCTTAAAGAATAATAACTTTAGTTGCGTTCTGCCGAAGCAAAGTTCAATTTCATTTGGAATTATAGAAATAGTGTGTGTATGTGTGCGTGAACATAAATTCGAAGCGAGGAAAGAATATCCAGTAAATATTTGAAAGTGTGTGTGTGTGTGTGTGTGTGTGTGTGTGTGTGTGTGTGTGTGTGTGTGTGTGTGTGTGTGTGTGTGTGGGTGTGTGTGTGTGTGTGTGTGTGTGTGTGTGTGTGTGTGTGTGTGTGTGTGTGTGTGTAAAAAACGTTTGCAGGTTGGGGCTCTCGACACGGTACGTGCTCGCAATCATTGCGCGATCAACGAATGCCCCGCGTCTTTATTTTCGTCCGGGCCTTATTCGGTCTCTCTCTTTCTCTCTCTCATTCTCTAGAGAGAGTACGGATATACACGCATTACTGGGGGCCGACGCGCTTGAGAGGTGGACGAGAGTCACGAGCGTTGGTCGGTTCCCTTTAATGCGAGGAACGAGGCATATGAACCCAAAGAGCCAAACACCGAGCCCAAAGAAGAACAAGGGCGGCCAGCGAGAAAGAAGGGAATAAACGTAGATATCATAATTGCTCCGATAAGATGAGCGCCGTACCGAGCGCGGCCTACCTTCGGCAATATTCACGATTTTCATTATACAATGTTTTTCTCTCTTCTTTTCTCGGCATCTCTCCAACGTCGTGCACTCTTGCTCGCTTCGTGCGCTCTCCTTGCTTCGTGAATTCGTACTGCAGAGAATTGTGATCCTCGAGCGGATCGGGGATAGAACGAGTTTCCCACGAAAGATCGTAAAGTACAGAGAAAGAGGGGGGGGGGGCGATTTGATGGTACTTCGAGGAAGGATGAAACTCGCTCAGGAACGAATTTGAGATCGCAAAGACCCGAGGAATGGTTCGGTTCAATTTACATATACCGGCACTTTGTGCACTGAAACGTGGAGCAACATTTTCCCGTCTTGTTCGTCATCGTCATTTTTAATCGTACGTCAATTTTGATCGATTGAAATTCGCAAAGACAAAAAATGCTCGAGAGGTCGAATAAGACAAAGAAAACAAAAGTTTGTGGGGGTGTCTGACCTCTGCCTTTTTTTGGAGCACGGCCAGCTGTGAAACCCAATCGAACCTAAACCGATTCGCGAAGAAAGACAAAAAACGACGGAGCGGTTGAATAGGAACAAAAACAAAAATTTGTCTGGGTGTCTACAACGTTGAAGATTGTATCCTTGGAGTGCAACGATTTTTTCCTCCACTTTTATTTATTTTTTTCATTTTTATCACGATCGAAAGCTTTTTTTGCAAGTTAGTTGGTTAATCCTATAAGAATACGCAAAAACGTTTGAGTGAATTTCACAGTCTAAATCGGGTAAATATAATTTATGCAATGAAAAAATAATTAATTTTCACGTGGTCATGGGGTGGCTTGCTTTGCCTTTATTTTTTCGAACATGGCTAACTATGAAACGCAAAGGGACCCAAACAAATTCGCCGACACAAAAGTGATCGTGGCGTTGAATAGGAAAAAAAAAACATTCGGGAGGTGTCTTCTCTCTTTTCTTTTTTTGAGCCCGAATTTCCGCGGAGCGTGACAGACGCAGAAGTTGGAGAGTTGAGTTCCTTCCTGTAATAATTACAGTGAGGGAGAGCGCGGCCGTGTTTTCTTAATGACGGGAATCAGCTCGCTCTTTTTTCCTGAATGAATGAAAATTCCGGAGGGGGCTCAGTCACTCGTTGCTCCCTCCCTTGCTCTCGCCACTCTCGCTCACCCACCCGTTGCCACGGTATACTTTCTTATTCCGGAAGCGTGCGATGCGTTCAATACTGCCTGCCGGTTTATTACCATCTTCTTCCGACCGTAGCCAGCATTCAACCCTTTATTTTTTCAATCTACCCCCTCGACATCCGTGACCAACTCGGTGGAAACACTTCTCTACGCCCACGTGTCTGCCATCCGGTACACTTCGTCCACACCCCACGATCCTTCCGCCCAAGAATTTGATCCCGGACGTAGACGATATAAATGCGCGGCAAGGTAGACATGGAAAGAGGGAGAGACTGATAATGTTTATTATGCCCCAGTGAATTCTCGGGCGAATGCAAACGTGCAGATGAGAAAAGTAAATATATCAACCGGAATTGAAGAAGCGAAGATTTAATATAAAGCAACAAAAAAATGAGAGAAATAAATATTCGACGTGAGACAAAAATAAAATATGAAAAATACTAAATAGACCTCGATATAAACAAAACTAAAATTATATACCTGAGGATCCAAATAAAATCATAAACCTGACTTGAAACTTAACAAACTTGGAAAAACTTGAGACTTTTATATGTAAATATTTGAAAGACTTATAAACATTTAAACTATTATAAAATTGCTATACATACTATGATATTGATCGATCGATTGATTAAATGATGAAATCAATTATTTTGTTATGCATTGGTAAATCATAGGACGTACAATTCTTTTTTCTGCACTAGATGAATCAAAATCAGATATTCATGATAATCCTATATTTTTTATTCTGCCTATGTTATTAACCGACGTATTTTTCATTAAATCTGATGCTTGTATTGAATCAGCGCTGACTCGTCGAATCTGCACAATATTTTGCATATCGGGATCGTGTGTAATTTGCTTTGCTCCATCAAATAATACATAAACAAGAACGACAATTTAGTCAATTCAGTAAAAAAAATAATAACTATTTCAAGTGAATCGTGTAAAGATAAGAATAAAAATAAGAAGTATTCAATAATAAGCGAGTAAAGGTAAGAATGAGAACCGAGTAAAGATAAAAATTACTAATGTCGGGAAAAAAATTAATTCAATTTGGACGAAGAAAATTACGTTCCACATAAAACAAATTGAAGCATAAAAATAATAAAACAAAAAAAAACGACACAAAAATTAATTACCTTGCATTCGCCCAGTATCGCTCGATAAGCTCCAAGACTAAAGAAGAAGAATCAGGCACAGAAGGAGAAAAAGAAAGTGCGTGAAAACTTGCGCGAAAGCTAAATCTCATTTTCCCTCCTTTCCCCTAGTCTAGCCGCTATTCGATTCATCAAATTCTCAGAGTGTAAAATTTTCCACCGCGGATTTCTCCCGTTCAATCTCGTCGCTTTCTCGCCTCTCCGAACTCATCAAAAGCCCTTCGAACTGGGTGCAATCATTGCCTCCATTGCTCCCTCCTTCTATCCTCTTTCCATTTTTAGTCCTCTCTCCCTCTCTACGGACATCGTTATGATTTTGCGCTTTTCAAAGAAAAAAAAAGGTGATGAAGAGCGAGCTTCTGCAAAGGCCGAACGAGTGGACGAACTCCGGGCGAAAAAATGCGGCACGAGAGCTCAACGCGATAAATTGACGGGGGGTGGAAGTGTTCGCCAACTACTGCGCGTGCATCAATTTATTCTTCTAATTCCATATTTCACTCTTCTCTCATTCGCTCGAAACACACTTGAACTCGAGGCTCACTTGAATTCGTATTTCTTCGAGTCTCGCACTAAAATTGTACACGGAATAAAAGAGCAGTGTTACGGCAAAAAAAAACGAGGAAAGTTCATAAAAGAGAAGCGCGTGAAAAACCAACCTTGTCGGAACTTTTGTGAAGCGGGGAGTGCGCGAATCCTGTCACTCGAAACAAAACAAAAATCTACTCGCCAATTCTCACGCGACTTGCCGTAATATGCATCCCCGTGCAATCACTTGGGATGCATGGAAAACGCACTGCTGGACGGGTCATTCCGTATTCGCGTTGCGTATGTAAAATAACTCATGGGAAATGCGAAGAGGACGGGACGGCAGGAGTCTCTCTACTTCTTAATGTGCACAGGAGACTCTCAGGACGGCATGTCTCTTCACAAGATTTGCAAGTGGGTCAATTTCGTTTGTTCTGAGTTGAGAGAAATAGAGCGACAGAAAGAGAGGAGAGAGGAAGAGAGGGATATATATATATAAAGAGAGAGAGAGAGAGAACCTGAAGCATCCGGGGATGGCAATTTTCCGTAGATCTCGTTTTCTCACGAATGTGCTCTTTCTCTCTGCCCGACACTGCGGATCGACTAGCAGAGAGTTTGCCGATGAATGCGTAATGGAAGGGACGGGCACACGACGAGAGAGGATTTACTCGTTTCGCATGTACCTCGCGCGATTACGTGTGTGTGTGTGTGTGTGTGTGTGTGTGTGTGTGTGTGTGTGTGTGTGTGTGTGTGTGTGTGTGTGTGTGTGTATTTGTGTGTGCGCGCGCGTGTGGGTGTGTGTAAGAAAAGACATTTTGAACCCATTCAATTTATGTACTGTTGGCTATCAGCCCATTAAGATTCATATACATGGATACGTTCATCGAAATGTGACTTCAAAGCCATTAAGTTTCAGTAATATTGAGTATACGAACAATATTAGGCTATTACAGAAATGGGGACCATACCCGAACTCTCATGTCTTGAAAATCACCTTTTCCCATAAATAAATATTTATGTATCCAGCTATTCGTGTGCGCGCGCGCACACACCCACATATGTATATTCATACATTTGGGAGTCGCAGATAAAAATAGGGGAGTGAGAGGACGTGGGAGGAATAAAGCAGAGAGAGCATTCGCGACGGAGACGTTGGGATAGGGCCAAAGCTAATTCTGCGGGATGCAGTATGACAGAATCCTCTGTAAACCGTGTCTTTCTCCTCCTGCTTGCCTCTCTCTCTCGCTCTCTCTCTCTCTCTCTCTCTCTCTCTCTCTCTCTCTCTCTCTCTCTCTCTCTCTCTCTCTCTCGCCAGTCTCTCTTTCATTCTGTCTCCGCGCTTGTTCTCAAACGCAGGTACGACCTAAAAAGATCTCATGGGGTGATTTGCTGCACGTGCAAAATTACTATACGAAATAACTGAAAATTTTCGTTGACTGCGTGGACATATGGCTTATCGTATGCGAGAGCTTCGTGCTTTTGTCTTTATGTCGCTTCTCTCTCTCTCTCACACACACACACACGCACGCACGCACGCACGCACGCACGCACACACACATACACACGCACGCACGCACGCACACACACACACACACACACACACACACTGTCACTTTGTCCTTGGGCCGTGAGGACTTCTCGTTAGCGCGTACAAATATAATTACAAGCGGAGGACCTTTGATCACGGAATGAAATTTTCAACGGATAAATTCGTGAATTTTCTATTACTGAGGGGACTGTCATGCCTGTTCGTGTGTTCATCAACATCATGATCGAATGGTGCTCACCACGAGACTTCTTTTCTTCTACATCAACAACATCCGGATAATGTACAAGTGTGTACCATACGCGATAGATAGGCGTTAATCAATCAAATTAATAACTGCATGAATGAGTGTGGCGCGCTGCATTCTGACGGACAACGTGAAACAGGACTATTTGGGCGAATATATATTTTAGTATACAAGGTTTATGTATATCTATGCATATGTGCATATCGATTAAATTATTAAATAAATATTCGTCACTTCGTTGTGCGAGACTGTCTGCCTCTCTCTCTCTCTCTCTCTCTCTCTCTCTCTCTCTCTCTCTCTCTCTCTCTCTCTCTCTCACACACACATCACTCTACGCCCTGAAACACACTCGGTATGAATGTTGATGCGGCACCACGGTAATTAGACAGATTGGACGAAATTTCGTGATTAATGTATATAGTATATCACGGTTGTGTATGCTCAGCGGAGAGTGATATACTGTACATGTATATTGTATATGGTTGTCATGACTATGATAGACACATACACAGAGGCAAGTTTCCTCTCATGTTATCTATCGGGCTGTAAATTCTTCGTGGACGGTTTCATCGTTGCTCTCTCCCTCTGTTCTAGAGTAGTGTGTGTGTGTGTGAGAGAGAGAGAGAGAGAGAGAGAGAGAGAGAGAGAGAGAGAGAGATGGAGAGAAGTGCAAGCTCTACACGAAAGGGCTAACTGAGCGAAATATGGAATACGAACGTGCGGAGGCGTAAGGTCAAGCAGCAAAATGTCATCAAAGCAAGAGACTGTCACAGAGGGAGGGGAAAGACAAGACAGACCAAACATATTCCTGAAAGGCAACGACTCACAGGAAGCAAGTTCAAAGATAAAAAATTAATATTATATGTATTAATTATAACAACAATAATAATAATAATTATTATTATTATTATTATACATATACTGAATCAGGCCACTATGAAACAGAAGGAACCGCTAGTCTTCGCGATTAGCGGTCGAAAATGATATGCGCTTGGCGCCCTTTCGTTCGTTGGTATTGACAGATACATAAAGATGGAAGGACCCGAAGATAGGCGAGACATCAAGAGAGAGAGAGAGAGAGAGAGAGAGAGAGAGAGAGAGAGAGAGAGAGAGAAAGAGAGCAAGAGAGAGAGAGACAGAGAGAGAGAGACAGAGAGAGAGAGAAAGAGAGCAAGAGAGAGAGAGAGAGAGAGAGAGAGAATGGGAAAGATATTGCAGTCGCGAACGAGCTCCTTTGCGGTTTCTCCCGCATACATCCCCATCCCCCGTTAATTAGCCAATTTAATTATGAAAGCTTGCCAGGGTGAACAACACTCGAGGTTTGACGTAGGTTGCGCGAAGGTCTCGTCTTCGGGCCTGCGGGCGAGGAAAACGCTCGCACTCCAGCGTATTGGTCTATCAATCTGGTGGGATACTCTTTCGTTCGGGTACGAAGCTTCGCTCGAGTTTCGTATCTACCAGAGAGAGAGAGAGAGAGAGAGAGAGAGAAGTTGTCGCGTCGAGGATACAACGACCGCGTATAGAAGCGAGGATCGCGAGCAGGCGAGAGAGAAAGTAGGTATGGAGCAAGATAGGACGATAGGAAGATAGGGCGAAAGCGTATGGTGTGGTCGAGCCAAAACTTTGCAAGCATACTCGAATTCTGCAGGGGGGCGGGGGTCGTCCGAGAGAAGTGTACCTGAAGGGAAACTCCAGAATCTTGCACACTTCGAGGACTACGAGAGACAGGGGACAAAAGGAGAAAGCGAAGGGACAGCGAGACAGAGAGAGAGAGAGAGTGCAGGTCCTCAGCCATAGCCACTAACCAGCAGAGATAGCGCACTCCCACACCAAGATCCAATAGTTACCCGTCAAGTTTGCAACTAATTTCGCGGTGTGATGGCACCGATGCACCGAGGTTCATATAGATAGATATGTAACAAGACGATGATGAGCGATTCGCAATCGCATTATCGTTCTTAGGGAAAAAGGCACATCCGTTACGGCGAAATATATCCGGCATGATATCTCCACAGCATCTTCCTCCGAGAATCTCGAAAATTGACTCCACTAATTTGCCGGTATTGCGTGGGGGGGGGGGGGGGGGGGGGAGATATAGATATATATTGGGAAAGGATATCTTTGAACCCAGGTGTATGCAGGCTGGTCCAATTAAAATGTTTCAAGCGAGTATTTCAAAATATAAGTCAATATACGAATATTCGGTTTAAATAGGCCAAGCTTGTTTGCTTTTCAATGATGCAGACCGACATCGTCCAAAAACAAACTACTAATCGTGTCATTTTTCCCGCAAGTTTAGACAATTTTTGAAAGAAAGGTTTTTTACGCACAAAACTTCGGATGGTGTTGAAATTTGCATCGTTGGAATGCAACGAAAAGTCCATTTTACATTTTTACTTCCTCGCTTTTATTATAATATGATTATTTTTTGCACATTTGTAAATTACAAATCTCGGAATCACCTTCTTAAGAAGATTGAGCGATTTGTGCAATATAAATCTGTTAGAATAAAAATCAAAGTAATTCAGAAGTATTAATTTTCATTGAATTCTAGCGATGCAAAATTCAGCCGCGTGATGTCGCTAGGGAAAAAGATATTGTAAATTCGCATATACAGAATGTGCCAGAATCGAATGCGTTCCCTGAAATTGGTTGAGGGTGAAATTCTGAGTCGATTGATATAAGCATGTATCGACGCCTCCCCATGAAGCTCAGATCGACGCCTGAATTATTATTAATTTTTGAAGGTGGACCAATCAGGTGCGCCCGATGAGCCGGCGTACGTCAGTGAGCGATACGCGCGTGTAGTGGTGCCTGGCGGGAGCACCGCACCTGTAGCCAATCACTACACGCGCGTATCGCTCACCGACGTACGCCGCGGCTCGTCGGGCACACTTGATTGGTCCACCTTTAAAAATTAATAATAATTCAGGGGTACATCTCAGACCCACACATGCTCATATCAATCGATTCAGAATTTCACCCCCGACCCCCCATTTCAGGAAACGTATTCAGTTCTCGGACACCATGTATGTGCAGGATGGCCTGAAAAGTGACGTCCAAGAGGAAAATCTAGATGCCTCGTATTGGCCTCTAGAAAATAAGATGCCTATCTGAGTTCATGTTTTACCATCCTTTTTACCATTCGAGAAAGAAATGTTTAATTCGTGTCTTCCGGCAGCGCAGGTTTTTATCGTTTTCTCTGTTTTGTGCATGTACCGGTGTATGTATGTTTCAGGATTTTTCAAAGGAATCTAATGTTGTTTTACAGTAAATTAAACACAGTTGATATGTTAACGGATTTATGTAAAGTGAAGAATATATGTCTAAATTTTGAGCGCCTCAAGCTTTTATTTATAGTGTCATGTAGATGA
The DNA here is from genome assembly GCA_964007375.1 of Ophion obscuratus. Taxonomy (NCBI): domain Eukaryota; kingdom Metazoa; phylum Arthropoda; class Insecta; order Hymenoptera; family Ichneumonidae; genus Ophion; species Ophion obscuratus. Next base: position 59,566,719 of record OZ023316.1, on the reverse strand, counting down.
CTCGGTAAAAAAAAAATATTTTTTACTTTTTAGTACATTAAATAAAAGCGTATTCAAGAAAAAAAATTATATATAAATTATTTTCTATTTTTAGTCTTCAATTGATTTTACTAGAGCCCTGAAATTTTTGCAAAGATGGATTAATCGTTCCAAACGAACCGGTGATATTATTGATTGATTGTCAGAAGAAATCCTGGAGAACTTTGATAGGTGGCATCTATCATAGATGTCGGCTCACCACCTATTAGACCTTACCTTTTAATCTATTTTACCTATTGGTATTTAACGATTGTACGATCCGAGAGCACTTAGAGCCAATTCATATGTTCTCGTGCACTTTCCATGTATGGTTTTACCTCTTAGATGCATGTTTGCAAAATCTCAGAGCTCTGAGTAGTCGGCAAGTGGGTAAAATATTGATTTTCCGTTTTGCATCTCGCACCAAATAAAGTTAAATAAAAGCTTGTAATAAAGACTTTTTCTTTTCTTCGCATTGTTAAAATCGCGTTTTCATTTGCCCAGCAATTGAGCACAAAATGCGATAAAAGGCGGGCGAGCAGGGAGCAAGAATCGTCCCGATTCGTTCGGGCGGCACGAAAACTGAGGGAAAGTAAGAAGGAGGACGGAGTGAGGGCAACGGAGGATGGGGGATCTTCGCCATGACTTCGAATCCCCGCGGTCTTGCGGTTCCCTTAATGTCGCGATAAAATTCAAGGAACGCGGATTTTACCGGGTGGCCCTTGCTCGCGCACTCGCTCTCTTTCGCCTCTTCGGCCCGGATCTTTTTCGGCGCTCCCCCTGCGCGGAACGTTACTTTCGGAGCGGCTCTTTTCCCCAAGCGAGGGCTGCGAGAACGCACACAGCGCAAAATATCCTTCCTGCTCGTGATACGCGTACACGAGTCTCGCAATCAGATTCGCAAGAATATCGTTTCCCTTCCGCAGGCCGCGCCGCATATACTACTCCCGTTCAAATTCGACTCTCAAACAGGCTCCTCTCGCGCATTCCACGCGAAATGAGCCCGGGGATGATGGCCGTACGCAATTTGCGTAAATCGTATCGGAGATATCAAGCTGCGCGCTTGAAATTAATTGGGAGGAAAAATTATTTTATTGATTTCTCTCTCTCTCTCTCTCTCTCTCTCTCTCTCTCTCTCTCTCTCTCTCTCTCTCTCTCTCTCTCTCTCGCTCTTGAGAGATTTAATCGATAATGTTAAAGTTTGCATCGTCGAAATGCAACGAAAGTGAATTTTTTTTCTACTGCTCACTTTTTTTGTCGACATAGAGTACAAAAATCAAACAAACCGTTTTTATTATCCTTATAAGAAATCGACAATCTTAATCAATAAAAAAAATTATATATCATGATAAAAATTGAGAATGAGGAATAAAATTACATTCCAACGATGCAAACTTCAACGCCATTTTTATGGTACCATTATTTTAATAGTCAGCTACTTTCGGTATAGGCGTATTCCGTAAATTACTGCAGGGTTTTATACAACAATTGTGTGTTTGTGTGTGTGTGTGTGTGTGTGCTCGAAACGTGCGAGCCAGATCGAGCGCGGCGGCTTCGAATTCACGTTCGGTCAAGTGAATTTTTATTCTTCACCATTCTTTTGTTTCGCGAAAAAATAATAATCACGAAGACCAGCTTTCCAAATCGATAATACGATTCAATAACTTTTGTTTATTATTCAATACTCGAGGAAATTAAAAAAGAATCGCGCGAGAGCAACTATGTGCCTTGCTTACTCAGGGTCGGGCCTTCAACGCGAATACCTCAGCCAATTTTTGTCACAAGACATTTTTCAAAAAAGCCTTCTGCTCGCAATGACACACCCAATATGCTGATAAAGGAAACCCTTGGGAGTTGTGAAATACCCTGTATATATATGCGCTCTCACACTCCTGTGCATGACTTTTTCCTCCTGAAACCTCACCCCCGCCGAGAGGGAGCCGCGGGGCGTAACGAGGTCTCGACTGACAAATCGGATCAGCGTCCAGTCGAACGTAAAAGCATATATATGTGCATAGTGCCTCTAAATACAACGCGCAACGTTGCCGGAGGGCCCGAAAAATTGATAATTTTTGTGCCAGGGTTTCTCGAGCACCCGTCGGTCCAATTCGAACAACAAGGTATCAATAATATATTAATAATAACAAGAAGTAGGAACTCGAATAATAATAATAATAATAATAATAAGTGTGTGTGTGTGTGTGTTTCCCATTTCAATCTTCCATCGGATTGGTCTCGAAAAATACTGCTCTGATGGCGACCCGCAGAGTCCTAATCCTTGTTTGGAATTGTTTGGGTTATCAAGGAAACTCAAACAAACTCACACACACACTTACACTTGGGATGTTGAAGATTTTACCTCTTTATGGTACATCCTGGATAGCGCTAAAATAGTGGAAAATTGTGTTCTAACCTAAAAATGATGGACTTGTGAAAAAAATGTCCTACAAAAGTTGTTACACTTAGAAAAACGTTTGGTACCGTCAAAAAAAAATAGTTTGGATCAACCAAATCCTGCAGTTGCGGGTGGCGAACGATATGAACGGTTCAATTGACTGCGAGATTTGGTTGAATTACAAATATAAATTTATTTCCGGCAACCAAACGTCTTCTTGATCCAAAAACGCACAGAGTACTTTCAATTCTAATCCCGGTGTCCTGAAACCAAACTTTACTTGAACATACTGAACGGTTGGGTCGGTAATATCTCCCTTAAAAGCATTTTCAAAATATATAGTTCAACGAAAAACATATACAGTAGAATGAAACATGTGTGCATTCAATCAATTGCAGAGCATATTTCAGTCAATACATAATATTTTTAATAAAAGTTCATGTATAGTCCGTACCACTGAAACTATATTTTAAAAGAAAACCCCCGAACGCTGCTATAGTCGATCCAACTATATGTTGGTTTACCCTGAATGACGGAGTAGGTTCTGACAATTGATATTATAACATATAGTTGAAGCTGCATACAGTAAGTTCAATAAAAATTCGTTTTACACCAATCGAATAAATGGCCTTAGCAATCCTTCAATACTTATGCACTTGGTGAACACGCAACGTCAAATGAAACTCACCGGCTTCCACTAAATTTACTATTAACACCCGATAGACGCCGTATAATGTCTTTCTCGAAGGATAGCACGCAGCGTGACAACTATGGCGGACAAAAAGAAATGACGATCGTACACTTACCTCGAAATGTATAAACAAGCGATTCAAGTCCCCAATCTATCAAGATGTCTTCTACTTTGCACATTTTTATGTTTTCGATGTAAATCGTCTCACTAAACTTATCACAATGAGTATTGTAGTTTTCTACACGCTCACAGGGGAGATGCACGTCAACAGCCAGATGAGAAGACGTGAACAGCCGGGAGTCGAAAGGGCGATCGTAGCGCTGTTCGTGCATGCATCTGAAACTACACTGATTCGCGATTTCCATCATAACTAATCGCTCACAGTGATCGAACAGAGCGCGCCCGTGGTCGGATTTGCCAAATAAAGTCATTATCTAGAAATCATGCCGGGCAAAAAGTGATTGATTGCATCCACAAGAACTCAAGTAGCAATAGCAATCAACAGCTGAAAAATATGCACATCGTAGAAAAAAGAAAACACGGTCTTACCTCGAAGTAACTTTAATTAAATCATTTGTTTCAATTAACTTATCGGAGTGTCTCCCCGTCCGGATATCGGACGAATAAGCGTATGTTATTCGTCCGGATAGCGGCTCAGTTTACCCCGTATTTCCACGTACATATTATTGTGATTCATTGTCCTCGTATTTGCTAGTATCCGGACGAATAACATATATATATATAGAATGTGTTAAATTGTTAAACAATCTGTTAAACGAATAATTTACTGAATATTGTTAAACAATCTGTCAAACAATCTGAATCTCTGTATGTAATAATTTACTGAATCGGTTAAATTTTATGAATATTGTTAAACAATTTACGAATACTGTTAAACAATCTGTTAAACGAATAATTTACACATAATTTTATTTGGGTTTGTTTGGTTTTAGGTTTGTTTGGTTTTTAGTTTTGTTTGGCTTTGTTTGGCTTTGTTTGGCTTTGTTTGGCTTTGTTTGGGTTTGTTCGGGTTTGTTCGAACAAAACCAAACAAACCCAAACGCAAACAAAATTATACAGATTTTATTCGGACGAATACGTGTAAATTATTCGTCCAGATAGATTAGTTAACAATTTAACACATTTTATCCGGACGATTTATATATATGTTACTCGTCCGGATACTAGCTGACATGAATCACAATAATATGTACGTGGACATACGGCGTGAACTGAGCCGCTATCCGGACGAATAATACTGTATATTGTACTGTATACTGTATATACTAAAATAGTGTAGTTTCGGACTGACTTTTTTTCGCTAAAAAGTCATGTTTACATTTTTTTAAACATGTCGGCCATCTGAACGAGGCCATTTTGAATTTTAGACCAACAAGATTTTTTTTTCAAACGCCCCGCTTTGAACTCGAAAAGTTTTACTATACTCAATACTTGATCGGAGCAGTATTTATCGAGATAAATCAGGTGTAAGATTAAAATGGGTCACCCGGTATATGAAAGAGGGAATAATGTATCAGCCCAAAGTATACGTGTGCATATTTATGCGTGTGTGGTGTGTTGCCTTGACACCATCAATCTGAAATTCATAATTTGCTTGACAGAACGATGCGCAGCAAAAAAAATACTACTCAACTGGCGTACCCTGTGTGCACGTTATTATTTTTACTTTTTTTTTTCTTTACATATATACTGTTCAATCAAATTTATCGAACACTCTCAATCAAAAGAGTTATTGATTCTTGTCATCTCGAGGATAAGGATACCAATAGTGGACTAATAATACTGGTAAAGGTAATAATACCAATCGTAGAAATAATAGGAATAATCAAATTTCCCGAGAGCACTGTCCGAGCACACAATGTACAATATTGCAATCAGCGTTTGTTTTCTTTTTCAAACGCCGGAGGAATCGAGAGGTGTACGTCAGTGACGAGTTATAGGGTACGCGTTTGTCTCCGGTCTCCTTTCTTTTTACGTTCTTGTCTTTTTTACACACAAGTGCAAAGGTACTCCTCGCTTGGAGTGTAATCGCGGAGAGTCACTGAGATAAATAAAAGGCCATATAGCGGTTTACGCAGAGATTTACTTGCTCTCTCTCTCTCTCTCTCTCTCTCTCTCTCTCTCTCTCTCTCTCTCTCTCTCTCTCTCTCTCACTCTCTCTTTCTATTTCTTCCTTTCTCGTGTACTCGGTTGGTGAAGGGCCCTATCGGTATGCTGCCATAAATGGTCCCAGGCGAGGATTCTCTCGGACTATCGTGCCGAGAGAGCTACCGGGAAGGAGAGAGAGAGAGAAAGAGAGAGAGAGAGAGAGAGAGAGAGAGAGAGAGAGAGAGAGAGAAGGAGAGGCCGATGAACATCCCCATCGACAAGAGCGGGGTTCTCTCGTCTCTACAAAACAACCACTGTATCCACTCCACCGGTACTTCTATGCTCTGTGTACAGCTATATATATGCAGAGAGAGAGAGAGAGAAGTGGTACAAGTGTGTGTGTGTGTGTGTGTGTGTGTGTGTGTGTGTGTGTGTGCGCGTGTGTGCGTGTGTGTGTGCGTGCGCGCGCGCACACACACACACACGCACACATTCTTTCTCGTTCTATCTCTCACGAAGAGGAGTCAGAGGACAAGGACGTCTCGAGTTACTGCAGCGCCCTGAGGCTCCTCTCCTCTCTCTTTGCCCGTCATCGCACACCAGTATCAACAGTGTCCTCTTCCACTCAAAATTCTTCTGGCTTATATTTCGACACCGCACACTCTTTGCGTAAAGTTTTTTTTTGCGTCTCTTTTCTATTCTGTTCTTTTTTTCAAAACTCTCCAAGGATTCTACCGCGATTAAGGAAGGGAGACAAAGTGATCGTTACAAGTTTCGTTTTTTAATATTATTTCAAATGGGATACACCCAATGGAAAAAAAAAAATCGGTATGGACGCTGCTTTTTCCGAAATTCTGTTGGATAAGACGCGCAACGACGTCGGTTGTTTTGTCTCTCGTCAGTTTCTGGTATTCTTCCTCCGGCAGAGGAAAAAAAATAACTTGACAGATAATGCGCGCGGCTCTTGTGTAATGTGTTGGTATACGTTTAGGTGAATATGCCGCGGCGATAAGACGAGAGTGCACCCCTGTATCGTACATGAACATTCATGCATATTCAACTGCTAATCTGTCTGTGGTTGCGCGTACACTCAGAAAAACGTTTGGTACCGTCAAAAAAAAATTGTTTGAATCAACTAAATCCTGCAGTTACGGGTGGCGAACGATATGAACGATTGAATTGACTGCGAGATTTGGTTGAATTACAAATATATATTTATTTCCGGCAACCAAACTTTTTCTTGATCCAAAAACGTACAGAGTACTTTGAATTATAATTCCGGTGTCCCGAAACCAAACTTTATTTGAACATGCTGAACGGTCGGGTCGTTAATCTCTTCTTTAAAAGTATTTTCAAAATATATAGTTCAACGAAAAACATATACAGCAAAATGAAACATGTGTGCATTGAATAAATTGCAGAGCATATTTCAGTCAATACATAATATTTTTGATAACAGTTCATGTATAGTCCGTACCACTGAAGATATATTTTAAAAGAAAACCCCCCAACGCTGCTATGGCAAACCAACAATATGTTGGTTTGCCCTGAATGACGGAGTAGGTTCTGACAACTGATAAAACATAGTTGAAGCTGCATACAGTAAGTTCAATTAAAATTAGTTTCACACCAATCGAATAAATGGCAGATAGAGCATCAGCTTAATATGAACCAAATAAACATTGAGTCACTCTAATAAAATTTCGATGTGAGCATATGCAACGTATACATTGAATTGGTAGAAAATCAAATGAATATAAATCATCGAAGAAAGTATTCTCCCTACTATAAATTATAAATACAAATGGAAGACGAAGACAATAAGGTAAATAAATCCGCTAAATTATGAGACAAGATGATTAGTAATTTTTCAATAATGCCTGTTTATTAAAGTACATATTAAAAATATTGCGATGGTACAGAAACAACTTTTATTGATTAATCTACGTCGATGCACGACTGTACGGTGTCAATTGTAAGACAATTTATAAAGCGCTCTGAGAAAATTACATAGTTAAACTTAAAAGCAATCTGCGTGTCGAAAAAAAAATTAAAAGAGAAATCAATTAAAATAATGTGTACAGATAAATAATATTTTTTTCTGATAAATCGAGAATTTATCTGCAGGCCACATAACAGAAACCATCAGATTTTGTGTGTTTGTTTGGGTTTGTTTGATTTTTTTTGGTTTGTTCGGGTTTGTTCGGGTTTGTTCGAACAAACCCGAACAAACCAAAAAAAATCAAACAAACCCAAACAAACTCAAACAAACCCAAACAAACACACAAAATCTGATGGTTTCTGTTATGTCAAAGTCAAATCAAAGTTCAAATAACACGCGGATTACTTGTATGAACTCCGATGTAGTTAATCCAACCAAATATTATATGACCAGGGAGATATTGCAATTTTGACATGATAATTTGGTTGTTTCAACTAAACTGGCTTTGTCACTTGAATCGAATTGTATTTCAAGCGAGTAAAATTAGGTTGCTTCAAGCAAAATTGTTTCAACTAAATATACATAATTGGTATTACCAAACGTTTTTCTGAGTGTATGCGTACACACAAATACCAGGGTGCGCGCGCGCGCGTGTGTGTGTGTGTGTGTGTGTGTGTGTGTGTGTGTGTGTGTGTGTGTGTGTGTGTGTGTGTGTGGGTGGGTGGGTGGGTTTATTTATATAGGGAAAAATCATTTTGAAGCGTTCGATGTCAAGAACCGTCGGTAAAACAGTCAGATGTAATGATAGCCAACATTAGATAAATTGAACGGGTCCGAAATGTCATATGTATATATATATATATACATACATACATACATACATACATACATACATACATACATACATATGTGTGTGTGTGTGTGTGTGTGTGTGTGTGTGTGTGTGTGTGTGTGTGTGTTATCTATATATATGAAAGACCGAAATATAGATTTTTCAAGAACGAGAAATGTTTGAACATTACCGTAGTTCCGGTTGTCGCGGTAATGGGTATTATACAGTAGTACCCCCCCGGCCATAGAAGCCGAAAGGAAGAAGCATTCCGATCGGCCCTCCGTTCGTAGATCGGGCTCTCTCTCTCTCTCTCTCTCTCTCTCTCTCTCTCTGCCTGCCTGGGATCTTGTTCGTTTGAGCTCAGCCAGTCGCGACTCAAGAATTCCTCAAACCCCGTACCCGATATAGAGAGGGAGAAAAGAAGAAGCACAGGTGTAAAAGGAAGAAAGCATCGGGGATAGAAAAGAAGAAGAAGAAGAAGAAGAAGCGGAACGAAAAAAGTGTCCGATTTTATCTGGCGCCCATGCAGGCTCGCGGCTACAGGTACGAGCAGGAAAAAGCGACCGCGAATGAAAAAAGACAACAAAAAGAGGAAGAGGCGATTTAAATTGATAGATTTGGGAGCCGCGAAACGGAGTAACGAAGAAAATAATGATGATGGAGCTGTTAAATTTTCCATCGTAAATCACGATGTTCCGTCGTGTGACGCGAGAAGACAACGACGACCGTGGAAACATGAGAAGACGATGATGACGAGAGGAGCGAAAGGAGACAAACAAAAAAAAACGAGAAAACAAAAAACAGAAGACAGGAATCATGGAAAGCCCAATTCCCGGGATAGGTCGGAAAAAAAGTGGCCCAAATTTCGTCGGTCTCGTTCACCTCCGTGGAACTCATAAATCAAAGGGCTCGAGAGAGCGTGTGCGTGTGGGTTCTCTCGTCCCCGTCCCACTTTACTCGCTTCCACGCCGTCTCTCTCTCTCTCTCTCTCTCTCTCTCTCTCTCTCTCTCTCTCTCTCTCTCTCTCTCTCTCACCCTCCTTCTCTTTTCTGGGCCTGAAAAATCGATGCCACGGACATGCGGATGATGTCCGGTCAATTCGGGAGGCCCCGGATCGAAACGAGGAAGCGCGGCCAAGGGAGACAAAGAAACCGAGAGGGAGGGGAGGGGGGGAGGGCGAGAAAGACCGAGTAGCGAAGAACCCGATCGAGCCTAAAGAATAAGAGAGTAAGAGTCAGAGAGTGGTAGAAAGAGTGCGATCGAAGGGCAAAGGAGGGGACGAGGAGAACGAAGGGAAGATGGTGGCAAAGCGAGGAGAGAAAAAAGAAGCGGACCGAGACGAAACTCGTCTGCGAATCGACGCGCCAGGTCTGCCGCGACCAAAGGGATTCTTCCTTTTCCCTCCACTTCTTCTTCTTTTTCTTCTTCTTCTTCTTCTTCTTCGATTCCACCGCGCACGATCCTCCACGGAGTGCGGCTTCTCGCTCGAGCGCCTCCTGTAAAATATCGGCCGCCCATGGCTCCTCTCGCGTTCCGAGAGTGCAACAGCGGCACCGCAGCCAACTTTTAAATCGCGGCATCGCCCTGTACAACGGCCTACACACGTATCGATATCCATACACAAACCCGTGAATATATATGTATGTGTGTGTGTGTGTGTGTGTGTGTGTGTGTGTGTGTGTGTGTGTGTGTGTGTGTGTATATATATATAGGGAAATCTTTTCTCTGGTCGGTGTGTGACCACCGTGCGATCCGTGACGAATCTGCGTTATACTCGCGTTGCTTCGGGTCAGCACGACGAGAGATTTTCATCCGGCAAGAGATCGTTGCGGAACACGGCGGCTCTGCCCCAATTTTCTGCTACATTCCTACTCCAATTACACGTGTGCATATATATATATATATATATATCCGGTCAAATTTTTTTGAAGGTTTCGAAAAATCCACACGATATTCCGCTATCGCAGCGTCCTAAATCTTCCACATATATATATATATATATATATATATATATATATATATATATATATATATATATATATATATATATATATATGTATGTATGTATATGTATATGTATATGTATATGTGTATATGTGTATATATATATATATATATATATATATATATATATATATATATATATATATATATACACACACATATACATATACATATACATATACATATACATACATATGCATACATATATATATATATATATATATGTATATATATATATATATATATATATATATATATATATATATATATATATATATATATATATATATTGTGGAAGATTTAGGACGCTGCGATAGCGGAATATCGTGCGGATTTTTCGAAACCTTCAAAAAAATTTAACCGGACAAAAATTTATTTTATTATTTCATGAAACAAACGAGAGAGGAAAAAAATTGTATCATGACGGGGCAAACGAAGGCGATGGAAGATGCTCAACATTTGGGGAAGAACGACAATGAGCGGATATCACGTGGCTGAGAAAAGAAAACACGTGCACGCCAATGTGTAAATTTATATATTTATATGTACAGGGTGGCCCGAAAAGTGACGTCTGAAAGGAAGACCTTTCCGAATCAGCCCTATCTAGGATCAACGATTGTTTTTACTTTTCGAGAAAAAAAAAATGCATTTTTCTACCTATGTTATCGTTACGAAGTGCACTGTTAAGCAATAAATAAACTACCAACTGACTACTAACGGTGATGCCTTAGATTTTTATCAAAAGTTCACAAAATAGGTTCGCGAGGATCAGTCACTAACGTTCAGATAATTGAGAAAAATACTTTTACTAATCTCAGTGACTCCCAATTGCTTTTTAATATTTCTAAGAGGAAAAACAATAAAAACCTAGGCTACAGGAAAATTCGAGAAAAACAATTAAATGATGCTTTTTCTCTAAATGCAGAAAAAATCGTACGCATATATCTATATAAGACACTGCGTGTATATCTATATGAGGGTCTTTCAAACACGATCCTTGAATTGTTATGTATATATATGTATGGATATAAACATCAAAATTTAAGGATCGTGTTCAAACAAGCTTTATATCGTGCTCAAATGGTACTAAAATTTTTATGTACACATATATTCATAAAAATGTTACGCTCATGCGGAAAACAGTACGGTCCTCAAATTCCTAGCTGTATATGCCCATACACATAAAAGAACAGAAAAATTCTGTTTCGATTCCAATCCTTAATGCTTTTGAAGCCTCACCGATTTTTGAGCCTGGACGTACCTTGCAATGATCTTTTTATATCAAAATCCTCATATTTTCATCTAAATGATGTTGAAGTTTGCGTCCTACATATGCAAGCATATGTGACAAAAATGTTAAGTTAAAATATTGAAAATTGACCAAGTTACCGGCGATTTAGTGAGAGAGCAGGTAACGCAACGATTTACGTATGTTAAAACTATCAGACGCGTCTCTCTCGAAACGACCGTCACAGTTGTGTCCACCCTTGAGGAATTTTCGTAGGCACAATCTGCCATCAGAAATTAAAAGAATTCAAAAATATTTATTTTCATCATATTCGAAATGCAATGAAAATAGTCTTCGTTACGAAAATGCCGCATTCATTTCTTGAGTCGCTTTTTTACAGCTCGAGAATTGAAATCTGTCGAAAAAAATAAAAATATTTTGGAAAATAATAAAAATGAGGAAATGAAAATATGAAAAAGAATTTTCGTTGTATTCCAACGATGCAAACTTCAAAACCATCAAGCTTCAATATCATTTATCCAAAGGTGATATTAGAGAAATAGGCTTGTACACAACGTTGAGTCTAGGGACAACAGGCCCTGTCCTCAAAGTTCAACGTCCTCAAAATCAGTCTGCCCCATACGTACACACACACACACATACAGGCGCGCGCGCTCAGCTCTGCGGGCGGTTCTTTGAGTTCGACCCGGGAAGCCGCCGAACCACGATTAGGTATCGTACCGCGGGAGGGCCAGAAAGCGGTTCACACACCGGCCCATAAGATTCGTGGGCCGTGGCCAACGGGCCAAACGAAAAATCTAACCGTAATCGCGCCGCGTGATAAATAACCGTCTATCGATCTACACGAAATCCTCACGCACTCTCTTCGGAGCCTGTGTCATAAAAGCTCGATTTCAACGCTATATATATTGCGGAGGACTCCACGCCGCTGTGGGCATTAACAGGGCTCAATTGGATATACGAGATTCAAGATTAAACGCGAACAGTTTATCAATCGGGACTCCCTGGCGATTAATAAACCGATAATTTATCGTGACCCGCACACAAACACGCACCAGCTCATACGTCGACTCTTGCGATTCTGCGCTCTTTTTTTCCCCCATTATTTTAATTCGCAGTGGAAAATCACCCCAGGGTATCGTGACTTTTCCGCCGTTCCGGGTGATCCGATTGTGGAGACAAATGAAAACGGGCCATTCTTTTCCTTCCTTTTTTTCCCACAAAATCCATCGAAACGTTGAAAATTCGGACAAATTAACCCCGGAAAATTTCGACGACATTTTTTATCCACCGAAGAATGGTTACGAAAGGGTAGTTTTTTTATTTTTAGATTTTTCCTCTCTCAGGCTTATTTTCCGGTATGAGGGATAATTTTCCACTATAAAGTGTAGTATGCTTCGTAAATTATTCTGGAATTTTGCTATCAAAGGGTTGCGAGAATAGAGGAACAAAAGGGCGGTGAGGAGTAGGGAGAAGGGGGTGTACGTTCCTTCATCGGACGGACGGACGGACCTAAAGAAATTACGAGGGTTTCCAGTGGCTAAAGAACCATGAAAGAAAATTAAGAAGCAAAAATGAAGAAAAAAAACGAGCTCAGGTTTTAAGTACTTCTTAATCGGACGCAGTCCCAGATTAGTCGTAAATTATTTTTCTTTCCAATTAACCCTCGTCCTGCGTCATCAGTTGTTTCAGCGAGCTTTGAGAGCTTTCATAATGTATATGTATATGTGTGTGTGTGTGTATATATATATATATATATATACCAAAGCCTCCTCGTTAAGTATGAAGGGCAATGGGAGTATCAAGGGCACTCGGGTAGGCGAGAGGGGCGTCTACTCGCGGTCTTAATGGACCTTGAGACGAATGATTTCGGATAAAGTTCTTTCACATCCCTTTTTTCCTCTCTCTTCACCCCTTTCTCTCTGGCCCGCTGTTTTTCCTCGACTATATTTTTTTAATGATTTTTTTATTGTTTTCCCGGGACGAGATTCTCTCCTCTGATGTGTCGGTTCTCCATAGCGCGCGACCCAATATACTCGAGGTGTGACGAATTGTCGCGCGTTTATCTCGAAATCCCTCGTCACATTTGAGCGCGTGTACGTCCTCTGGGTTATGCCGCGTGGATGAGTGTGCATCGCGACACACCCGAGCACGAAAAAAAAATATATATATATATCTATGCACGCGATGTGCATGGAGACAAGTATAACGTTCGCGGCATCGAGTTTTCGCGTTTCATTCTCAGGGGATGAGCCACGCGTATGGCACTCACGCGAATCCTTGCGCGCTCTATACTATGTATGCGTAAGAATGAATATGTACGCGTGTGTGAGTATCCACGCACGTATACACTAATACTCGGGTACAATTGGATACGAGATCGAAGATTGAGCGCGAGTCGTTTGTCAGTCTCGGACTTGGCGTGAATAAGCTCGTTTTTGTTTTATTTCAGGTCTCTCTCTCTCTCTCTCTCTCTCTCTCTCTCTCTCTCTCTCTCTCTTTCTCTCTCTCTGCCTCCCTCGCATTCTCTCGGATTGTTTCTCTACGCTTCCACTGTTGTTTTTTCCCTCCTCCGCAATCTCACCCTCTCTTTCTCTCAGCCTCCCTTCATCTTGGGATATCATTTACAAGTTAAACCTCGACGGTCTTGACTCGAATATCAGTCCTTAGTTCTCGTATGCCTCAACCTACCACCCTCCATCTCCTTTTCTCTCTTTCTCTTCCTCTCCCCCCTTTCTCTCCCTCTCCCCCCTCTCACTCTCTCTTCCTCCCCTCTCCCCCGGCCCCCCCTCTCTCACTCGCTCCCTCACTCTCCCTCTTTCCCCCTCCCCCCCTCTCTCTCTCCCCCCCTCTGCCCCCCTCTCTCCCCCTCTCCCTCTGCCTCCCCCCTCTCTCTCTCTCTCTCTCTCTCTCTCTCTCTCTCTCTCTCTCTCTCTCTCTCTCTCTCTCTCTCTCTCTCTCTCGGGGTCTTCGCTCATTCAGTGGGGACCTACACTCGACGGGGAACTTTCACCGGGTTTGCGGATCCCCCAGAGTAAAGATTCAGCTGCGAGAGGTTGACAGCAATGAGAGTCAGGGCGTAGAAGGGAACGAAGGCGAGGCGAGGGGTGACTGAGGGAGTGAGCATGAGAGAGATGGGGCGGGGTGAGAAGGGAGAGAGGCAGAGAGATACTGACGGAGGAGTCCTCGGTCCTCGGGAGTATCCTCTTTCGAAGCGATTTACTGACAAAGGTCACGCGCGACCTGTACACATGCACATATACATAGGCTTTATATCCTGGGCTAAGAGAAAATAAGTAGGGGTTGCAGACACCACGACCGGTCGTCGGAGACCCAAAACGGGTGGTGCGGGTGAAAACGGCCGCTCGTCGATCGCGCGAGCCCTCAAAAGCGACGGGACCAGCAAACAGACGAGCTTGCGGGGAGGATTTTTTTTTTTTTCCGTTTTTTTTTTTTCACGTCGTCGATAACAGAACTCTCGGTAGGATCATTCCGCCCGAGCCCAGACGAACGACGAGCTATACAGATATATTATACATGGCTGCGGATGGTTCACGGGCAGGGGGAGGGGATAACTGTACGGGACATTTATTCGAGCGTGATAAAGGACGGGTCGAGGAGGCTTCACTGGGACGGGTAAAGAGAGAGGGCGAGGGATGGAAGCGGGCCCGGGCGTCTTATGTGGCACCAAATTTCGAGTGACCCATCGCGCCTGATTCGCGTGTCGAGAGAGTCGAGTACGCGAATGGATTTGAGAAAGGGCTGCGGCTGAAAGAGCTCGAGGATTGGCTTGGAATTGTTCGAGTGACGCGGTCGAAAGAGACGGACGCTGAGAGTGGAAAAATCGGATAAAAAGAGACAGATAGAGAGAGAAAAAAGAGAGAAAAAATCGCGCAGAGTTTCGAAACGAGTGTGAAGTTGAGTCGCGTAGTCATTCATTTCTGCAATCATTTGAAGAATCGATGTTTAGCTAACGTGTACTCTGTTAAAAAATAAATAAATAAAAATTTATGCAATTTGACTAGGTCCTACTTGAGTAAAATAATTTCGTTGCCTCACGGTCTACAGGGATTCTAATCCTGTCAAATATATTTTACCGTTTGTTTCGAGCAATCCGTGACGTGGATGATTTTGAATTTTGTATCGGCAACGAAAGCTTCTGTTTACATTTTCTTCTTCTTATTTTTATTATTATAAGATGGCTGAATGAATATCTTTGAAAATGTTTAAAAGATTTTTGTAGGCAAAATCTGGCAAAAAAAATTAAAGGAATTCAGAAATATTAACTTTGATTGCATTTCAACAATGCAGCAATTTTTTTGTTTATTTTTAATTTCTCTACTTTCATTGTCATAGAACTTTTTTTTATAGATTTGATTTGTAGATCGCTGAATAAATATCTTTGAAAATGAAATTAAAGGAATTCCGAAATATTAATGTTCATTGCATTTCAACGATACAACCATTCTTTTCTTCTTCATTTTTCATTTCATTAAAAAAATCATTATCCGAAACCTTTTTTCCGAATTAAGCTCGTTAATCGCTAATAAGAATACGTAAGAACGTTTGAGTGGATTTCACGGCCTAAATCGGCCAACTGAAATGTGTGCAATTAAACCAAAAAAAAATCGCTGCATTCCAAAGAGGCAAACTCCATCGTCATCAGACTTCAATCTCATTTGTATTAGCACCGTTTCGCAAGTGTACAAGTGACTTTCCAGAGAAGCCTCGGGCCTTGCGCCGTACTGCGGCCACAGAGCATAATACTACGTCGATTAATTAGCATGTTAATTCCAATAACAAATCTAAATAGACCGATCGAGTCTATGTGACGACGTATGTTTTTTTTTAAGTTCACAATATCCACGTGTCCGAGCAAATGGGTGACCGCTCGAACCCGCTCCGGTTAGGGTCCGGACCGTGGCAATAAAAGAAAATAGGATCTAATTACACGAATTGCACGCACCGTTGATCGATTCGCGGTGCGCAAACGCGAAGAAACAATGAGTGTGTGAGAGAGAGAGAGAGAGAGAGAGAGAGAGAGAGAGAGAGAGAAAGAGAGAGGACAAGAGTGTGTGGGCGTGCGACAGCCATCCGTCTGTCCGTCATTTTGAATATGGCTTGTGTAGTCTCGGGTTTACGGGACGACGACCACAACAATGAGCTCAAATCGGAGCAACGAGGAACTCCTTCTCTTAGTCTCGTTTTGTCTTTGTTTCTCCCTACGCCCCCCCTTTCTCTTTCTCTCTCCTTCTTTCAATGTCTATGGTGAGCTGAGAGTCCGACGGAAGCTCGTAAGTAGCGGAGAAGAATCGAGCCCGAGATGGCGAGAAATCGAGCGACCCAAGAGAGAGAGAGAGAGAGAGAGAGAGAGAGAGAGAGAGAGAGAGAGAGAGAGAGAGAAGAGGAAAGACTGAGAGAGGAAGAGGAGGACTGATGACTGAGAGAGAAAGAGGAGGTGACTGATGAAAGAAAGAGAGAGGGCAAGATCGCAGCTCTCCTGTCTAGTATAGTTCCACTGGACTAAAATCGTACACAGCAAGGATACATACAATGGGCGCGAGCGCTCTTCGCTTACGGCTTTCGTCTAAATTCCACGCGTCCTGCGGCTCTTCTCTCTCTCTCTCTCTCTCTCTCTCTCTCTCTCTCTCTCTCTCTCTCTCTCGTTCTTCCTTTCTCTCTTATTGTGAGCGAGTTTCTGTGTTCATGCCACCACCGATTTCTCGTCCGCAATAGTCTCTCTACCTCTCTCTCGTGACCAGTGTCTCTCTCGCCTACATATATGCGTATATACACCTACATACATACGTGTACAATGTATAACCAACCCCCTCTCTCTTTCTCTCTCTCCTCCTCTCTCCCCCTTGATTCCATTATTCCCAATTCCCTTTTCAGAAAGTACGATGCGCCAACACGGGAGAATTCATAAGCGGCCTATTATGCGCTTGGCCGAAAGGGAGAATCAGCAGTAGCGCGACCTCGGAGAATTTATACACGTGCGTTCGTGTGTGTGTGTGTGTGTGTGTGTGTGTGTGTGTGTGCGCGCGCGCGCGCGCGCGTGTATATATATATATAATCGCGTGGTGTCGAGAGCAACGAGTTCGCTCATGGACCATCGAAGAAAGGCAATCCCGTGAAACCCTGCACCCACCACCGAGATCGCGTGTCTATACGTACATACATAACCACACACACACACACACACACACACACACACACACACACACACACACACACACACACACACACGCGCGCGCGCGCGCGCGCGCGCGCGCGCGCGCGCGCACACACACACACACACATTGCGAGAGCCAGAACCGGTGGAATAATGAGGAAGAAATGGACGAGGAGGACGCAAACGTACTTAGCATATGTGAATCGCGCGTTACCGCATTCCGAATATATTTATATATATTAGCATAACGTACAAAAATGGATATTTTCTTTTCTTTGTTGCTGTAGCAAAAATGTTAATATGCGGTGGAAAAAAAACTACGCCCAAAGTAAGGTCCGTAACTAAACTTTAAAGGGACGCGCAGGTCATAATTGAGTAATTTCCCAACTTTTGCCTGGAATCATAATTCTTTTTTTCAAGTTGCAAGAATTTTTAGAAAAAGAGTTGAAAAACATAAGAGCGCGATGAGTGGCATTACCAACGCGAGAAAGGTGTTTTTTCGGATAAAAATCGTATTTATCGATGTTTTAACCCGATTTATAATTATTCTTGTTATTATTTTTATTGGGAAAGTGGTGAAGAATGGCTTGCGCCACTTTTTTAAATCCACTCGTATGACTTATTTTTTTTCCCACTTACTCATATTTTGCTATGAAAATTGTAACCCTGGCGGAACCTGATGCCCTGCAGAGAAAGAACAAACGTTTAATTCACTATGACGTTTTTTTTTTACATTGGGTTTTTCTATTCATCAATGTCGCTGAAGGAACATTATTTTCGGTTTATTTCTTTGTATTTTTCAAATGAGAGAAAAATGGCGAGTCCCGATACGTGGAGTAGGCTTGTTACACACTCTTTTGTGCATCGAGCAAACCTCCTTCGAGGCAATTCCAGCATCGCTGGCATCGAGTTATAAGAGTATGTAAAAGTGCAAATAACGGAAAGATGAATATTTTATTAGAGCTAGGAAATTGTATTTCGGATGGTTCGGGCCGAGCTGGGCAAAAGAAAGAGAGAGAGGGCACCCTCTCTCTCTCTCAGCGATATTCGTATCTGGATTAGAGAGGCAGAGAGAGAGAGAGAGAGAGAGAGAGAGAGAGAGAGAGAGAGAGAGAGAGAGAGAGAGAAATAGGGATTCGAAAAATCCTTGCGAAACGCCACGTCCGCATGATTCTCGCTCTTATTACGTGTAACAGTGAGAATTCTCACATTTTTCACTCGTCGGGCGTATCTCAAGGGTTAAAGGCATGGGGGATGAGACGAGTGAAGAGGGTCCGAATTTTCGGCTGACGTGAAAAATATTCCGGGCATATCGCAGCAGGCAGGAGGGTAGTAAAAAAACATTGAACTTGTCGACATGCTATCCGGATCGTCGCGGCATTCAAAAAATCTTTCAAATAAAACGTTCTGATTTGCTGAGGGGGCTGCGCGCTTAAAATTGCGAGAAAACAATTTTAAACAAACTTGACAAAGTAAACTGTCAGAGCTGCGACGACTTTTGTGAAGGGTAAGAACGTTCGCTACGCTATGGCGAACCGCCACGCTGCGTTTGATGAAACGGTGCGAGTCGTATACGACTCGCACCGTTTCATATATGTCAAATGCCGTTTCATATATGTCAAAATCTATTCGCCCGATTCACTTCAAACTCAGGAAAAGCATAGTTTATATAATTTTCTACCGTATGACCGTTAATAACAAATCATTGAAGTTGTTTTTTAAGTGGAAAATCCAACTTTTTATACAGCCTGAAATTTTCGTAATTTTCAAAATTTCAAAAAAATATCCGATGAGAAAACATTATTATATTGAAAGTATATATTTTTTTTTCATTTTTCGTATCAGATTAGTCTAGTTAGAAGAAGCACCTACACCCATTGGCCATGCAGCAACGCCGATACTGTGTCAAAATAATAATAACTGCATTGTCTATGAATAGTTTTTAATTTTTTAAAAAGCTCAAACTTGGCCACACTATGTATCAATTGTCGGTAAAATTTCGACCTCGCCATCCCAATACTCCTGTCAGAAAAGAATATTGAAAATTTACCAATTTTTTTGTGCCTCAAGCTTGTACACATTTTATTTAACTTTTAACGAGAGCGAGTAATGCTTTTGGAAGATGGCACAACCTGTGCACAACGCGACGAGAGAATGGTGATGAAAGGCTGTCACCTATTATTGTTGTTATTCTACATCATCGTTAACATTATTATTGCTGTGATTATTATTATCATTACTATCTACGCACACACATTAGTGTGTGTGTGTGTGTGTGTGTGTGTGTGTGTGTGTGTGTGTGTGTGTGTGTGTGTGTGTGTGTGTGTGTGTGTGTGTGTGTGTGTGTGTGTGTGTGTGTGTGTGCGTGCGTGCGTGCGTGCGTGTGGATGTGTGTATGTGTGTGTGTGTGTATATATATATATACATACACGTTGAATGAGCCGAGAGAGAGAGAGAGAGAGAGAGAGAGAGAGAGAGAGAGAGAGAGAGAGAGATGCATGCTGCAGCATATAAAAACGTCAGGCCGGTGATAAACGGTGTTCGAGTGAATAAAATCTACACGAACCGCCAGGACATCATATACGTATATATAGCTGAAAGCTTGGAAAAGGGGGATGAAAAGACCCGAGTGACAGGATACGCGAAAGGCACCGCGATTTCTTGACGCTACGGGGTTTGTGAACGCATAAAGATGCAACTAAAAGTTCCGTTTCAGGAAACGTGAACGTAATAAAAATGTAAATAGATAGACGGGGCAGGAATGTCGTTACTGTTTCCGCAGAGCGCCCCTCAACCCTCGACGTTTCAAACGTCAATGCCCTGCGACGGTCAAACCGGAACATTACGAGGGTTAAAAGATTTGTGTATCAAAAAAAGAAAAGAAAAACGTAATGCTCGCGTGAAAAATGCATCATTCATTAAATTTGCCTACGATGCAATTTTATTACTTTTTTTTTCGTTTTCATTTTCAATTATTGCGCAATGCTCGTGAATAAATAATGGTCCTTTTTTCTAACATTCCATATTTTTTTTGGCCAAATTCGAGCAGATTTTTTTAGGACGTTCGCTTTGCTTTCTCGGTCGTCGCGTTGGGACGCGCGAATTTGCCCGCGTTGAAATATCGGATCGCGGAGAGTGCGTTATTGCCAAGGGGCTAGGGGCAACGAGGGCAAAATAATCGTCGCGTCGATCTCGGCAAGTGCGGAGCTAACGACGGGACGATTAATTAAGTGCGCCCGATAATTCTCCGGTGTCCTTGCGCGCGCGCGCGCGCGGACCGAGGCGACTGTAAATTCGCCACGAAATATTGCACCGCGATTGGAATTGACCGTAAATCAGGTGACCGTGGAGCATCGCTATGTTGCGCAAAATCAAATCTATTACGATCTCGTTATAAATTTCCGATTTTTCGATCGATATGTGTACACGCACACACGGATGAAAATCAAATTTAACGTATCATTTTAAAAAAGTTATAAATATCAATTTATTATATAGCGCAATGTATAATTTGTTACAATATATATTGGAATGTCGTAATAGTAATATTATTTATATAAAAATAAATTACGTATTGCATTTATAATATTGTAATATTATATAAAATAATATTATTGTTCCTTATTAAAATTATACACACACACGCGCGCGGGCGCGCACGGAATAGTAGAGATAAGGAAATAAAAATAGAAAAAAGTATTTTTTTGGTATTGCACAGATGCAGAATTCAACATAAGTATCATGACGTACAATTATAAATAATATATTACAATATCTGATATATAACTACATGATATTATACGTAATTTTAATTATGTTGAATTCTTCATCGTTGCAAAGCGACGAAATTTTTTTTTAATATTCTAATTTCTAAATCAAATATTCTAATTTCTAAATAAATAAAAAAGTTGAATTTTCTTCCCATCTTAAATGTGCCGAAGAATTTGGGAAACTGAACATAAAAAATTCCATTGCATTCCATCGATGCAATTTTCAATCTCAATAATATTGCACGTTCATAGGGTCAGTTCAAAATTTCATTTCTCAACAAAATAATGATAATCATCGGAATTTTGTTTTGAGTTAAAGTCACGGGCTATCTTGATTCACTAGATAACATTGACATTTGCATAGTTGGAACGCAACGATTTTTTTGGACATTTAAAAATATTTAAAATTGTTTTTATTATTATCCAGTCTTTTTTTGCACACTGAGGTTCAAAATCTCTAACAAAAATATCTAAAAACGTTTGAGTGATCTTGAGTCTGAGACGGCCATAAAATGTCGACAATGAAGAAGATTTAAATTTCGTTGCATTCCAACGATGCAAACTGCAGTATCATTATTTCACCGGGCCCAATGATACTTCCGATAATTCGTTGAATTCAAATACCGTAGTTTTATTTTCGCGGTTCGTACACACGAGGACTTTTCATAAATATGCGGGATCACCGGATAGGAAACGTTTCGAGCCATTTACCGCAGAGTAACATATATAGTACATATTTCATATAGCATACACATATACATGCATATAGATGAACCTATACGTATACACATACACATTTATGCATTTGTAGGCACATATATAAAAACTATACCCAGCCAGACACGTTCTCGCTCTCTTACATGTAGCCCTATTGTATATCACGGTTTATCTCTCTCTCTCTCTCTCTCTCTCTCTCTCTCTCTCTCTCTCTCTCTCTCTCTCTCTCTCTCTCTCTCTCTCTCTCTCGCGGTATGAGTCATATGGGCAAGGGGTATCGGCCGGAAAAGAGTACCTCGTAGCGGAGGTACATAACGAATGTTTTCTCGAGAGGAAGAAACCGAGAGAGTGAGAGAGAAAGAGAGATGGTGATGTTACACGCAGCGGAACGGTTACAGATAAGCGCCAAAGCCAGTATACGGTATTGCATTGCGCTTGCGAGCGCATGTACTGTCAACTTTTACGATTACGCGAAAGCTAGGACGAGAATATATATATATATATATATTCTCGTCCTAGCTTTCGCGTAATCGTATAATATTTGTACTACGCACATTTTTTAAATGTATTATTCATTCATTTCTTTAAGTGCATTTATTTTTATAATAATATATATTAAATGTATGATTTATTTATTATTCAGTCGCTTATTTTTAAAATTTTTATTTTCTTTACAAATTTACACTTCTACAAGTCCGCTGCGCACGCTGTGCACGCTATTTACGAAAATGTCTTTATCGCCTAAGACAATATTTTTTTTCACTTCCAACCCTCCAATTACGGTGGTTGCTGAGTCCACCAATTTTCCAAACGTTTTGTATTGCCTATACCGGTATACTGGACTCGAAATATTCGCAAAAGCGATTATATATATATATATATTCTCGTCCTAGCTTTCGCGTAATCATACACACATACACACACACACGCGCACGCACGCACGCACGCACGCAGACACACACACACACACGCGCGCACACACACACACACACACACGCACGCACACACGCACGCACGCGCACGCGCACACACACGCACACACACACACGCACACACGCACGCACGCACGCACACACACACACACACACACACGTGTCCTGTTACAAATGGATAATCTTGCAACTGTCAATAGGTCGGATCATGTCCTACTATATGCTAACATTCCAGTTTGGTACAAGTCTTACGGTTTTCGAGATAAAAATCACCTGCTTTTTGCTCAGTTATCGTCGATTAAAATTATATAATTTGTAGAAATGGCATTGTAGAAGGACATGATCTGACCTATCGACAGTTGCGGGATTATCCATTCGTAACAGGACACCCTGTATATCCTATACATTGTCGTAAACGTAAAACACGTTTACGTAAGTCGACAGAGGCATCGAAGAATATCTACGCACAGACGTATGAATGAATCCATAAAAGGGCCGTAACGCGTTTTTTCGCGGATGAAAAAATCAATAAGATAAAATGAATAAAAATGAGAAAAAAGATTTTTTTGACGAGAAATGGATTGTACGGTGAATGTACTTATATACATTCCCCGTAAGGTATTTCGTGGCAAGATACGCTCGGGCCCTAGTGACTCCTTTTGGTCCCTGTTTATCTTTTTTTTCTTTCTCAGGCATCCGCAAAGTTTCGGGCTGGAAAGATTTTTGTTTTCGGATCAGCGAGTACATGTTTAAATATATATGTCACCCGTTTTCGTATACACGGTATTTTATTATCGTCTGTCTTGCGAGCGAGAGCGAGAGCGAGAGAGAGAGAGAGAAAGAGAGAGGGCGAGTAAGAGGAATGAGAGAAATGTGTTATACATTTTTTCACGACGCCTCGTGTATACAAGCTGTGTTTTAGGGAGGGTAAAAAACAGTCAGAGAGAGAGAGAGAGAGAGAGAGGGCGATCGAAGGAAAAAATGGGATCTCCTTCGTCTCTTTCCCTCGTTCACTCGGCCGAGTTCCATTTATTTTTATGTATACATATATATATATATTATTTTTTCCAGAATTCGACGCGAAGCTCGCTTTCCGAGCGCGAGGGAAAAACGTCTCGGGTTATTTATCTTTCGAAGGAACGGTCGCATAAATCTATTACACGAGGGATTTTCGGCCAAGCTGGGAAGAGAGAGAGAGAGAGAGAGAGAGAGAGAGAGAGAGAGAGAGAGAGAGAGAGAGAGAGAGAGAGAGAGAGAGAGAGGGAGGGAGAGAGAGAGAAAGAGAGAGAGAGCGAGACGTCAAAAAATAGCGTGGCTCTCTCTCTCTCTCTCTCTCTCTCTCTCTTTTCCCATTCCCGGTACACGTCGCCGCCCGATTATTATTCTATTTTCGGCGCTATCAATATGGATCTTGTGTCAATCTTTTGCTTCCTTTTTTTTCAGTCACCAATACCGCTTGGTAAAAAAAAATAATAATAATACAACGTGCACATCTCAATTTTGTAACATTCTTTTCCAAAATCCTCGTAATCGACGAGATGTTTATTCGTGACAGGTTGTGGGCTCCATAAAATAGAAAGTAAATGTCGGATCGGATTAATTTGGAAAAAAAGGCGGGAAGGCGGAAGGCGGTTTGGGTTTGTTTGGGTTGGGGCGTTATGCAGCGTGAACTGAGCCGCTATCCGGACGAATAACACGCTTAAGGTCGTCACTCACTTATCAACCCAGCACCCGACCAGCACCGCCTCGCCTCGAGCGGTTGTCATTTCTTATATGGACTTTCCATACATATGCACTCACTTGTCAACTCCGTAGTATCACCGGATCGGCTCGCTCGCAAGAGTTGACAAGTGAGTGCATATGTATGGAAGGTCCATCTAAGAAATGACAACCGCTCGAGGCGAGGCGGTACTGACCGCGTGCCGGGTTGATAAGTGAGCAACGACCTTTATTCGTCTGATAACCAAACGGCTAGCCGCAGCGTTCTTCGTTTGCTCCAATTTCTTTTGGCAAATCTCAGACAACAAAATTCCTCAACCATTTTTTTATATGTTCATTTGGAGATCGATAATCTAAATGTGGAATTTTTTTTTCGAATAATGCAAGGAAGGAATGAAAGGAGGAAAGGAGGAAATGAAAATGTAAAAAAGAATTTTCGTTGTATTTCAACGATCCAAACTTCAACAGCATCGAGTGAATATGGGTCTGAAGTTTGCAAGGAAATTTTTATTATTCATCCATTTCAAATAATTAATCGCTTTTGCGAATATTCCGAGTCCAGTATACCGGTATAGGCAATACAAAACGTTTGGAAAATTGGTGGACTTAGCAACCACCCTAATTGGGGGGTTGGAAGTAAAAAAAATATTGTCTTAGGCGATAAAGATATTTTCGTAAATAGCGTGCACGGCGTGCGCAGCGGACTTGTAGAAGTATATATTTGTAAAGAAAATAATTTTTTTTTAAATAAGCGACTGAGTAATAAATAAATCATACATTTAATATATATTATTATAAAAATAAATGCTCATAAAGAAATGGCATGAATAATACGTTTAAAAAATGTGCGTATTAAAAAATATTATACGAATACATTTTTTATAAAAATTATGAGAATAAATTTTCAAAATTCAAGAAATTGATGATCCTTATACATATATATATATATATATATATATATATATATATATATATATATATATATATATATATATATATATATATATATAGTACAAATATACATTATAAGAAATAATTTTCTTTTAATGAATCAATAATAAATAGCAAAAAAATGTATATAGTAAAAATATAGATAAAATAAATACTTTATTGTTTTAAATGTATTTTGTAAGTATACATATAGTATATGGGCACACGTTGTGTATAAATACCGAGTATCGGAGAACATATGTGCACTCTGATGTCCACTGCAGCCCGCGGATGTGTGTGTGCGTGTGTGTGTGTGTGTGTGTGTGCGCGCGCGCGCGCAAAGGATCAGCAGACCCGAGGAATTTCAAGTGGCCGGCCGGCGTACGTAAATGTGTGCTCCCAATCAGCATGCGCGACACGCTCGATGCTCGGCTGTATTACGTATTTAATTCACGTGGTTCGCATACTCTTGTTTTAAAGTGAGGGAGAGCGGGGGAGTGAGGGAGCAAAGAGAAAGACAGAGGGAAATAGAGAGGAAGGAAGATCGCGCTCGTATACACCGGTCAGTAAAGCTACACGATCTGAGTAGTCGCGTGGACGGGTCTCGGCCGTCTCGGAGCTTTGACGGACGTTCTCCGATCTCTTGTTTCAGGTGGGTTCGGTTTTTTTTTCTGGTTTTTGTTTCTCTTCTCGTCGAGGCCAGTGGGGGGGGGGGGGGGGTCGAATAGTGTTTCTCTGTGTCTCGTCGTACTTCACCACCCACACCCTCCCCTTGTCGTTTTATTTTTATTTTTGACATCTACATAACTATTTTTATTATCAAATATGCATCGTCACAATTTCGCTTTGCCTTTTTGACTTTCTCGTCACGATCGAGTGGTATCATAATTATGATTATTTGACATTTGCAAAAAAGATAAAACCGTGCAAAAATGTTTCATTTGAAAAATGTCAGGCTCTTATTTAGCGCTGAATTCTTCGCAATTATTTCACTCGGTCGAACCTGAGCGCCATCGTACGATCTTTATTACGTTGCAGTACCGAAATATGGCGCGGGGGAGGGGGGGGGGGTGAACCAATAAAAATAACTCGCATGAGCGCATCCTCCCTCGAGTAAAAATACGTACGTCGAAATCCCGCTCGATTTCTCTCGTTTGACGTCGCGGATCGCGATTCAACTTGTCTAACGTGAACATTTTACTGCCGCACACGCACACACACATATCCATACAGGTTGATTCACAACTATTGGAGTTCCCTTGGTGAGCATATTGGTTGTGTCATGGCAAGGGAAACGCGTTTTCTTTTAAATGCCGTCCGAGAAAAATTGGCCAGGATATTCGCGTTCAAAGTCAAAGCAGTGAAAAATGGCACAGTACCTACTTGCTCACGCGCGTAACGTGCAAGCCGCATTGAGCGCGGTTTCGAATCCTCCTTTGGACGAGTTTGTTTGTTTTTCTTCAATTTTTGCTTTCCGTAAACAAAATTAAGAACGCGAAGACTCGCTTTGCAAATCAATAATTTTTGTTTATTATGTAATTTTCGAAGAAAAAAAAAATTAGCTGATAAGGTTGAAGTTTGCATCCTTGGAATGCAATGAAAATGAATATTTCTGAATTACTTCAATCGCTTCTGGCAGATTTTACAATATTTGCTTGCATCATTCAGCCAAAGTTGATTGTCAATCCACCTGGCTTTGCGCGCAGTATCGCGTATGAGGACAACATTGAGCTACTGAGTACCCCCGCCCAGGCGCTCGGAGTCGATACTCCGTCGTATGTATCCGTCTGTACATGCATATCCCCAGTTTTCTTAACTCTCGACAAACAGTTGTTCCGGGCAGTTCAGGGGGCAGAGTAAGGGTGCCGAAGTTATAGCGTGAGAATCCGAGAGGTGTTTTGCGCGCGCGCACACACACACACACACTTTATATACGACTGACGGTATACGATAAATCGTTTAGGATCGGTTGCCGAGAGGACACGAAAGTGTGGAGTGGGGCTAGGAGGTGCGAACAGACGGGGGGCATGAGGAAAGAAGGGTTGCGAGTGAAAAGGTGGTAGCTCTCGGTAGAGAGAAACATGGGCCAATATCCTGCTTATACGTCTCTCTTTCTCTCTCTCTCTTGCCTTTTCCTCGCGGAAATGTGGTACGTAGTGGCGGCACAGCGAGAATCTTCGGCCTTTCAATACCTAAAAGCAAGCAAGCAGAGGCAGAGAGTGAGTGAGAGAGAGGGATAAGGCATGGTATCGCGACTTGAGCCCTTTTCTTCGTCAGGCCAACCTTCGATACGTGTGTATTTCGTGCAGAATTCATGTCGCGGGCTTTAGCGTGTATATTGCGAGGGGCATTGCGATGAAAATGCACCGTTGGCTATCTCCACGTGCATGTATATATAAAACGCTTACTCTCACCCCCATTCATTCTCTCTCTCTCTCTCTCTCTCTCTCTCTCTCTCTCTCTCTCTCTCTCTCTCTCTCTCTCTCTCTTGCTGTTCCGAGCACCCGGTGCATTATAGAAAGGCGGAGACTGTTATGTGTGTACGTTTTCACCGAATACACACACACATACGTACAAGCATTTTGCTATATATCCAACTCTGTCCCCGGCTCTTTCGAGCTCCTTCCGGATTCCTCGTGAAAGCCTCGTAAAACGCCAGAACTCGGCGTTTCTCTCGCGTCGCCTCTGGTCGACACCAACGGCGATCGATGTCGTCGACGTCCTCCTCTGTGCTTGCTCTACGCTAGTGTTGTCCCTCTCGCAGTCTAGCTACGCCCTCTTCGCGATCACACAAACACGCGGATACATTTCTGCAAAGTACTCCCCGAAAAATCGTCAAAAGTTTCGACGATTGAATAAAACGTGTCGTGTGTTAATTTCGAGCGACCAGCGGGCTTACAACTCGTGAAGAAACATTTCAAAATTCGCTGCGGCTAGCCGTCCGGTTATCGGACGAATAAGCGTATTATTCGTTCGGATAGCGGCTCAGTTCACGCCGTATTTCCACGTACATATTATTGTGATTCATGTCAGCTAGTATCCGGACGAATAACATATATATATATATATATATATATAATCATCCGGATAGAATGTGTTAAATTGTTAAACAATCTGTCTGGACGAATAATTTACACGTTTTCGTCCAAATAAAATCTTTATAATTTTGCTTGGGTTTGCTTGGGTTTGTTCGGGTTTGCTCGGGTTTGTTTGGTTTTGTTTGGTTTGCTCGGGTTTGTTTGGTTTTGTTTGGTTTTGTTCGAGTTTGTTTGGGTTTGTTTGGGTTTGTCAAACAAATCCAAACAAACCCAAACAAACCCGAGCAAACCCGAGCAAACCCGAACAAAATTATAAAGATTTTACTCGGACGAAAACGTGTAAAGTATTCGTCCAGACAGATTGTTTAACAATTTAACATATTCTATCCGGACGATTATACATACATACATACATACATGCATACATACATATATATATATATATATATATATATATATATATATATATATATATGTGTTATTCGTTCGGATGCTAGCTGACATGAATTACAATAATATGTACGTGGAAATACGACGTGAACTGAGCCGCTATCCGGACTAATAACATACGCTTATTCGTCCGATATCCGGACGGGGAGACACTCCGTTCAAAATGAAGCAAAACTTCGGAAGAAAGCATCTACCCGAGAGAAGTGTGGCTGCCGTAAGAATTGAGACTTTGCACCTCGTGTTGAAGTTTGCATTGTTGGAATGCAAAAACAAAACAAATCCCTCATTCTTATTATTCCAAGAAATATTTGTCCGCAGATGTCCAAAGAAGCATCTTGAAAAACGATTACGACGTTGACGATTACATCGTTGAACGATTGTTTTTCGTCATTTTTCCTTTCTTTACTTTTATCATTATCGAAAGCCTGTTTTTGCAAAGCGAGGTCGTAAATCTCTGATAAGAATTAGTAAAAACGTTCGAGTAATATCGACAGTCTAAATTGGCAAAATAAAACGAGTGCGTCTGAAACAGAAAATACTTGGTTGCATTCCAACGATGCAAACTTCAACGTCGTAAATGATTGACTCATTTGTATAACTAAAATTTGTCAACAGAATTTTGAGGAAGCGAAAAAAAATTGTTTTCATCGGCCAACAACAATGCGAACTTCAGTTCCATCTCAATCTGGTGTAATTCTAAATGCTTCTGCTCCTTCGGCAAAAGACGTTCCCGTTTTTTTTAAATCTTACACTGAAAAAAAAATTGAGTTGGTTTAACAAAATGTATCTTTAAATACGTTCAACTTGATTTTTGATTGGCATAACAAACATTTTGTTAATCTAACGATAGTTTTAGTGGTGTGAACTGTAGCTAAATAAGCTATTAGTTAGCTACTAGTTAGATTAACTATCGTTAATCTAACGATAGTTTTAGTGGTGTGAACTGTAGCTAAATAAGCTAACGATAGTTTTAGTGGTGTGAACTGTAGCTAAATAAGCTACAGTTCACACCACTAAAACTATCGTTAGATTAACAAAATGTTTGTTATGCCAATCAAAAATCAAGTTGAACGTATTTAAAGATACATTTTGTTAAACCAACTGAATTTTTTTTCCAGTGCATAATCAAGATATTTCAATATATACAGGCACATATGTATCCATAGGGGATGAAACTGCAGGCATGTTGTCGAAGTCACACATACGCGAAATAAGAAGACGGAATTGTCGGAGCGAAAGGGCGCCGGGGGGGGGGGGGGCGGAGGAGTAAGAAAGCTCTCAGGGCTTACTTACTCGCTTGAGATCCGATGTGCTCGGCAATACGCTGACACAAACACACAACAGACACACACATATTCAATGTACATGGGAATGGTCAGGAAGGTGCATCCAATTGCTCCGAGCCACAGAAACTGCATTAGGGCCACAAGGGGCCTTCGTATGCACATCTGGGCACCGACTAATGCATGCCTCCTTACCATCACCTTTTCCCATACACACACACACATACAGGAGTCGTCTTGGCCCTTAACGTGAAACTGAATAAGGGCTAGCAGTGTTGCGCTTGGCGGGGCGAAGGGAGACGAGAGCGGCACAAGACTGTTCCGGTCAAGTGAAGGTGCCCCCCTCTCTCTCTCTCTCTCTCTCTCTCTCTCTCTCGAGCACGCACTGTGTGCTCTTGGGTATCTCTTGACTCTTCGCGCCCCCTTCTCTCTTTCGCTCCTTCTATCTTTCTCTCTCTTCCTTTCCCGGCACGAAGAAGGAAAGATGCGCGGCCGCGGCGGCCCAAGGTCGTCGTCGTCGTTCACCACGTCGTCGAAGGAATCGAAGAAGGCTCTCAGTCAGTGGTGCTCTCCTTGCCAGGAGAGGAATCCACCGAGCGAGAGTGAGAGGGCGATGGAGGGGGCAGGAGAGAGAGAACCGAGCGACTATCCAACGTTGCCACGTTAACTTCACCAAAAATGTTCTACCGGCAGTGCCTGTCCGTGTGAAACGGAGGGCACACACCGCGCGCTCTGCCGAGAGAACCGCGTCTCCCGGCTCAAGAGCGCGCATTACATTGTATCATAGTCAAGTTGTGCGGAGTATAGCAAAGAAAGGGGGCCGGCGAGTCGGCCTAACCGATGTACTGTTGTTCACGGTAGGCGCGCTAGGTGGGTGTGTGCATATGTGTATGAATTTTTGGGTGTGTGGTGCGTGTGTATATGCACGAAAAATCATGTGTGTGTGTGTGTGTGTGTGGTCTAAAATTTACTTCCGAATTTTCTTCAGGGTCCGACGAATAATTTTCGACCAACGAAGAGAAAGAAACTCACCCTTACCTCTATTCGTCGATTTTTGTTGTTTGAACTGTTCCCAGCAGAATGAGACAAATTTCAATTCTCTCCGAGGGTCGAGTGCCGCATATACGTACCACTCGGCTACTCAAGCCGACGGGCGTACGGAGTTCCTTACGGACGCTGCTCTCTCAGGGCTCGCGAAAGGGTTGCAGGCAAAGAATAAAAATTGAAGTTCGCGGTGATGAGGAGGGACGGTTGGAGATGGGAAGGGAAAGAGGAAGGCGAGAGTGGTAACGAGCCTGCGCCCTCGACTCTTCGCGATATACTATATACCGTGCATTCTCTCTCTCTCTCTCTCTCTCTCTCTCTCTCTCTCTCTCGCTCTCTCCCTCGTGCTGCGAGCGGCCAAAGCGTTTGGCCAGCGCTTCCGTAACGCTCGCTCGACCCCTTTGAAAAGTGATACGGGATAGAGAAAGAGGAAACTCTCGGGGAGAGCCAGCGAGCGAAGTACATACACACATGGATAACGCGTTGGACGGCGTACAAGCACAAACGCGTATCCACATGTGTAACATGTAGCGTCAAGCGTCCGAAAGCTCGTTGTATTGGTAATGCAGCATCACAAACGTTGTGCAACGCGCACACCTAGTTGATTCATTTTCTCGCCTCACCGCCCCCCCCCCCCCCACCCGCCTTGCCTAGTCCCGCCGAGTCTGCTCAACTCCGAGAGCCGCGCCCTTTCTCTCCTCCCATAGCGGGCCGGTGTTTTAGAAGAGAAAGAAAGAAAGTAAGGGAGAGAAAAAGTAGAGAGAGAAACAGATGGAAAAAAAAGGCTCCCTGCTTATCCCTCGAGTTGACTCGAAATCCACGGGGCGATTCGTCATCGAAATGAACTTTCGTTCTCCGTGTGTTGACACAAACTCATCGTCCCGTCAGATTGGCATTGTCCATACGTCAAGTGTGCGATTGCACGCACGAAATTTCTCTTTTTTTTCTTTTTTTTTTACTCCGTTCGTCGCTAGCTCGTTGTATTGTCTCCTTGAAATACCAATGAAAAAAAGGGACAAAAAAACGCACGGCCAACCCCTCATGGGATTTGGGCTATATACCGAGAAGCAATATATATTCATATGCCGTGGAAGAACATTTTAAATCTATTGTATTTATAAAATGTTGGCTATCGGAACGGTTTTGAAAAAATTTCAGAAAAAGTTTCAAAAAAATCAGAAAAAGTTTTTAAAACTATTCGTTGATATACGCTGTTAAACGTTGCATCGTTGGAACGCAGCGAAATATCTTTTTATTTCAGTTTGTTAATTTTCATCGTCGTCCGAAATCTCATCATGCAAGTTTGAGCTACAGACTCTCCAATGAGAATCCTGGAAACCGTTTGAGCGATTTTCGGGACACGAATTCGTCGGAAAAAAAACAAAACAAGAAATTGAGCTTCGAAATTTTCGTTGCGCTCTAGTGGTGCAGACTTCCGTATCGTGTTCATTTGTGAGATCGAAAAGTTTGCATCGTCGAAAATGCGATAACAATTATTATTTTGCCGTTGCTCGAATTTCTTCTGGCAAAGACTTCGTTACGAAAATCCCTCAACCAATTTTTACGTCGCTTATTTGGAGATCTAGAATTAAAATCTTCAAACGAAAAGATATTGTGCAATAGTATAAATGAGGAAGTAAAAATATTCGTAATAATTTTCATAATTATATTAAGTATAATTTTGAGAATAATTATTATAAGTAATATTACATATCAATTATAATAATTATTTGAAAATAGCTGGAAGTCAGAACTATTCTCAAATACGTCAACCAATACCTAAACTATAATATCTGACACAAATGTCCCCCGGAACTCACGCCTCATGAGCCACGAGCATATTTCTATGAGAAGTTACACAAACAAAAAAATCCGTCACCTTTTTTTTTGTACAATCACCAGAAGAATTGCTTAAACCTGAGGAACTATAGAACTGCATGCGAAGAGAACTCTCGCGGAATTTTGATCTGCTGGCAAATGCTCTGCTAACTTCACTGACATCGATGCAAACTTCGAGAACCACAAACAAAATGTAAAAAAGAACTCTCGTTGCGTTCTAACCATGCAAACTTCAATACCCTAAGGCTCTTGAAATGACTTTTATATGAACATGCTCAAATTGATAAGGCTCATTCGTAAGGTGATTCAAAATCACCTTCAGTGACGATTATCGCGACATTGAGATTTACATAATGTTGAGTACGGGGACATTACTACGGATCTTCAAAGTCGAATGACTCCGGAATCATCTCTTCCCATATAAATACATACACACATACGTACATCTACACATGCATAAATAAATATGTACGTACGTATACGTGTCATGTTGTAGAACCGTAGCCGGTCCCGTACCCCATTCTATGCGCACGGTAATTTCGCCTCGGGCCACCGGTACCTACGGGCGAGGTAGATAGGTACGTAGACGTTTTTCCAGTTTGCAGAGAGCTAATTAGGGCGGACACGTGCGTAGTACAGAGCCTCCTATGCCTCTCTACACTCTCTACCCCGTGCACATTTAAATATATACGCGTGCGTATATATATGACTATAATTGCCCGGGACAATTTCACTTCATCGCGATGGCGAAAAATCACGTGACCGTGCATATAACGGTATCGAAGAAAAAACTGCGAGTGGTGGACAACGGGAAAAACCATTCATGGGAGCAAAAAAAAGCCGTGCTCGATTGGGAGACATTTTTTTGCGCAACAATTTAATTACTCGTCGTAAGAGACTGCAACGAAGAATACGCGATTAGTATACATAATATTCCTGTTTTTGCCCCCCCCCTTCCCCCGTAAATCGCGACACTCGTCCCGCTGGGAAGTTTAAAACTGTTGGGAGGGGGGGGGGGGGGCGAGACGGAAGAGCCAGCTAGCTCAAATCGCGAATGCGCTTGTGCTCTCGGCTCGTTACGCCGTGTCATCGAGATAAAAATATTTGCAGCCAACTCTCGCCGCTAACGCTATGTTCTTCCGTTTGGCCAAATTCGGGCGAGACAATTGTATATACGCGGCGCGCAAACGAAATTACGAAAATACGAAGCAACGAACTGTGAAGAAATGGAGGACAAAATAAAATAAAAATGAAAAACGTTAATAGAAAATAACGGGAGAAACAATTTGTAACGAGTGGCGCGTAATTTTTTTTTCATGGCGTTTGATCATATTTTTGAAATAACGAATAAAAACGGTCACGGCTATTTAGCACGGAATTTTAAATACACACGCATATACGTATATGGATTATAATTAATAATAAATGTACACGGCGCTGTTTCTCTCTCGAAAGAAGAAATGCATACACGCACGCGCACACGTATTTATGGAATTAATGGTTAATTGACATGGCGCTGTCCCTCTCCGAATTCAACGGGACCGGTTACGCTTCCGTCATTTATTACCAAACCAAGTTTGTAAAATCGCGCGGTATTGCCGGTGAAAAGAAAAACCAATAAAAGATTCACGCTTGCGCAGAGATATAAATTATTTAAAATTTCGCATATTCGTTTGATAGCGTGAGGGAGAGCTTGTTCACCCGGAAAAATGTGTCCGCTTTTTTTTTTAAATTCATTTTCTTTTTATTAAAATTTTCATTTCATTTTTATTTCGTTCTATAGAATTGAAGTTAATCCGATTGAATATAATTTCGAACTGGAATTTTCGATGAGATTGGGGTTTGCATCGTTGGAACGCAATGATAATTATTATATTTCAAGTGCTCGAATTCCTCTCGCCGTATATTCGTTACGAAAATTCCTCAATCGTCCTTTAATTCGCTTATTTTGTAACCTACCATTTCAATCTGCAAGTAAATATATTGTCAAGTGATAAAAATGAGGAAATACAGATACAAAAAAGAATTTTCGTTGCATTCCAAAGATTCAAACATCGAGACCATAATTTTTGTGACATCTAATAAGAAGATGGCACACTTTTGGCAACAATGATAAGAAGCTTACAAGAATTATTATGATCGTAATAATTACAGAGAAGAATAATAAAATAAGGATCGTGATAATGAAAAAGATAATAATTCACGACGATAATGGCAGAAATAATGTAGTGGTGAAATAAAAACCGCGTTGGTGTAGTGAAAGAATAATGACAGTATACAATAGGAATTTCCTATGTACGATGAGACTGTGGAAGCGAGAGAGAGAGAGAGAGAGAGAGAGAGAGAGAGAGAGAGAAAGAGAGAGAGAGAGATGGAACGCGCGTGCACCACCAGAGAATACAATTACGAGCAAAACTATGTGCCTCGAGACCCTTGACACGCACGTCCCTTTCGATAAGAAATCCATCCTACTGGGTGGCATCGACAAAAAACAGGAAGAAAAAGAGTAGCAGGCTGACGAGGAAAAAGAATCGAACAGCAGCAAGCAGTGAGTCTGTGTGTGACAGAGAGCGACGGAGAGGGAGAGGGGGGGAGTGACCGAACGAGAATTATGAAGGAAACAAAAAAAAAAGCGTGGAAGAAATTCTCTACGGAAATACGGTCCCATGGTAAATAACGGATAACCACGGTGACATGGATGCGTTTGTGTTATCTATATGTACGGTCATTGGGAAAGATAGCGCGGATCCCCAATGGAATATCAAAGTACTTTACGCGTTAATG
The DNA here is from genome assembly GCA_964007375.1 of Ophion obscuratus. Classification (NCBI taxonomy): domain Eukaryota; kingdom Metazoa; phylum Arthropoda; class Insecta; order Hymenoptera; family Ichneumonidae; genus Ophion; species Ophion obscuratus. The sequence goes on along the minus strand of OZ023316.1, from coordinate 59,530,798 downwards.
GTTATTGCCGCGCAGTAATGGTATCAACGCTTTGCTTCGTGACGCGTGCGTGCACACACACACACACGCGCGCATACCCACACATTAGAAATGCATACGAGCATGTTACATAGAATTCCATAATGGATAATGCCGTATAACAATGATGTCGAAGTTTGCATCGCCGGGACGCAACGATAATTAATTAATTCAAACGGTTATATCTTTTTTTGCCGATCGAGGCTCTGAAAATCACTCGAGCGTTTTTACGTATTTTTATTAGAGATTAACGACTTTAATTCGCCAAAAAAAGTTTTGGATATGGATAAGCACAAAGAAATGAAAAATAAACAAAAAATGATGTCTACGTTCCAACGATGCCAATTTGAACGTCAAATGTTCATTGAAAGACCCAGTTTACACAGTCTCGAAAAATATAGTGTACATACGGAGCGTCAAGTTCGTGGATTTCTGATAAGAATACGTAGAAACGTTGGAATTTGCACCATTGGAATACAACAAGCTTCGTTCCCATTTTTTAGTTTGTTGTTTTTTTTTTTGAACCAGCAAAAACGTTTTTCTTGCCAATGGTGGTCCCAAATCTCTGATGAGAATACGTAAAAGTATTCCAGTGATTTTTATAGTCTAATTTGACCAAAAATGAATGTTATCAATTCACAATAATTCATTTTCGTTACATTCCAACGACGCAACCTCCAAGATCATGAAATTACGTTTTTAGTTGACTCACCCGAAAAAACTTTTGAGCATTTAAAAAGTATCGATTTCGTTGCCATTCCGCCGAGGCTAACTTCAACGTCGTAGGAATAATGTATGAATTTACTATATATACACTAGTGGAATTAATTCTGGATACTTTTTGATAGACATTCGCTTTTTGATATTTACGCAAAAAATTTATATTTTGCTACGCCGAAATGGTAATATGTTTTTGTTTTAACCTATAATGTTTGTACTTGATATTCGTCTCAATAAGTCTACCTTGATAAGAATATAAAGTATAAATGATTATAACGTAAAAAATGGTCTTGAAGTTTGCATCGTTCGAACGCAATCGAAACGAATCGTTATTTACATATTATTTTCCCTATTTTCATTATTGTAGAATATATTTTCGAAATGTTTTTATACTGTAGATCACTAAATAATGTGTTTTCAAAAGTGGTTGAGCAGGTAAAATATGCCAAAAGAATTTAAAAGAATTGAGAAATATTGATTTTCGTTGAATTCCAACGATGCAAGCTTCAACAGTATGTATGTGTGTATTCATGAATTTATTTATGTATATATGCTAGCAATATTCGAATATACGTTTACCTATTCATATCATAATTATAAAAATAAGTATACATTTTTTTTTCATTCTGCGCCCATCCCTGCACCTCCGCCCTATGTGTGTGTATATATATATATATATATATATATATATATATATATATATACACACGCTCGGTAATGGGTAAAATATGCAGTGTCACTTCGGAATACTCTCAACTGGCCCTCGCGGCGCTTCGTGTACAATTTCCACTATGCGAAATTAAACTTTAATTACAAACTCACCCCGTATACGTCTCCGCCAGTACGTTTTCCCGCTGGGTTTCATTCCTCAGCCCTCGTACCCTGCCGTTCGGCCGTTTCTGCCGACGAGCGCCCCATCCCCCCCCCCCCCCCTCGCATACTTGCCAACCGAGCATAGTTTAACTATCAGGCGACCGAAGCCTTATTTGTCTCGATAGGGATTGGGTACAACGCAATATTCCTTAACGGTTCACTGATTTCTCGAGACTGTACACGAGGGCCCCAAAACTGCGTGTTTGTGTGAGCAATTTTGAACATAATCAAATCGTTATTATTATTATCACATTTTCTTCCATTCCGTTTAAATTTCGTGCTCGATCGTAGTCGACGTGGCTCGATGAATAATTTTCACCGGATTATTTACGCCCTTCGAGTTTACATTGGAATAGCGGATCTTGTGTTTTTGTCCTAAAATAAAAAAACGCTCATATATATATATACGTGTGTGTGTGTGTGTGTGTGTGTGTGTGTGTGTGTGTGTGTGTGTGTGTGTGTGTGTACGCGCGCGCGCGCGTGTGTTCGTGTGTCGTAATTTGTCGAGGATAGGAAAATAATTACAATAGCCCTCCGTATTCGTAATCACGTTAGAAGTTATTACTTCTATTTTTGTAAAACTAATGGTATTGAGATTTGTAATAATAATACCAATAGTTATTATTTTCCTATATTATTTTGTTTTAACTCCAATAAAATTATTGTGTTATTATTTTTATATTTTGTTATTATTTTAAAAAATTCTTTTGTTTCAATAAAACAAAATAATGTTCTCAAAATTATTTTGTTTGATTATTATTATTATTGTTAGAAGCATTCTAAAGCTAGAAATGTCATATTTGAGAATCGTCATTCGGATTCGACAAATATTAATTACGTTTCCAGGTAATTGAAGTTCGAAAGTGTGAATCTTGTGCTTGGGCTCAAGATCTCTGATTTTACAAGAATTTTTTATACCTAGTGCCGAGTATTCGAGGGATAGCTCATTTTTTTCTGACACACCTCGATATACATATATCGAGGTGTGTCAGAGGAATATATATATATATATATATATATATATATATATATATATATATATAGGATATGAAAATCAAAGAAAAATAATCCAACAATCGCAGTCTGAAGAGTGGAAAATTCGAGAGTGCCGAACGTTGGTCGCAGGAGAGAAGTTTGTTTGAAATATTTGGAAGCAATGCGAGTATAAAAAGATCGTTCGGGAAGACAGGTGATCGAAGATGTATGGGAGCGAGTAAAAAAACGAGAGAAGATTGACGAGAATGAAGTTTGCATCGTTGAAATGGAGCGAAACATTTTTTTCAATCGTACAAATTTCTCTTTTACCTGATATTTTCCCGAAAAATAGCTGAACCATTTTTTGATAACTTTATTCAGATATCTAAAATTCAAATCTGCAAAAATGAGTTTTTGAATGAAAATAAAAATGTGAGAAAAGAACTTTCGTTGCAGTCTCACGATGCAAACTTCGCAGTGTGTTGGAGTTTGTTTGAATGCAACGAATTTTCGTTGCATTCAAACGTCAAAGTCGAATATTTTCATTTCTTTATCGTTATTCTTATACGAAATATTTTTCTGTGTAATATATATATTTATAGTATATCGCTACATATTGGTATGTAAGGTAGGTACGCATATCGTTGACCACGTGATCGATCGCAAGTTAGGAGACTGAACGAGATTGGAAGTTAGTCTGTCCCCGGCCTCGGTCAAAAGAGGATGTTAATCGTTCAAAGGCCTACGGGCAAAACTTAATAAAAGTATTACCACACTCGGGTCAATGATTATTTATATTTTCCTTGTACCTCGGAAGTCTTACTCTAACATCTGCAGATTTTGATTACGGATCGCGGAAAGAACTTGAAAAATGCTTCAGTGGTTTCCGTAGTTAAAACCTCCCAAAAGAAATTAGGGAAAGTAACAAAAAAAAATACCCTAACTAACCAAAACAAACTTTAATCCCATCGATATCGCTGAAAAGTTCATTTGTGATCAATTTTCAATCATTACCAATTTGTTGTCTAAATAAAATGTCCGTTAAAAAATTGTACTTCCACTATTTAATTATTTAATATACATGAATATATAAATTTTGTAATTCTTTAGCTAAGTGAATTTTCCGAAAAATATTATTCGATTTCTCCGACAAAATATCATTTATTGTGTTATAAATTGATATTTAGTCGGGTGAAGTTAAACAATTTTATTAACAATTTTTTTACGAGCAAAATGTCTGAAAATAATTTCGTATTATTGAAAAACCCAATCGAGGCGTCGAAATGTTCCAAAATGCCCTATTTTATCACCTATTTCCGCGAACTTCAAAACCCCATAACTTTTTATAGAGGGGGGGGGGGGGTCGAATTTCAGCTTTCCCCGACTGAATATCATCATTTATAACCCAATAAATGATAAAATAGGGAAAAAAAATAATTTTAGGCTCATTTTTCGGAAAAGTCACTTATGCAAAGAATTACCATAAATTTATTTGCGGCAGAGACCGAGTGGGGAAAGGTCTCCAAGGGCTTGTCGTCTAAAGGGGATGGGGATATGACGCGAGACCTCGCGTCTCAATAAATCACGCGCTGGAGGAACTGATTAATGACAAGTCGCCCGAACGACATATAATACGGAAGTGGTGCGCGCAAAGTGGGCAAAAAAAAAGCGCGCCCGCTTTGAGGGATTACGCGACGCGAAACGCGTCCGGGATGTCCAACGCGGATATATTTCGATTTCCATCTCCGCTGGTATAGCGTGTGCAACGAGTTTTAGGCGCGTAAATAAATAATCGCGTACCGTAATATGCCGTTGGTCACATTAATTACGCGAGATTACATCGAACAAACGGTGTTTTTCCCCTTCTTTCAGTTTTCCGTTCGATCGTGAGCTCTTTTTAATGGTTAACGGATTCCGTGTGAGGTCCAGGATTTGAGGAATTCCCGATGTAATCGGGACCATTTGAAAATTAATTACACAATATTTCCGGTCTCACGGTTTTTTTTCTTCGATCGAGAAGGAAGCGAATGAAAAAGTCAATCACGAAAGTCGGGGACAACGGACTACCGTTTGAATTTTTCGAAAATCGAAGGGCCACTTCGATTTTTAGTGATGCATGAGACGATTCATCATTTTGTAACGTCATAATAGGTAATTCATAATTCTATAATCCTGAATATATTATTATAATTCGATCGAAGAAAAATTAATATTTCTGAATTCCTCAATTTTTTAGCAAATTTTGCCTACAAAGATTCCTTGACCATTTTCAAAGATATTTATTTCACGATCTACAATACAAATTCGTAAAAAAAAAATAATAAATAAATGTAAATATAATAATAGAAGAATGGAAAATAACACGTAAAAAGACCTCGTTGCTTTCCAACGATGCAAACTTCGACGCGATTCATCATAACATTGATATATAATTACATAATGATATTCCAAATTGCAGTGTTTTGAAATTCAATCAAGCAGTCCTTTGGATTTTAGTACACTGCAATTAACGATTGTTGAAAAACAGTTTCCCTGTCTCAAAGCCCAAACACATTATAAATTGTATTTGTTGAGCAGTTGAATTGTTTTTAATTTGCTGTGTAATTTAATAATAGCGTGACAATTGATAATTATATCATTCCATATGACGTTGAAATTTGCATCGTTGGAATGCAGCGAAAATTCTTCATTCATTCATCTCATGATATTGAAGTTTGCATTGTTGAAACGCAACTCAAGTTTAATAGCCCGAACGATTTTTCGCTAAATTTAGGCTACGAAAAACCCTCAAACGTTTTTTTTCCCGGATCCCCATCAGAAATCTACAACCCAAATTTGCAGGATAAGATTTTGGATGACGAAGAAAATGGGGAAATAAGAACTAAAAAAGAAATTTCGTTGCATTCCAACGATGCAAACTTCAACATCGTTCGGTCTCTCTACTTTCCTGTATTATATTAACTTTCGTTTTTGCAGATTCAAATTTTAGATCTCCGATAGGCATTCCCCTCCGGTTGAGCAATTTTCTTTCTCAAATTTGGCAAAAAAAACCAATTGAACACGAAGAAAAAACAACATGTTTTCGTCGCGTGCCAAAGATGCAAAGTTCAACACCATCCGATAATATATTTACCCCGAGTGTAATGAATTAAATCATTCGAACGGGTGTGCGCAACGATAACGAACAAAACAAACCAAAACGATTTCTCACGGTAATTTCACGAATACGGCACGAAACGTTTGTCGCTCGAAATGACACACACGAATGTTCTGATTCGTCGCAATTACATGCCCCGTAATAATTTGACGCAACGAGACGGTAATTGCGCGTGTTTGTTCTGGGTAGCGTACTACTCGGGCCCTGAAGGATCGCTAAGGTCCGCGTGAACCTACCCTTCCCCCGTCGTCACCGAAACGTATACGTAATATCACGGTGGATAAACATCCAAGAGCTACGAGCGCTACTCGACCCTCGGACTTAACTCCCTAGTACTCGACTTGTGTGTACTCGCCGAATGAATTTGACAGTATTGCTCTTAGCGGCCAATTTCGTAGAAAAGGAGAAAGAGGATAAAAGGATAAATAAGCGTTCGGGGATCGTGTGCGCGCGCAAGCGTTCCTTCGTTCGAGCGAGAGAGAGAAAGAGAACTGCCCGACTCTCTCTCTCTCTCTCTCTCTCTCTCTCTCTCTTTCTCGCTCGCCCTACCCGCTTCTCACCGTGTTAATACAAACGAATCTCTCGCGCGCGAAGGCACAACATTTGCGCGTTGCGTTCCCTGCGGCCCCGACGGACTCTCTCTCTCTCTCTCCCGTTCTCTCTCGCTACACTTCGAGCACACGTTTTCCGCGAATGGGTTTGGCCCTAAGATTCTCGTTATTTTTTCCCGAACTCGCGAATGCCTGTTTACGGTCGAAAATCTCGTTATCTTTGCTTCACGCGTCGAACGAATATAATTCTGTGCAAAAATTCAGGAAACCTTCGGTATGTTTGTTACGGATAAAGCTTTTCGACGAATTACGAGCTTTGACCCGGCGGGCCGAAAATGCTCTCGCTCTTTCGACAACAAAAAAATTCTAGTAAATTTTCGACCCGCCGGGTAAAAGCTTTACCCGGCTAAGATCGGTTCATCTGAGCTCTGAAGCTACACAGCTTCGTGAAAGTACCCGATCGAAAAATACATTTCCAGAACATTTACAATAGTATGTCCACATCATTTTGCTTAATCGTTATCTCATAACTATGACTTGCATTATATTTAAAATAAAATCATATAAACTAAAAGTTATCACTTGAACTCAGAGAAAAAGGAGAAGCAATAGGTGTGCCCCCTTGGAAAGAGAGCGAGAGAGAGAGAGAGAGGAGGCAGAGACGAGAGAGAGAAAAACGTTAAATGTTACATATTGTGGCTTTAATATTGTTGTTAATATTATTGAGTCATCATTATAAGTGTATTTTAATTATAATACTAATAAGACTGTATTTCAAAAAAAGCAAATGGACATCACCGGTGCCTATTATTATTATTGTCTATTTTTAAAATGAGTGTATTATATTATTATCATTTTTCTATTAGTATTATTACGCTATTATTGTCGACAAAATGATAAAACACATTATAATTTTTTTTCGACGATAAGAATATTAATAATCGCGCAATACTAGCAGATACAAATATACGTTATAAATATCCATGGTCATATTATTACGATTATTATTGCTATTCGTATAACGCAACTATGGTTGTACTTAAAAAATTATACTTATGTTACAATTAACTATAATTATGGAGACAAAATTCGTCATGACTCTGTCATATTATTCCGACGTTGAATTTTGCATCGTTGGAGTGCAACGAATTTTTTTTTTTTCACCCGCACATATTTTATTTGGCCGATTTAGTCTGTGAAAATCACTCAAACGTTTGTGCGTATTACTATTAGATATTGACGACTTCAATTTGCGGAAAAAGACTCCGGATAATGATAAAAAATAAGGAAATGGAAAATGAAGAAGAAACAATCGTTGCGTCCCATCAACGTCGTATTGTATTTTATAATTATACTTATAATTCGTTTCGAGTATATAGTAATATAATATATAATATTGCAAGAAATAATATATTGTATATTAAATATTGCGATGCAGTATGACAATTATGATATTATTATGTATGTGCTTGAACTTTCTGAAAGATATAAAATTCAAAAATAATCCTTCGTCATATTGTAATTATGTACAATTATAATAATGGTGATAATAGGCTAACATTAATGTAACTTTACAAATATAGTGTTATAACATGTAATAATATATAATATATTATCTATAGAATTGCACTATCAGTATAATAATTATAATACCGGTATTACAAGGTACAATTCGAACGTGCAAATGAGGTTGAAGTTTGCATCGTTGGGATGCAATGAAAATCAATGTTTCTGAAATCCTTTGATTTCTTTTGGCAGACATCCCCCCACAAAAGCCCCTCAACCATTCTTTCAGATATTTATTTAGCGATCTGCAATATAAATCGATGAAAAAAAAATATATATTTCATGATGAAAAAAAAATTGCAATGTTAAAAAGGCTGTTGGTTTTACACCATTGTGCAAGGTTTCCTGTTATTACTATCGATTAGTGTCGATTCAGGACGTTAATGGAGTTCATAAGTAGCGAAAATCTATCGAGAAAAACTCGATTCCACGGTATTGGGCATTTCTCCGAGAATACCGCGAGGAAAGTTGGGCGAGTGGCCTTGAAGCCGACACGTGAATCGCGGACGACGGCTCGTGCCGTTTACGAGACGCAGATGTAACGCCCTTGCAATTTCACGACATCGATGCACGGGCACACGCCGATACGTAAATATATATTTTTCCTACCAACTGCGCGCTTTCTCGCCCACTTCCGGCCGAACCTCGAAATGCTCGGCGAAAGTTTCCGTTTTTCGGGCTAACGGAAAAATTCAAAAGAGAAATAAAAGATGGCTAAACTTACCGACAGTTGCAGCTCCGGCGTCCGATTCTAGGCTGATTCACTTTCGCCGTGGCTTTTTTTTCAATCACCGCATTTCCCCGTCTCCGAGATAAACGTGTAAAAGAAACTGCCGTGCGGACTTCGGCACAAATCACACTCGGCACACGCGCCGCCGCCGCCGCCGCCGCACCGTGGTACGAAAAAACTTCGGGGCTCTTTGATAGCGCGTCGCGCCAAGTTTGTCCCCGTGAGAACACCTTGCGAAGGATAAAACGAAGACGAAAATGCGGCTGTCGCACCAGTAATAGCAGGAATTACGTTTTTTTTTGCTCACGGTTCACGCGTGGCGATTTTTCATTTATTTCTCGAGCACCAATTCACCGCTGCCAAACACTTTGATACACTTACACACACACACGAAGAGCGATAGAGTGCCCCGAATCCTAGATAAATTTCACGTCACGTATCCGTATGTATACTTTTTTTTATACAGACGTATATATCGGATCCATAAATTCACGAAATTCCGAGGTTTGTATCCGTTGAGATTGCGACGACACTAAAAAAAATGCTCGCGTGTACTCGGATTATCACCGGGCGCGCGGCTCTGGACGGAGACGCGGCGTATTTTTTGCTTCGCGAGCCTTTTACTTTCGACGATTGAGGCCCGAGGCTCCGAGCATCCTGGCCGCGACGACCATTTCCCCAAGATGCTTCAACGTGAGCGACAAGTCGAGAAGAGTTTGTACATTCGTGAGAGAGACAGAGAGAAAGAAAGAGCGGTTGGAAAGAGAAGAAACAGTTCGAGCGTTGTAGAGTGTAGTTATGATGGGGCCAAGCGTCGACCCGCTCGCTGCAAGGCCTCGGAGGCTACTGAGGTGGTTCAACAGCGCCCCGCTCGGCCAATCCCCTTCGGCGGACGGCGCGCGCGCGCCATCTTGACCGACGCTCGGTACTCGGCAGAGGAGCACAAAGAGCCGAGCCAACCCCGAACGCTCACGGACATTCACGAGGGGCGTCCGCAACCCTGTAGTCCCGTCTCGCTCGAGCTACTTCGCGTGTCGGCCGCGCAAGGATATAAATGTTTCCATCTTTGTTTTTCATCCCTCTCGGAAGACTCGGAAACACCCCTCTCGCTCTCGCTCACCGGAAAAGGCATCTTCCTTCTCTTTTTCGCACGCCGAACTTGGCTCGTACTCTCGAGCCGAATGGCCGGCGATCTACGCCTCGTCCTTTTCTCCCTCGCGCTCGCTCTCTCCAACTCCTCGTAGTGTGCGCTGGCGAGCCTCGCGTGGCGCGCCCAAAAGCCACACGCGGACGACGTGCCATTATTGCATCCGGGCATAACGATCCTCGCCTTTTCGTTTTTTCGTTTTTTAATTATTACCTTACAGGCTCTCCTCTCTCTCTCTCGCTCTCTCTCACACACACACGCGCGCCCCTGGGCACTTGCTACTTTTATCGCGTGATCATCAACCGTGACCATCAAGTGCAGCACTACGCGCGCCACATTTCGGGAAAACTAAAAGAGATCGGGCAGCGCGATACTCGCGGCGAGAATTTGGGAAACGAATTAATTCTCCGTAGTCGTGAGAAGAAAAGAAACACTGATGAAAAAATTATGTATTTGAGTGAAGTCATTTTTTTTACTACGATTCTATTTCTTTTGAAATATATTTTTTTATTGGTAATTCTTGAGGTAAGCGACTGTTCCGAACTTTTTTTTCGTATTGCCTCGTTTATCGCGTTATAAAGGATAAAATTCAGTCGGTGGAGTTGAAATTTTTCATTACTAATTTTTTACGAGCAAAAAATCGTTAAAAATAATTTCGAATTTTTCTAAAATCCAAATCCCGACATAGATGGCGAAATGTTCAAAAATGCCCTATGTTATCACGTGTCTTTGCGAACTTCAAAACCCCATAACTTTCTTGGGGCGTTGGGGGGGGGGGGGGAGTGAATTTCAGCTTCCCCCGACTGAATATCATCATTCAAAACCCAATAAATGAGAAAATAGCAACAAAAAAATTAGGCTTATTTTTCGGAAATGTCACTCATCTTGCGAATTACCGGCAGACGAAAATAAACAAATTTTCAAGATTTTTTAGTGTGGAAATAAATTATTTTACATAATTAAAATGTTATGTGCATATTGTTACACCTTTTAGCATTACCACTTTTTTATATTTAAAAATGGCGGCTGTACGACATTTCGGGGACGGTGGCCGTCTGAGTGGTTCCACCGTGTACGGCTTAACCTCTACGACCATTGATCTGAAACATCAGAGCGAAAAATGTTAACATTTCTAAGACCCACGCGCTCTATGTGAACCTGAAAAATCCAAAGAAAAGTGAAAGTTCGAAGAATTATACGTGTTTAAAAATATGTTATATTTTTCATTCAATTTTGACTATGGTATTTGTTAATGAAAAAGTAGTTTTTAATCCTAATTTTTTCAGGAACTTCGGATTCACACACACGGTAATTACGTTATCTAAAAGTTTGCAACCTTTCGAAATGATCGATTGGATAGTTTTTGAGTTACCTTGTTGGAGGTTCGCGAGAAAGTGGTTTTCAGGAAGACGGGTTTGAAGTTTCATGACTGAAAAACTTAGTGACGAAATGTGACTTACCAATGAATCTGCGATTCCCCTGCCACAAAGTAGTCCCTCAGCTTCCTCGTGAAGTTCATTGTTGGCCATAAGCTCTCCTTTACGTTATAAAGTGATCTCTCCCCCGAAATTCAAATATATTGTTATTTCGAACGAATAAACGATCACACTCGAATTAATGGTATTCTGGCTCGCAACCAGCAAATTTACCATATTTTCTCGTGTACAATATTTATTTAACCGTGTTAATAATCCTCAATGGCGAAGAACAATAATAAATATTTTGCAGTAGCACCATTTCGGTATACACGAGAGAATTTTCCTCTTGCGTTGCTACCACGAGATGTGTAATTTCTATGTCTTTCGGAATAGGTAGGCACGGACGAGGACGAGCGAGAATGCGCAAAATTCGCGGTGCGTCGATACGTTGCGCGGACTCGGTTGTATGCTCGCATCGGAGTACGAATGGCTTGCGGGAGAAGCCTCGGGCCCTGCGCTACACTGCGACCGCCTATGAATTTGCTAGTTAAAAAGGGATCATTTGCCCATTTTTATGATTTTTTTTTTGAGAGAAAGATTTCTTCACTACGTTCAAGACTTAGGGTATGTTTTATTACTACTTTTGGCTGTTAGGTGGTATTTTTTTTCAATTTTTACTGATCTTCAAAAATGGCGAGGCTATGGCACGGTCTTTTAGGGGCGGGGTAAGGTTAATTCGGTGAAAAAAAAGCATATTTTCAAGAATTTTTTTTCGACGATATATTTTCCTAAATTTTCATCGCAAAATATTGATAAATGAGCCGTTGGCAGAAAATCTCCGCAGGCGCCTCGAACAAAAAGTTGTTTTGCGGTGTATGCTATAACTCGTCACTGGATCATCTGAAACAAAAAAAAAACCAAAATGCGTTCATTAGGTGAGATGTTTCTCGAAGTAACGCTGCCGAGTTTTTTAAAAATAATTATCTTTTATCTTACAATAATATATTTGCCGATTTTTTTAGCAAAAGTCGCGTTTTTGACTTCCAAGTCCTACCGCAAATGAAAAAACCGATAAAAAAAAAACTCGTCAGCGTTACCTCGAGAAACGTTTCATCTAATAAACGCATTTTTTTGTTTCAGATGATCTAGCGAGAAGTTATAGCGTACACCGTAAAACAACTTTTTTTCGAGGCGCCTGCGGAGATATGATGCGAACGGCTTTTTTTGTCAATATTTTGCTGTGAAAATTTAGGAAAATATAGTTCAGATGTTGCATTATTATATGGAAATTAATTAAATAAACCAGCATGTATCGTCGAAAAAAATTCTTGAAAATATGCATTTAATTCACCGAATTAACCTTACCCCGCCCTTAAACGGGTTGCGGCGGACGTTGTCAGACGGCGTGACACGTAGCGTTGGCGGGATTAATCTGATGAAAAAACCAACGAAGATTTTTCTTTCATTAACACTCATACGTCTGATACAAACCAAGAAAAAAGGAAAAAGGAAATGTTGAAAATCGATAGAATGGTAGGCTTTGAAACAAAATTATTATTTTTTTCTGAAAAAAATGCCTACATTTTGCAATCAAAATATACTTTTTTTAATTTTTCAAAAACCTTTAGGGTCATGCTTTAGACCATAAGCTTAGAAAAGTGTATATCAAAGTTTATCAGAATCGGTCGATTAGTTTTCTAGCTATCTGTCACAAGAAAAATACGATGTAACAGCCAAAAGTACACTCAGAAAAACGTTTGGTAATACCAATTATGTATATTTAGTTGAAACAATTTTGCTTGGAGCAACCTAATTTTACTCGCTTGAAATACAATTCGATTCAAGTGACAAAGCCAGTTTAGTTGAAACAACCAAATTATCATGTCAAAATTGCAATATCTCCCTGGTCATATAATATTTGGTTGGATTAACTACATCGGAGTTCATACAAGTAATCCGCATGTTATTTGAACTTTGATTTGACTTTGACATAACAGAAACCATCAGATTTTGTGTGTTTGTTTGGGTTTGTTTGGGTTTGTTTGATTTTTTTGGTTTGTTTGGGTTTGTTTGATTTTTTTTGTTTGTTTGGGTTTGTTTGATTTTTTTGGTTTGTTTGGGTTTGTTTGAACAAACCCAAACAAACGAAAACCAAACAAACCCAAACAAACACACAAAATCTGATGGTTTCTGTTATGTGGCCTGCAGATAAATTCTCGATTTATCAGAAAAAAATATTATTTATCTGTACACATTATTTTAATTGATTTCTCTTTTGATTTTTTTTTCGACACGCAGATTGCTTTCAAGTTTAACTATGTAATTTTCTCAGAGCGCTTTATAAATTGTCTTACAATTGACACCGTACAGTCGTGCATCGACGTAGATTAATCAATAAAAGTTGTTTCTGTACCATCGCAATATTTTTAATATGTACTTTAATAAACAGGCATTATTGAAAAATTACTAATCATCTTGTCTCATAATTTAGCGGATTTATTTACCTTATTGTCTTCGTCTTCCATTTGTATTTATAATTTATAGTAGGGAGAATACTTTCTTCGATGATTTATATTCATTTGATTTTCTACCAATTCAATGTATACGTTGCATATGCTCACATCGAAATTTTATTAGAGTGACTCAATGTTTATTTGGTTCATATTAAGCTGATGCTCTATCTGCCATTTATTCGATTGGTGTGAAACTAATGTTAATTGAACTTACTGTATGCAGCTTCAACTATGTTTTATCAGTTGTCAGAACCTACTCCGTCATTCAGGGCAAACCAACATATAGTTGGTTTGCCATAGCAGCGTTGAGGGGTTTTCTTTTAAAATATATCTTCAGTGGTACGGACTATACATGAACTGTTATCAAAAATATTATGTATTGACTGAAATATGCTCTGCAATTTATTCAATGCACACATGTTTCATTCTGCTGTATATGTTTTTCGTTGAACTATATATTTTGAAAATGCTTTTAAAGGAGAGATTAACGACCCGACCGTTCAGCATGTTCAAATAAAGTTTGGTTTCAGGACACCGGAATTATAATTCAAAGTACTCTGTACGTTTTTGGATCAAGAAAAAGTTTGGTTGCCGGAAATAAATATATATTTGTAATTCAACCAAATCTCGCAGTCAATTCAATCGTTCATATCGTTCGCCACCCGTAACTGCAGGATTTAGTTGAATCAAACAATTTTTTTTTGACGGACCAAACGTTATTCTGAGTGTAGTAACTAAACATCCCCCAAGTTTCAAAAATGGAGTAGTAATCTTTCCTTTAAAAAATATTGCCTAAATGGATCCTCCGTCCCCCCTCAACTCAAATGAAAAAATCTAAATAGACCCATTTATTCTGTACGACTGAATTACGGAGAGTAAACAATACCAAATACCAAAATGGTTAGAAACATATAATTCTTTTTATTGATCAACGATGTTAAATAAATCTTGTTTTACAATGAATAAACAAGTATATTTGAAACAAATTCTTTGAATAGTGAAATCATATTTAAAAAAAGTTGACTTTACGAAATTTTTTGTTACTACAAATAAAAAAGAACTAAGGAAACGCATTCACGCTTTTTTGACAGTGAGAACTGTGGCGTCCGATCGCTCGAGGCTCCCGACCTAATTTTATGCCGAAGGGATAACGCCCACATGCAAATATTAATACTCATAACGAAAACATCATTACAATGAATCGCTTCTTCACAGCTGTACGGAAACAATGACGCTTTAAGCACTTTTCGAGAATAATTAAAAATGAGTATTCGAATGCATATGTATTCTCTCATTTACCTCTGCATACAATAATTAACTACTGTTTATTATTTCCGGTGGTAAAAAAAGTACGTTTTCACTTTCTCAGCGATACAGATCGGGCAACCAAAAGCTCTAACAATAAGGTCTGAATTTGGAAGAGGGAACGCGAGACAATTTATATACTTTTTTCAATGCTACAGGATCATTTCCATCGCACATTTTGTTTCAAAAGAATTCAAAATGATGCTAGTGGCCAAACCCAAACATTTCTTTGGACATTAAAAAAATTTAATTATTCGTGAGTATTTCCGAGACCCATTTTCCTTGCAAATTAGAAGAAAATGTTTCCGTTGTCTTTTCATTAATCGAGAAATATTATTTATTGAGAATATTGAAGTTTATTTATTGAAAAGTATTGAATATTCGCCTCAACACTTAATAATTTTTTTTCAATCTAAAGGGCAGGAATTTCAAAGCGCAAGGCGAGGAAGTCGAATTCGTGGTTTCAATGCTTCAAAGTTATTTTTTAGTCCACTTTTTCAATGTATTTCTAAACAGAAAAATTGAAGAAGCTTATAAATAATTTTGTACACTTAAAAAATATCGAGTCTTTTCCCAAAAATGTCAAGCATGACTTTTTCTCACACTTCGCCAAGCTAAACTTATAAAGTCGCAACCCTAAAAATATTAAAAATAGATTCCTTTGAAAACAAAATAAAAAATAATGTATTTCAAATTGTTTGATATTCCGTTTATTTCCAAAATTCTGTACAATTTTTGTAAATGTCCCGCCTTCGCGCCGTCTATTCAATTTTATTTTTCGATTGCGCTACACAAAACCAAAAAAGAAATAGTTAAAAAATCTTAAAACGTAATTTCTCACTATTCATAATTTTCCATTTTTTCCTGAAGTAAAAAAATCGATGAAATGCAAAACAAACTAGTGAAACAATGTTCAAAATAAATAGTCTTATTTTTTCAATGTTTTCTAAGTTGGAAAAAAATGATAAAATAAAAAAACAAAATAGTGAAAAAAATGTTAGAAAGGAAATTCTTCAATATTCGGAATTTTTCAATTTTTATTCATTTAAAAAGAAAACGATAAAATAAAGCAAAAAATCGTAAACCTTTTCTCTGTATATCCGATTTTGGGTATTTGCGCTTGGGGTAACAAATATCGTATTGTAAATGCGAGAAAAAAATATTGGAAATAATATTCTCAATATTCATCGCCCCTTTTTCCAAACTAGGGAGGGGGGGGGGGCATTTTTCGTTCCCGATGTAAAACAATGCACGGTGGAGGGTGTAGAGAGTGCTGACCGTATATTACGGCGGTACATGCAGTATTTAGGAGGAAGGATTATACAGGTATACATATATATGTGCAAACGGGTAGGAAGGGTATAGTTACCGGGGCGTTTATAGGGGAACACACCCTAGCGAGCCTCGAGCGCACGTACTTTCGAAATACATACCTACCTCCTGCGATATTGCATCCCGATACATAATGCATTAGCATGCGAGCTTCGTTTATACGCGCGCGCGCGTCTTACATTTCGCTATTTGGTTTATTCATTCGATTCGGGATAGTGCGCCACGTCATATTAAGCATAAGCATGAAATTTAAAAAATACCATTTTATTATTGCATATTTTTATAGCCGAGGATTTTTATTTTAATTTGCAACAATGAATTGGTGATAATTCCCGAGTTTTGACGGGCCGCCTAGTCTGCAGCTCACTACTCAAAACTTCAAACGCGTTTATCTCAAAACTGCATTTTTTAAGCTGGCCGGACACATAACTCGGGAAATTTTCAACCGATTCATTTGAAATGTTGAATATATCTTGAAAAATATATTGTCTATGGAAGTACGTAGGATTTATTTTTTATATTGCATAGTTCATTTGTTATTAACAATTATCTGACGATTTTTCAGGCAAATTTTTCACTTTCCACTTTAGAAGTGCGCCATTTGGCCAAAAAACAATATATCGAAAAAATTCTACGTACTTCTATAGCAGTTATTATATATAATCGAAAAAAATTCATTGGCTCATTATAATTCAAAAATTACAGGAGCGTTTGTCCGACCGTGGACCCTGGAAAGGCGGAGATGTCATCACAAAAACGCTGCACAGCCGCCATTTTTAATTAATCGCTTCAAAAAATTATTTTATACAGTCACTGATATGTATGATAAACACTCTTTTTGTAATCTCGATTTATTTTATAGTTTTTCTGAAAAAAAAAAAATCCCCAAAAAGCTTATTTTTTCGGCCTCTAGAGTGGCCTAAGGCCTTAATGAACGGTGCAAGTCGTATCCCACTATCTATTAGTCCGATTCACTCATAATTGTGACAGAAAACAAATGTTCGTAAAATTTCACATCGTATGACCAGATGATTTTGACATATATTTACGCATTTATTAATAACAAATGATCGAACTTATTTTTTATTATCGAAAGTAGAACTTTTTTCAACAGCTTGTAGTTTAGGTAATTTTTTAAATTTCACAAAACTATCTCTTTGGACATTTTTTGATTATTCATTTCAGAGATGAGCCTAGTTGCCAGAGGTCAACCGAATGCTCTCATCGGAAAAAAGTAATCGAAAAATTTCGTTCGTTTGATTTGCAGTCCGCACGATCAGTGGAGTTTCAAATGCTTTTATTTTTCTTTGCCAAATAACGAATCTCGAACATCAAGCTCGAATTTCCACCAAATTCCGTCGCCACTCTTGATTGCGAAAAATTTGGAAAACTTTTAATGGATTTGTCATTTCGTCTTAACGTGCGTGCGTGCGCAGCCATCGAGTTAGGAGTTGCGGAAACGATACGGGCACCGCGGAGACGTGAAAACGTTAAATTTGAAGCGCGTACGTGTGCGATAAAAATGGGTGATCCTTTCCGCGGTGGAACACACACGTAACGTCTTAGAGAATTGCTCGCGGGAATTTAAATTGCATTTTCTTTCGGTCGAGATGAGTTCTGGCTCCGTTTTTTTGTCCTCTTTTTCTTTGTTTTTCGTAGGGAATCCAACCGCGATCCCCCACGAGTGTGACCCGTTACATGAACACGGAACTTTGAATAAAACAGACGTGTGTGTGTGTACGTGTGTGTTCTGTGATCGGACGTTTTGGCAAGTGGAGCTGCTCACGAAAACACCATTTTTCTTGATCTTGCTCAAGGCACGGCACGCCTGTACGTAGACAATCGGAGAGTACTTTTTCTCAAATCTTGATACCTCTCTCTCTCTCTCTCTCTCTCTCTCTCTCTCTCTCTCTCTCTCTCTCTCTCTTTCCCTTTCCTTTTTCTTGGCGCTTATTTTTTTCGTTTTTTGCTCTCAACAATATTATTATTAATCGTATTTCCATATTCATTTTCAAAACGTTCAGAATTTTCTTTGACTCCGAAATTATACACAATATTGTGAGTATTATTATACATCGTGATGAATATATACATAGAATATAATTGTATAATACTTGTACAGTAACGGATACTGGTGGATGTCGGGGTTCGGCTCCGGCGGTACTTCGAGTTAAGCAGCATTGTGCATGGCCAATACTTGGAGCGGTGACTGCTTAGCCGTGCACCAGAGAATCAAAAGAATGTAGGGCCGTCTATGCCCGTTTTCCACATATAGTGTAGCTTAGGACGGCAGTGGATTGAACGGAACGTTAGGTTAGATTAGCCAAGTGCGGGTACGAAGTGATAGGAAAGAGTTCAATTGGGAAGAGTAATACGTATAAAACCCGCAAGCGCATACTTTGGAACGCACTAATAGATTGAGACCTCAAGAACTTGAGAAAACAATTATTTTACAGTATCGTTATTAGATATCATGATGTTTATTATCGCACAAAAAAATACGACTGTCGTGTATTGCAATATAATTATATAATTATAGATAAATAATAATAATAATTACTATTCTGATTTACGCATTTTTTCGGATCCTCTTGAATTTACGCACCACATATATTTTTCTCTTCTCTGGTCTCAATCTCAATTGGCCAATTAAGAGTTACTATCACTATGGCGATTTACGCACTGCGAAGTATTTGACTCGCTTTGCAATCGAGCTAGAAATAAATACTGAATCAATAAATCGCTTCTATCATACGATCCGATTTCCTTCGCCGGCTCTTCCTTCCCGACCTAAAAGTCCATTTCCATAAGCTCATTACGACACTAATAGCAATAACAGCGAAAAAAGGAAAATACAAAGATTCAGAATTCCCGAGCTGACTTGGTGCGGAATTAGATCCCGCTTACCTCGTCCTCGTCGAGGTAATCGTCCATGCGGAAGAGCATCTTCGCGAAAAAGAAAATCGGTATAAAAATTTCACAACAAAACGCGAGAGGCGAACTCGGTGTAGCCGAGAATAATTATCATCGCCATGTTGCCCGGACTTCCCACCGGATGTAATTTTTACAACGAAACGAGTCGAAAAAAATGGAGGAAAAAAATAGGGGGCTAATTGTGATCGATACGAGGGGTTCCCCGAACGAGGGAGAGTCTCTCTCTCCCTCCGATACTAGAGGCTCGTACCAGATGTCCCGGAATAAAAATAATATTTTCTAGGGAATAAGGAAGCAGCAAGCCCCTTGAGGGTTTGAGTAACCGAAATAATTGAGCTTCCCCCCCCCTCTCTCTCTCTGAATTTCCCTCATTCTTTCTTCCCCTTTTGCATCCTCGCACTCTCTTAATTTCCCTCCCTCGCTCTCTCTCTCTCTCTCTCTCTCTCTCTCTCTCTCTCTCTCTCTCTCTCTCTCTCTCTCTCTCTCTCTCTCCTTCTCTCCCGCTGTTATTTTCCTCTTAAAAGTGCATACAACACCGATTCTCATGGAGAAAACTCAACGAGAAAACTTGGGGGATTTGCCGGGCGAAATACCCCAAGTTTCCTGAACAACAAGAATGCAAAAGTAGAACAAGATTGTTCTTTCTATTCAGCGATGAAAAATTAAATTGTTCTCGCAATAACGCATTCTCCAGGTTGGAAAAAATAAAAATAAAAGTCGGCTATATTCAACGGTATTGTGTATAGGGAATATAGAGGCGAGTCGAGTGACAGCTTTTCTTTATAATTTAAAATCTCATTTGGATCGAAAAATATCTCGAACGCTCGAAGTGACATTATTTCATATCGGCAATGAGGCAATTAAAGTAGAACTGTCAAGCACCACGTTATTTTAATACCTGTGGCAACGGTAATTTACGTAATTAACGTTGAATTCTTGAGGTTGTCGATTCATTAATAATCGTAATGCCATGCAGTGCGATATTTCACGTCGAATTGGGCAATACAGCGTTGTAATAATCATTGTCATGACACGTTGTTGGAATTACACGATGTTGCGGATTTGTAACGAGGGAAGAAACGATGCCAGAGACACTTTAATATTTCGTAACAATAAATCCATTCGAATTCTAATTCAATTTGGTCGATTTTATTGTTCAATTCGATTAATTTCGAATTTGTTCGATTTAATATTTTACTTTGGATTACTGAATTAAATTGATTACATTTTTTAATTCGTTTCACTTGGAATTTGATCGATTTAATTTTTAACTTTGATTAACTACGAGTTCGGTCGATTTTATGTATAAAATTCGATTAAATCTGGAAAATTCAATTCAATTGATTTAGCAATTGTCAATTTAGGGGTTTTTACGAAACTTTTTAACGTATTTCGGATTTTTTTCTGTTAATTCGTTAGAAAAATACGGAAGAATACCCATCATGCATCACTTATTGGCATTTTGACTACATGAACTTTGATCTATTTATGTATCAAACAATAAACTATTGACGTTCATGTACATGTACGACAAAAATTCCTCAATTTTGAAAAAAAAGACAGGCTATCGCATTTTGAAGTCGAGACACTTTTTTCGTGTCAAATTTCGCACTTGGAATTTTTATAAGAAGAATTCGAAATACTTTATTCTCTTTAAGGTTCGATAGAGTATAGATTGTATTATCAAAGATTAAAACAAACTGCGCAAACAAATATCCAACATACATAAAATAATAGTAATAATAATAAACAATTTTTCTTTCAATACGAACGTACGCAATTCCTTGAGCCAACACAGGGCCAAAATCTTTATGAATTCTAACGTGTAACTTCAAAGTTAACTTTTGACGTTAAAAAAATACGTTTTTCCGATGTTCCTTCGTAGGAAGAGTCGACCGCGGGTTCTATCGATAAAAGAAAGACGGCGCTCCATTGGTCCATTTTTAATTCTTTGAATAAACATTTTTCGCGGTGTCTTTGGGCGTTTGCAAAATGATAATAAGGTTCAAAAGGAGCCAGAAAGAGATCAAAACATGCACGCAAAATGTGAGGCCCTAAAAAAAACTTATCGTCCAGTAAAAGAGACGAAAACCCAGCACTTTTGAGCGTAGAATATGCATTTTTGACTGAAGGTAGATGGTTACACACTGAAAGAAACCCCAATAAAATGTTGCCCCTCAACTCGCCCCAACCCTACAAAATAGGGGTTGAAAACTTAAAAATCGCCGTATCCCGATAATTAATAACCCGATAAAAAAATGTTTCAAACAAAAGTTGTTTGGAATAATAAAATACGTATAAAGTTCGATTTTTCGAATTTTCGAATCGTTTTTGTGCCGCTATTTTCAAAGATACGGCATTGGACGGCAGATTACTTTATACGAATTTTATCAGTACAAACAACTTTTGTTTGAAACCTTTTTTGATCGAGCTATTAATTATCGAGGTATGGCGATTTTTAAGTTTTCAACCCCTGTTTCTTAGGGTTGGGGCGAGTTGAGAGGCAACATTTTATTGGACTTACTTTCAGTATGCGATAAACTGTCAGTCAAAAATTCATATTCTACGCTCAAAAGTGCTGGGTTTTCGTCTCTTTTACTGGACTATTATGCGTATCCAGCACGAGAAGAGTCTCGGAGCTGACGAGAGCGGCAACAAGATCGGGGCGACGGCCTCGTTTCAGCCCTTTCTCACCGGGTAGAAAAACTGAGGCGTTTCCCATTCCGTGCTTATGCTTGCCGCCACTTTGTCACTCCGGTGGGCGGTCGGCTAATATGCCCAAGGCCTCTCTCGCTCTCTCTCTCTCTCTCTTTCTCTCACACACACACACACACACACACACACACACACACACACACACACACACACACACACACACACACACACACACACACACACACACACACACACACACAACGTACCTCACGAACCACCTGTCGAGCACATTATTTCCCCGGGAGTCCCGTTTCTAATCTACGGATAATCTAAGTTTATGTTTCACTAGTAAAATAAAGGGAGAGAGAGGGAGCGAGAGTCACGAGGCAAATCGTCGACAACTCACCGCATCGGGCATAATGGAAAAAACAGGGAAGGGAAACAAGCGGATTGAGGACTCGGTCGAAGAAACGTCGAAGAGGTCATTAATATTAAAACAGATTAAGGGGCAAAAAAATACTGATGGGAGTGTTGAAGTTTGTTGAATCGTGAACGAATTAAGAAAAAGGTCACATAGATTGACAATTGAAAAAGAATCATTCACTAAGATAATAATGGAACGTAAATTGGAAAAAAATAATTGTCGATGAACTATAGTTCAATAATGATTACAAAATTACACACACACACACACACACACACACATATATCCATATATTCCTATATTAATATGTTTTATAGTAATGTAAGATTATTATATGAATTATTTATAAATATTACATGTACATGCTTATATATGGATATATGTGGACTTTTATTTTTTTCATTTCTGAGTTCCAACATATACCCTTGACGGTTTTTACGTATTATCCCCTCCCAATTGAACCATTTCCTATCAATATCTACCGGCACTTGGCTAATCCAACCGAAATTCCGTTGTGTCCACAGCCGCTTTAGGCTACACTGTACCGCATTTGGCAAGGGTATGCGAACACTGAGGAAACCCGTACCGGTAAAGACGACCCCGTATTCTTCTGATGTTCTGGCGCACAGACGTTTATTTTGTTTGCACACTGCTGCTTAACTCGAAGTACCACCAGAGCCGAACACGGACCGCCCAACCACCAGCGTCGGTTATATATTCATATGTATATATATATATATAACTTTTCTTTGGAGTTTTTCTTTTCATTTTTTATATATGATGCTGGTTGAATATAATAACGAACTGCAAATACCATTTATGAAAAAGAAAAAATAACACAGTACTCATGATTATACGTAAATTTTTGTTTCTTTATTGGTTCCCCAGGTAGGAAATCAAAAGGCTGACGATTGAAACAAGCTTGTGCGAGCCTTGTTTCACCGAGCCTGAGTGAGACAGGCCTGTGCCAGGCTTTATTGCATCGTTTGGAGCAGCCTGGAACCAAGACTGGCTGCTTAGCCTAAACTCAGGGTTATTTCAAGCTTTATTCAGCCGGTGAATTTTAAGCCTAAAAAATCAAGGCTGGATGCAGGCTTGTTTCAGGTTGTGATAAAATAAAATAAGTTTAAAATAATATTTTTTCTGTACTTTTATGAAAAAAAATTAGCAATAAATGCGAGAATATGTTGAAATTGTGTATCTGCAAAAAAAATTACACTACTGACATTTTACTTCATCCTCTATCTTAATTTTCTAGATCAATTTGACGCAATAAACATCGACATTTTTCCACCCGAAAAAATGAACTTTTTTCGTTTAGACATTCTCATGAATTAAGTAAGAAACGAAACAGCCATGAAATAAATATTACAGTGTTATGCACACAAAGCGAAGTTGTGTTGCACTATAGTGACGCTCTTATTGAATGTGAAATATTTTCGACAAAGTATTGATTTGAACCGAGAAAAAGAGAGTCAGTTTGATGCGATAACAATCGAAATTTTTCACTCGAATGTACGATCTTTTTTGTTTAGATATTTTTACGAATTAGATATAAAATGAAAAAATCATGAAATTGGAATTAATTATGCATACAATGTTATGAACGCACAGCAAGATCATGCAGCACTAGTTACAAACTTCTTTAATGTGAAACATTGACAAGTATTTGATCGTTTCGAGTTGATAAAATATATAGATGATAAAATGTATAGATAAAATAAAATTAAAAAATGGAATAGATCACATTAATTACAAATTTATTAAATGTACCCCATTGTAGAATATAGAAAACTAAAAACAGGCCTCATATAGCCTCGAGAAGAGTTTGGGATAAGCCTGCCCCAGGTAGGACTTGACGATCAACAAAGGGCTCGCCAAGCTCTAAAACAAGGCTCACATTTTTTAATTCAGGCTGAGAACCAGCCTGATTTCAGGCCTAGCTAAAGCCCTGAATGATAACGCGGTTTCAGGCTCTTGCACATAGGCTTAAACAAGGGTTGGTAGAAAAGACTGTACTAAGCCTGCAACGACGAAACAACAAGCCTTGTTTAAGGCCTTAAACGAGGCTCGTTTCAAGCATTGTTGTTTCGTCGTTTCAGGCTTAGTACAGGCTTTTCTACCAACCCTTGTTCAAGCCTGTGTGCAAGAGCCTGAAACCGCGTTATCATTCAGAGGTTCGGCTAGGCCTGAAATCAGGCTGGTGCTCAGCCTGAATTGAAAAATGTGAGCCTTGTTTCAGAGCTTGGCGAGCCCTTTTTTCATCGTCAATTCCTACCTGGGTCGTTCTTTTGTTCATTGGTTTGTGCTCTGTTGTTTTTTAATGTGATCTTTGTTACGTTTTCTCATTACAATTGTGATTAACTACATAGCGTTATGTTTATCAACCTAAATCCCATTCCAGACTTCGAGCGGTGTTTCCGTTAAAGATTCGTCAACATTGATTCAGTTGTTTTCGAGCTACAAACGAACAAACATACGGACCCTACGGTTTTAAGATATGTCGGGAAGCGAAGAGAATATACATACACTGCCGCTCAAAAGTTTGGATACACCAGTCGATATTTCTTTCCGCGCTAAAAGTTACATAGTTTCTTTAAAAAAAAAGATAACCAAATTTACCAGACGACGTTTTGAAGGGCATGAATTCAGCTTTGTTTTGTTTTTTTTTTATATTTTTTTTTCCATCCGGTACGCACTTTTGTACGTGACTGTTTTTCGGCTTTTTTCGACCATCGAGAATTCGGCGCATGACTTATGGAGAAAAATGTTGTCATGTCTATCCATGATGAACTTGAACGGGGTAGCAGGAGCTCTATTTTTGTTTTTTCAAAAATTTCGTACGATTTTTTTTCGCAAAGTTATGTCATTTTTGGCAAAAAAGACAAATTTTGGAAAATGTCGCAGTGTTTCGTTTTGAATATGTTGACATTTTTTATGATTTTTTCCAATTTTTTTTTACAATGTTTCAAATGCACCTAGACGACCTGAAAAAAAATAGTTAAAAAATCTAAAGAATGGTCAATCTGTTCAAAAGAAACACTGTATTATTTTTCCCTCTCGATATTTTGTTATAAACGCCATACTTTTCGAGTTAAGCCCTCCTGCTCATCAGAGTTACGATCGAAAATAGTAAAAAACAAAATCTCAGAGGAAAATTTTGAAAAAATTCCAGGCGATCCGGTATATACTTATGCAACATTTTACATCTTTGACGCTTCCTCTTAAACCCTATAGTTCTTGAGTTACGTTGCATTTCCTAAAATTTATCTTTTTTAGCTAAAAATGAAATAACTTTGCAAAAAAATCGTACGAAACTTTTGAAAAAAAAAAAAGAAAATGGAGCTCCTGCTACTCCGTTCAAGTTTATCATGGATAAAGATTCTTTGTCGATCGACATTGCCGATGGTCGAAAAAAGCCGAAAAACATCACGTACAAAAGTGCGTACCGGATCGAAAAATAAAAATAAAAAATATTTCAAAGAAGAAAAAAAAACAAAGCTGAATTGATTCCCTTCAACACGACGTTCGGTAAATTTACTTACCTTTTTTTTAACGAAGCTATGTAACTTTTAGTGCGACAAGAAATATTGACTCGTGTATCCAAACTTTTGAGCGGCAGTGTATGTACCAATGTATATCGATATTAATATTGAAATTTGATATATTAATTGAATATCTGATCGTAAGAAATAATAATACTAGACTTGCTACATTAACTACAGCACAACTAATTGGAATTAAGTATACAATCCAGGTTGTTTATTCAACATCGTTTAATTGTGAATACAAACAAATGATGGAAAAAAAACAAAAAGAAAGAAAAAAGCTCCTACAGCTCGAGGATATCGGAAGGCTTCGCGTCCGAGAAATGTAATATTAAAACGGAATATCGGGCGGATGCAAAGAAATTTGCCAATATTAACTAGTCGATTATACCGATGCACATATGTGTGCGCCCGTTCTCGTTTACCTGTGGGGAAGCAATAAATATGGGAGCGCATTGAAAAATGTGATAACCGGCGTTAATTACACTCGGGGATGGTCGTGTATAACGGAAACGAGTTGTCGAAAACTCATCAAACAATCGGAACGTGCGGTTATAAAAGTCAACCTCGTTTATTTGTGCGATACTAAATTAAAATGACCAGTTCGACAGGAAGAGAATGAGAGAGATATGGCGGGAGGGGGGGGGGGGGGCGAAATCTGGACGGTGGCGATCGCTTGACAAAAAATGGATACACATATTTCAACAAATATTTTCGGGCATCGAGAGACCTCGAAGCCACTCGTTGAAAAATATTCTGTTTTTCACGCGGACGAGTACACAATATACCCGGACATTTTTTATATTCTATATATTGCTTTAAATGTACAATTAAATTTATCGAATACAATTTTATAGATTTTTTCATATATAAAGTGAAGTTTATCAAATAAAATGTTATATTGTAGTAGTTATACGTTAAGGGTGTTTCCATGAATGCTCCTCCCGCTTTTTTACATGAATTATTTTACATCGGTTTTATTATATTTATTTTATAGTTGCTAGTCTTTCAAATTATCAATACAATTGCATAGTTGCTTTGCCGGTTGCATTTTCAGTTGCGCATCTATTTTCCGGTAAATTTCTAACCCTCTGCTATTTTCGAACAATTGCTCCAGTCGTACTGAATTTCTTATAATTCAATTTTAATTTTTACGCCTCTTTCTATGTCTCTTTCCAGTTCCCTTATATTTCCATTCCGTACGGTTTGCCAGATTGCCTCGTCACCTAGACTTTCCATTGCCTTTTTCCCTTTCTTTTCCCCATTTTGATGAGTTACCATTTATAACTGCTCTCACTTCTTCCCTCAGGCAATTTTTTGACCCCCTACACTCAGAAAAACGTTTGGTAATACCAATTATGTATATTTAGTTGAAGCAATTATGCTTGAAGCAACCTAATTTTATTCGCTTGAAATACAATTCGATTCAAGTGACAAAGCCAGTTTAGTTGGAACAACCAAATTATCATGTCAAAATTGCAATATCGCCCTGGTCATATAATATTTGGTTGGATTAACTACATCGGAGTTCATACAAGTAATCCGCGTTTTATTTGAACTTTATCAATTTGGTCGTTATATTGGCCAATAAACTACATTTTCCAACTAAATTAATTATTAAGCATAAAGCGAATGACGGTTGGTTCTAGAATTGAATAAGTTAACGCTGCGGCTAGCCGTCCGGTTATCGGACGAATAAGCGTATTATATTCGTCCGGATAGCGGCTCAGTTCACGCCGTATTTCCACGTACATATTATTGCGATTCATGTCAGCTAGTATCCGGACGAATAACATATATATAATCGTCCGGATAGAATGTGTTAAATTGTTAAACAATCTATCTGGACGAATAATTTACACGTATTCGTCCGAATAAAATCTGTATAATTTTGTTTGGGTTTGTTTGGTTTTTGGGTTTGTTCGGGTTTGTTCGGGTTTGTTCCGGTTTGTTCGGGTTTGTTCGGGTTTGTTCGGGTTTGTTCCGGTTTGTTCCGGTTTGTTCGGGTTTGTTCCGGTTTGTTCGGGTTTGTTCGGGTTTGTTTTAACAAACCCAAGCAAACCCGAACAAACCCAAACAAACCCGAACAAACCCAAATAAAATTATAAAGATTTTATTCGGACGAGTATGTGCAAATTATTCGTTTAACAGATTGTTTAACAGTATTCGTAAATTGTCTAACAATATTCAGAAAATTTAACAGATTCAGATTGTTTAACCGATTCAGTAAATGATTACATACAGAGATACAGATTGTTTGACAGATTGTTTGACAGATTGTTTAACAATATTCAGTAAATTATTCGTTTAACAGATTGGTTAACAATTTAACACATTCTATCTGGACGATTATATATATATATATATATATATATATATATATATATATATATATATATATGTTATTCGTCCGGATACTAGCCAATACTAGGACAATGAATCACAATAATATGTACGTGGAAATACGGCGTGAACTGAGCCGCTATCCGGAGGAATAACATACGCTTATTCGTCCGATATCCGGACGGGGAGACACTCCGATAAGTTAATTGAAACAAATGATTTAATTAAAGTTACTTCGAGGTAAGACCGTGTTTTCTTTTTTCTACGATGTGCATATTTTTCAGCTGTTGATTGCTATTGCTAGTTGAGTTCTTGTGGATGCAATCGAACACTTTTTTCCCGGCACGATTTCTAGATAATGACTTTATTCGGCAAATCCGACCACGGGCGCGCTCTGTTCGATTGCTGTGAGCGATTAGTTATGATCGAAATCGCGAATCAGTGTAGTTTCAGATGCATGCACGAACAGCGCTACGATCGCCCTTTCGACTCCGGCTGTTCACGTCTTCTCATCTGGCTGTTGACGTGCATCTCCCCTATGAGCGTGTAGAAAACTACAATACTCGTTGTGATAAGTTTGGTGAGACGATTTACATCGAAAACATAAAAATGTGCGAAGTAGAAGACATCTTGATAGATTGGGGACTTGAATCGCTTGTTTCTACATTTCAAGGTAAGTGTACGATCGTCATTTCTTTTTGTCCGCCATTATTGTCACGCTGCGTGCTATCCTTCGAGAAAAACATTATACGGCGTCTATCGGGTATTAATAGTAAATTTAGTGGAAGCCGGTGAGTTTCATTTGACGTTGCGTGTTCACCAAGTGCATAAGTATTGAAGGATTGCTAAGGCCATTTATTCGATTGGTGTAAAACGAATTTTTATTGAACTTACTGTATGCAGCTTCAACTCTATGTTATAATATGAGTTGTCAGAACCTACTCCGTCATTCAGGGCAAACCAACATATAGTTGGATCGACTATAGCAGCGTTGGGGGGTTTTCTTTTAAAATATATTTTCAGTGGTACGGACTATACATGAACTTTTATCAAAAATATTATGTATTGACTGAAATATGCTCTGCAATTGATTCAATGCACACATGTTTCATTCTACTGTATATGTTTTTCGTTGAACTATATATTTTGAAAATGCTCTTAAGGTAGATATTACCGACTCAACCGTTCAGTATGTTCAAATAAAGTTTGGTTTCAGGACACCGGAATTAGAATTGAAAGTACTCTGTGCGTTTTTGGATCAAGAAGAAGTTTGGTTGCCGGAAATAAATTTATATTTGTAATTCAACCAAATCTCGCAGTCAACTGAACCGTTCATATCGTTCGCCACCCGCAACTGCAGGATTTGGTTGATTCAAACCATTTTTTTTGACGGTACCAAACGTTTTTCTGAGTGTACCATCGCCCATCTGTTTCTACGGATTCCCATGACAATTTCAACATACCTTGCTTGAAATTTTTTCAACTGTTTCCTTCACTTCCATCCCCAAATTTCGGATCCAAACGGCATTCCACTTTTTACTATTACATTGAGAAAAAAAATGATTGATCCAATATCATCGGTGTTATTGAATGAAATTTCGTTGATCCAATTGCAAAGTTAACATGATAAAATTAATGATAAAATATCATGATAAAATTAAAAGTTTTTTTTTTCATTCAAAAGATATATTATTAGCCGAGAACAATATGTTATTGAATCTATCTAAAAAATGATCGCGAACGATTTATGTAGTTTTGAATGCGTTTTTTGCAAGGAACAAAAAAGTGTTTCAATTCAAAACATGTATATTGTTGTCTTCACCATATCCGATATTGATTTTCACGTACATTATGCGTTAAAATATTAGTATTTCATTTTGATTAAAAAAATCTCAAGCTTATGTCTAAGTGGGTTAAAAAATTATGCGAAAATAAAATTTGATTCTTGCGCATACAGGAAGCGATTGAATCGTAGTCATTTTTATTTAAATTCTTTATACAATCGGGTTAAATGAAAACTATATGTACTTGTTTTATTAAATATCTGACTAAAATACATATATGTTTATTACAATTATATATTTGAGGTAAAAGAATATGATATCAATATGACACGTCTATAATTGAACTCAATACATTATGCGCGGAGAAAACAGGGGCCTCGAAGTTTAGAATTAATAATATGCTTCTAAAAAAATATCATTAAACATCAAAAAGTATTGAATGGCAGTATTCAAAAAATATTTTGTCCACGTGATTGGAACAATTAGTTTCCAGTATTCTACAAAAAGTACGGTATAAAGAGTCACATTTTACTAGTAACTCCGTAATATTTTTCGCTATACGCTGAAGATTTATGCTATGCGTATAGTGAACTCTATGCATACACGAAGATTCATGCTATACGTATAGTAAAATCCATATGAAAATATAACTCGCGCCTATGCGAGAATAGTTTCAAATCTAATATGCGCACATCATTTTTACTATACGGTGTGAGAATCATTTTTACACTTCTATAACAACAAGTCATAGAATTCCGAACTGGCAGTGAACCGCCATACTTTTCTAGCACTGCATATTAGAATTCTGGCAACCAGTGTTAGAATTTGAGGCCGTATTTTTCTCCGTGGAGCAATCGACCCAATACTTTTTTTCGTTGGTTGAAAAAATTCAACCAAATCATATATAATGGCCGAGCGCCACCGAAATTATAGGTGCAAGGAAACCCGTAGTTGTAGGAGTAACCGCTAGAGGCCGCACGCGCGCTCGTTTCTCGTAAGCGTAGCGCGA
The DNA here is from genome assembly GCA_964007375.1 of Ophion obscuratus. Taxonomy (NCBI): domain Eukaryota; kingdom Metazoa; phylum Arthropoda; class Insecta; order Hymenoptera; family Ichneumonidae; genus Ophion; species Ophion obscuratus. The sequence continues at coordinate 59,499,796 of OZ023316.1, read as the reverse complement.
ACCGAAAATTTACTTTTGTGCCGGGGAAACTATTTAAAGTATCGCTTCTCGGCCTGTGGCTAAGATCAAAGTATAGTATCTGTTCTTGCCAGTTGAATATCTGATGATCGTTTTAATACTCACGTTCTAATTAAGATTTTAAAACAATTGAAAAGCTTTCAATTTTTAAATACAACAAATTCGATTCTATTCCAAAGAACTGCATGCGAACTTCTTTTAAATATTTTTAGCAATTCTCGTGAGTGTACATTTATTTAAACCAACAATCAAGAACTGTTCGCAAGTGCACATAGAATCATATTAAAAACATGACTTCTCGAATTCAAAAATATATTCTTTTGATTGCGATGAATATTTACTTCATTGAATATTATATTTTTTTTCTACTAGAGACTAAATGCGTTGCTACACATGACACCTGTACTTTATGGCAACAAATACCATTATCTCGGATCCATATTGTTAATTTTTCAATCATGATATACACTTGTTTATGTCTCATGCAACTACTTTTGATATTGTACAGAGAACGAAAATGTTACGTCTAATGGCATATTCGTTTCGATGTAGTAAAGCAATAATTCACTCTATTGATTATATATTTGTACGAATTAAAAAATGTAGCAATCGATTAATTATTTCATCCATACGTCTACAAATTGTATATAGAGTGATTTCAATAGATTATTATTTTATTTTAAGGATAATAGAGATATCGAAAAGAAGAGATTTTCAAATAAAATAATATTTTATTTAAATCGATCAAGTTTCCCAATATTTTGGAGTATTGTAACAATGTCATATATCGGTGGCACTCCGTGTAGACATTTATTTGGGTTAACCAATGTATTTTATTGATTCAATTGTTTTTTTTCGCAGTGTATATATGTATATATATTACATATATTATTAAATTATTGAACTAAATTTGATAAACATTTTTTATATATAAAATTAAATTTTTCACATGTACCTATTTATATTTTGATAATAAATTTAGGAATTCTTTCGATAGTTTGCCCTTCCGACGAGCGACGGTGTAGCGGAGGTCGTGTTGGGTGTGGCCAATACTCGGATAGGTGACCGTTCGACCGCGCATCAAGCCTGTATGGAAAAAGAGATAATTTTTTTGAAAAAAAAAAATATTACAAATTTTGTTCGTCCTGGCGTTGAAGAGGAGCAGAGCAGAGTGGACTAAAATGCAAACAATTGTAGGCGGCTGGTTATTCCGCCCGTGGCGATACATACGCTCTAAATATTACTGCGAACGTATCGGTGGATCCTCTGATACAATGGGAGGCTTGTGCCCGTCAGTGTGGTGTTCGACGGAGGAGAGAGGGCGACGGGGTGGTTTCGCTTTGTGGGAAAATTGCTCATGCGGGAAAACGCGCACCAACTCTCGATCATTATTGACACGATGTAAACCGCTTACCCGCGAGCTCACCGGTTATGCGGCGAGAGAGAGAAAGAGAGGGTGGGAGAAAGAGAAAGGGTGTTGAGAGGTAATATGGATCGAATAATTTATTCGGACAATTCTTCGTACTCGACGTTTCGTCTTTCGCTACTATAAGTATATGCATATGAGGTGGTTGCATATAAAAACGCCCATTTTTGACCGAAAGGTTCGGTAGAAAATCGGCGAGCTGGTTCATTCAAAATATTGCCCATCGGACTAGACAACGTAAGCCCGTCCTCCGGCCACCAATTCGATTCGACGCAGGAAAAATTTGGATTCGTCAGAGGCAATCTAGTCATCCAGTCATTTTTTCACTCCCTTATACGAGGTGAAGTGCTGAGCCGTAAGTGTTGACTGCATCGACCGTGACAAATGGTAATCGGAGTGAGCGATGTTTGGGAAACATGGCGGGTGGGCTAGGTTTTCCCAGTTGTCTCCTTCTAAATAGTTTTAACCGGTTAAGCAACATGCGGCCTGGCCTTGTCGTGCTGAAAAATCAACTTGTCATAGCGGTTCTCCATTTCCGGCGCCTTCTTGTGCAGAGCTCGCTTCAAACGCATCAGTTGCAGTCGTCAAGGATCTCCAGTGGTACTTTCCGACGCTTTCACCAGTTCGTAATACACGACAGCCATTTTTTGGGTGGTTTTCCGCGCTCCTTGTTGTCCATAGAGAAATCACGGTTTCGGACACGGCTAAAAGCACTCTTTGCACCGTGCACTCGATGGAGCATCTTCGGCATACACTTCCTCTAGCAATCGTGACTTATTTGGAGAAAAACTTTCCATTGTAAAGACAATCAAAATAGATGATGTCAACGCGTCGCACAAATGTCACTTGAGCTGTTTTTGGGGGACTGAATGGACATATCGTCATGCACATTGCCACATTTTCGATTAGAGAAAGTAGTGTGCCTAACGCCATCTAGTGGTAGCGAGCGGTTTCATATGGGATTATCCAATATTTACGCTTTTTGAAATTATTAATTTTATTCTTGATTTTCCATCGTTTGTTTCGCGGCTTTTTACGATCCTATTCGTTTTACTCCATACTTCCCACTTGACTGTTTCTAGTTTCTTGGCGACCCTCCTGGATTGTTGCCCGCAGCCCCCATTTTCCCAATGCACTACTGTATCGCGTCAGCTCCAGGGCACAGAGCAAATGTGAGAAAGCTGCGTCAATATGAGTGGCTGTATTTTCGGTGATTTTCGGTAGTCCGGGTGCACGCCCGAGTGGTCATCCATCCGAGTATTGGTCCGCAACGGCCGCGCGTCCACTACAGTGTCGTTGTTTGTTGTTGTTATTTTTTTTTTAATTTTTTATTCTCGTCACTTGTGCCGCGAATACGTCATATCCGTGGTCGCGGCTCTGCGTGTATGCATAATCGAAAGCTCCCGCAAAGCCTCTATTTCCCGTGCTTTTTTCTCTCTTTCTTTACCCGCGGCTATTTACACTCTCTACTTTTTCACGCTTCCGCGAGTAATATTCCCGAGCGGTGAAAAATATTCTTCGACAACTCATCTCTGCGACCACCGTTGCAGAAATATTTCGGAAAAATTCGAGTTTTCCCTCGATTTTTTTTCCTCCCCACGTACGGATATCCCGAAGCGCTAGAAAATATGTTTTGGAGCTCCTGCCCGAAAGTCGAGCAAATACGGGCACGTCGAGGGGAGATTATTTTTTTGCGTTGCTTTTTTTAGCGGCAAGGCACGTTACAGAAACTTCGGAATACATGGACTTCGTGTAAGTATTTGTGTTGATTTTTCTTTTTCTTGATTTTCGTCCTCTATTTTTTCATGCACATTCAGACGTACTTTTTCTAGTCGTTTTTCTGCCGCTTGTCTTTTTTCTTCGGTTTTGTATCGTTGAGCGACAAATGCATAAAAGAGTTTCGTCTTTTTATGAAAACTAGATATGAACGTCCACACGCACGCAAACGGAGAGGATACTTCTTGCCGAAGTATCGAAGAAATGCCGAGACGATTATCTACTAGACATGTATACAGGGTGTCTCGGATAAAGTGTCGCAAGCTTATATCTCAAAAAGTACGGATTATAATGGAAAATGTTTCAAGTAAGGGTTGTTTCGTTGCAAGGGGAGAAAGCTGACAATGTCAATTAGACCTTAGGGTATAACCGCCAGGGTCATACCAAGGTTAACTACGATTTTTTTTAGATTCCAATTTTTTTTATTATATATTCTTATACATAACCTTGCGAGCTTTTAAAAACAGTAGAGTTGGTTGGGCCTGGCCGGCTTTCTAAATTTTTGCCATGCAAAGAGCCCGGATGAAAAAAATACAAAGGTTCTGCAAAAAATCCGGTTTTCGGGAGACTTTTAATGAAACGTCAATTCTCAGTGGGCGGGGCTAGGATTTTCGCCATTAGCTATCCATTCTAGATCGAATAAGGCCTTCATAGATTTAAAGTCAAACATTTTTATTTTGCCCACCATCCGGCCCGTTTCGCTAAAACGCCAAAATTGATTTTTTTTTCATTCAGCCGTATCTCAGCCGCCTATTACCCATTTAAGATTGATAACCCCCTTGCCGGAGAGGATATTGACAGACTTAGAGAATACTTACGATTCGATCCCAATATCACATCTTCTACCTGAAAAAGCAACCCCAAAATTGCGAAAATCGACATCCGTAAATCGACTTTGGGCCGATCCACCGAATTGAAAAATGGTCCTAGCCGAACGCGTCAAAATTCATTCGAAAGCTAGATGGATTCCGCGCAAAAAGAGTCCCGGTAGAAATCCCAAGATCGAAAAGACGATTCTACTGAAGCCGAAAAGCGAAAAGATGCATTTTTCGAAGGTCCGGATAGTCGGTCTTGTAAATTGGCGAAACTGTGATCGGTCACATCTCAGCCGCTAATTTACCAATTGGGGCTCGTAACCAGGCTTTAGAAATGAAATTTGATAGACTTGGAGAATGCCGTTAGCCTTATCCGGCTATCTAAAATTTTCCTATGATTAGGAATTATGATTTTCCTATGATTAGATGATATAGCTCTGATTAGGAAAAACACGCATCATGGTTTTTGCCGAAAATCGGGTTTTACGGGAATATTGTAATGAAGTATCAACTTTTAGCGGGCGCGATCGGAATTTTTTGAATCAGCGATGTCTTTTACATAGGATTTACGTATATATGTATATTTGGAGATATTTATAGGTAACGAAATATTAAAAAAAGAACTTGAAGTCTTTGCCGTAGCTGGAAAGGGATGTAACGACTGCAGCCATGCGGAATCAACTTGAAATTGTCCCATATTTAGCCATATGTGTAATCTAACCAAATACTTGAGCTGTAAAAGTGATGTGGGTCAGTTCCCGAGCGTAATATCCGATCAAACCTTGTCTCCAAACTCCTCTCTCTCACTGCCTTTTTTCTCTTTCTGTCTCTTTGTCGGTTTCTGCCTGTCTGTATTTCTCTCTCTCTCTCTCTTTCTCTTTGTCTTTCTTACCCCCTTTCTTTTTTTTCGTCTTCTCTTTTCCTCTTTGTGCTCATCTCCTTCGTGCTCTCGTTTGCCGCGTTCTAAATTTTTCTGGGACACGTGCTCCGTACTCGAATGACAATCATCGCGTATATACGTGCAATATGTCACGCGGTGCTCCATTTTTCATCGCACGTATATAACTGCGGATGCTCCTCGTTACACTCACGAAATTGTCTATTTTGCGAGTTTTTTTCTTCTTCTTTTTATATCCGTGTCGCGTTCTCGTAAATTTGGCTTGGGACTCGACGGGATTTGCGACAAAGGAAACAAAAAATGAAAGACTCGGTGGTCTTGATACATCGAGGAGAAGAGTCGTTTTTTTACTTTGCTTTCCGCGATTCGCTTGTGTTTGATTGCGAGAACGTTTCACGGCGTTCCATTGGGAAAAAAACCACTGGCTGTAGTCTGTGCTTCTAGTAACGGAAAAAATAACAATAGTCGCTTGTGGTGGTGGTATATTTTCAACTGTGCAATTTTGAAGTCATGCACGAAGCAGAAAGGTTTTGTTAAAAAAAAAACAGAAAAAAAGTAATAGTTATTTTAGTCATCGATTCTATTGATGAAGGAATTGAACGAATTGTCATTCCAGAGCGAATTGGCTCAGCTGCACCTGCGCCTAAATCTGCACAACCGAAATTGTTTTATGAAACGGCGTAAGTCGTATCGCAAAATCTATTCTTCCGATTCACTTTAAATTCGGACGGAGCATAATACATAACATTTTCTATCGTATGGGCGGATGATTGAAATTGTTTTTTTTTTTCGGCGAATATCGAACATCTTTTCCCGTGCAGAAATTTTGACCGGGATACCCTATGTCCGATCAAATCCCGATCAGGATTTGTCATGGATTCCCCAAAACCGGATCCCGGTTAGAATCCGACTTGCATCAGTATCGGCATATGTACGACGACGATGGCATCATTTTGAAAATTTTGGCGTCACGTGTATTTTCTGTATTACTATGGAATTCCTATCTATAGATAGGAACTATAGTCTATAGATATCTATAGATAGTCTATAGATAGTCTATAGATAGTCTATAGATTCCTATCTATAAAATTCCTATCTATAGATAGGAATTATATAGTAATACCGAAAATACACGTGATGCCAAAGTTTTCAAAATTATGCCATCGTCGTCGTACATATTCCGATACTGATGCAAGTTGGATTCTAACCGGGATACCGGTTTTGGGGAATAAGTCTCTGTTTATACCCACCGACATGTCGGCGGTATAAACATATATTTAAGACAAATTAAAATCAAATTCACAATGATTAGATTAAAATTTACACCAACCGTGAGTTCTTACGTATTTCGAGAGAAAACATTTCGTCGAGGCAAAGAAATTTTTGCAAAAAAAGTTGTGAGTTTCAAATATTACATTATAAATATGAAAAAAATCACAAAATGAGTTGTGAATTTCCTCAAGTTGAAGAAAATAAAAATCGAATTCACGACAGTTATATTAAAATTTACACCACAAGTGTAAACGTATTTTGAGAGAAAACATTGTGTTGAGGCAAAGAAATGTTCGCACAAAAAGTTATGTGCAAAAATTTCTTTACCTCGAGGCAATGTTTTCTCTCAAAATACGTACGAACTCACTTTTGGCGCAAATTTTAATCTAGTCATTTTGAATTTGACTTTAATTTGTCTTAAATACGAAAAAAATGCACAATTAATTTTGTGAATTTTTTTGTATTTATAATTTCTTGTCAATACATTTGCATTCACAGATTTTGATGTGAATTTTCTTTAATTCACATCGAAATCTCGCGATGAGCGCGAACTGACATTTGAATCTTTGGACAAATTTTTTTTTATTGATAGTTTAATGCACCAAAACTTTATAAATGTTATTTATTTTTATAATAAATTTAACATGTCATAATTCCATTTTTGACATTATATTTCAGCGTGTATTCACCCGTGATCCTTCCCAGATTCCTCAATGATTCCATGGGGAATCTATTTAGAGTCATTAAAGGATCCGGTTCTGGATCCCTAATGGAATCCAGTTTACGGATCTTACATTTAGTCTTCGAATCTGATCCGATATCGGACTAGATCCCGACTGGGAGCCCGGGATACAAGTCAGAATCCAGCTGTATCCCTGCCAAAATTTCTGCACGGGTTACTACGGCCTGTCGTTTTCGTAATTTTCCAATTAAAAAAAAGCAATCGGCCGTACGAAAGTTTTAATATTATTCTAAAAGTAAATTTTTTGGGTGAGGTTCCAACCCCCCTCCCATCGATTGAGCTGAAATTTTGCACAAACCTTGCTTTTAATATTTTAAGACAACCCCTGGCACTTTGTTTAAATAATAGGAGCTACATTTTTTATGAATATTTTGAAATGAAAGAACAACTTAAACTTAGTAAGACTATGCATCAATTGTGCGTGAAAACGCGACCTCGTAATCCCAATAGTCTCGACGATCGGGAAAAACTCTTGAAAATCGATTTGTTTTTCAGGCTCGAAACGTATGCAAACCCGTTAAGTATATTCGTGACGTTCGTCCGGGGGGCACGTATGTATCTCTCGGTATCCCGTCGGTTCAACAGCAGACAAGGGCTCCGCATTAATTAATCGGTTCAATAACGTCTGCAATATCAGTGACAGGTTCACATGAATCTTTACATATTCATGGAACATACAACTTTGCATATGTACGTTTCTGTGTATTTGTTCATGCGTTCGATCAGCAATAGTACAAAAAGTAGAAAAGAACAGTCCTTCTCGAAAATCATTATATTTTTTGTGACTTATGCTCTTTCGAGTATGGTTTTTATTTCATACGATCTATAAAAGGCGGCATTTGTGAATCGATTCGATTATTAACGCGCTTCGATCCAAGTATTATTTAATTATGAAAAACAGATGGCAAATATCACTCGGCAAGATTTCATTCGGTGTATATCCACGATAATGAATACTATTGTAAAATCTGTTATTCGTCGTCGTTTGCATAATTATTCATTTATCTAGTCATGCGTGAATTTCCCACGTACCCGATGAATATTGCCCGCGAGATCCCACGGTCCAATTTTGCTACAAAATCGGCGGATCAACGTTACTGAAATACTAATTAGACACAATGGCTGCTGTGATTGCCAACTTCGCATTTTAGAAACTCTAAATTACTCAATTTTACTGTTAAATCCGCGAATTTACGCTGCTACCGGAGGCTACGAAATCAGGCAAAAAAAACGTATTTTTGACATTTTCAAGATGAACCCCTCAATAAGAAACATTTTCGTCAAGGCAAAAAATTCTCGCCTCGATTATTTAATCGCAAAATACCCTTATTTATTTTTCTATCAAATGGTATATGTGCGAGTGAGCGACACATACAATTTTTCGCATTTATCAACAATTACGTACATTATAATTATTCATTGTTCTCAGCTATTTTTTCCGAAAGTGCAATGATTCGAGTGTAAAAGTTGTGCCTTCGACGTGGCCAGGTCGACATTCCCTACGATTTGCAATCGGCCCGAACAGAAATGATTTTCTAACGTACTTTGATTCCAATTTTTTGCGATGCATTCGCTTATTCGTGTTCCAAAACAACGACGATTGGGTAAAACAAGGTTTTTCTTCACTCAATCAGAAGACGATGGTAAAAACTTCACGCAGTTGGATGCCGAATAGTTTTTCGGTGAAAAAAAAATCGGCGAACTCTCAATCATTTTCTTTACCGATCAACTCGCGTGTACTCTCGCGTCAGAAAGCTGCTTGGGATATGCTACTGAATTTATTTTCCGAACGTAGTTCCTGTGCGAAAATACGCGCAGTGCCGAGCCGAACCCCAAACAAACTCATTTCGCATTAAAAAGCTGCTTGAGATATCGCACTCAATTTATGGATTCTGGGGGAAAATACGTGCGGTCCGTGCTGCAAAATTATTGGCTTCGTTAAAACTCACGCGGGTTTCATGGATTTACGCGCTCGCTGTAGTCTCCGGTATATTGTTGTACAGCTGGACGCGCTTTTCACCTCGTTCGCCGCAAATTTGTCATGGAAGTAATAACTCAACGACTGCGTTAATTTTACTCCGTGTGAATGATGTAGGAGGCAATATAAGAGGGGCCGATTAAATATACAACTAGCCTCAAACCGGCCTAATTTCGTTACTTATTTTCAACATTATTTATCGTTGGTTTATAATTCGATTCAAGAATTTTTCAGTACCACGAAAACAATTGGAGTAAACAAATTGTGCGCCATATTTTTGGAGAGGCGGAATTTTACTTTTTTTCAATTTTTTTTTCTTCAAAAAAATATTTCCTTCGCCACTAGTAATTTGGCGGTAATTAATACCAAAGAAATATTATATCATGCAACCGGAGTAAAACATTTGTGCGCAATCTTTTTGGTGAGGAGAATTTTTTTTTTTAATGAACCTTTTATTACTAGTTACTAGTTCTCCGAGGTCGATATCTTTCCCCATATATATTCTGGCACACAATTTTCCTGCAAAATGAAAAAATATCTCCCCAGAACACTGGCATCAAAAAGATAACTGTCCGCTTCCGTCCATTTCCATAAACAATTTTGAATTCGTTATCGCTCATTCATTTCACGACGTTTTCACAAAGTCTTCGATAGCCAAACAAAAATCATGCCACCATTATATCCTTCAATTAGCATTTCAATCGAGGGCTTATTTCCATCACGCTGTTTTTTTTCTTTTCACATCTCCATTCGAGTGATGCTTCGGGCAATCAAATTGTAAAAATTTTCGGTCATGAATAACGTATAGCGCGTGAATAAGCGAAGAAGATATATATTATACATTTCATTGGAGGCGCGAGCTGTGCATTTCAGATCTCCTCTCTCTCTCTCTCCCTCTCTCCCTCCCTCTCTCTGTCTCTTTCTCTCTCTCTCTCCGTCTCTCTTTTTCTATGGACACTGATGCGAGAGCGTTTGTATACGAATTAGCTCGCTTTAACGTACATTCCCTCGTACACGCACACATACCCGCGTGCGCGCAAGCACGGACGCCCACGTATACGCACGCACGCACGCAGACGCGCACATACACACATACGCACATTCATATGGGCTATATGGACCGGTCATGGAAATAATTCATCTCATTCTCATTCATCCATCCCCCCCTCCCCACACACACACACACGCGCGCGCAAATATATATATATTTGCTGTATTGTGCTTGCACCCTGCATATATATATATATATATATATATATATATACAGGGTGATTCGCAACGATTAGGGGTTCCCTTGGTCCACATATAGGATGTGTCATCGTGAGGAAAGTGCTTTTTTTAAATGTCGGGCAACGAAAATTGGCCAAGATATTCGCGTTCAAAGTCCGAGTAGTAAAGAATGGCACAGTAGTTGGTCAGCCGCGGAAAGTGCCAGCCAGATCAAGCGCAGCTTCGAGTTCCCGTTTAGTCGGCGAAATGGAGTTTTTTTGCTACAAAATAACGAACAGGGGCTTTGCAAATTGATAATATGATTCAATAATTTTCATTTATTATTTAATACTTGAAAAACAAAAAAATCGCGCGTGAGCAACCCCGTGCAATTTTTTACTCAGCGTCAGACTTTAAACTCGAATGCGTTGGGCAATTTTTGTCGTGTGACATTTAAAAAAAAGCACTTTGCTCGAATTGATCCACATTATAGGAATGAAAAGGAACCCTGATAGTTGTGAATCACTCTGTATATACAAACAATGTAAAGCCCTTAAAATTATATACACGGAGGCCATCGACCTCCTCTGTCGTCTCTTTGAATATATATATATTTTTTGCTTCTTTTTCGGGGCCTCTCGAATCCGATTCTATTTAGTCTCTTTTTGTAAATACCGGAGATATTTTATTCGAATATCGAACATTCGGTGTGCTTATATATACACATCATCGTTTTGAATTGTATTGTCGGAATATACATATATAATACGATCTCTTCGGTGATGAGCGTATATGTTGAACTCAAACCGTTGGTGCATTTGCTACGTATAAATAGCGAAGAGAGAGAGAGAGAGAGAGAGAGAGAGAGAGAGAGAGAGAGAGAGAGAGAGAGAGAGAGAGAGAGAGAGAGAGAGAGAGAGAGACAGAGAGACAGAGAGAGAGAGAGAGAGAGAGAGAGACTAAATGCAAAAAGGTGTTTAATATTTCATGCATTCGTTCGCGTAATCCGTCTTGCTCTATTCATCGTGTTCGAGGGAAATTCGAAAATGAGCGGATAAATAAATAATAATACGAACGACAAGGAGGAACAAATAGCATTCATACGCGGTTTATGCATGCGCGCACGTGTATCCGATTATAATGATATCTTGTTGGGAGATTTCTTTCTCTCGCTGCATATAATTCATTCGATGCGTTTTCGCGCTTCATTTGTATTCGAGAGCGCAGTAAACGGGTGGTAATTCGAACATCGGCAAGGAGTGCGTCATGCGGTCGTCTACCGAGCAACGACATGCGTCACTCGCACAGGGGTGAAAATTCGAAAGTTATGTCAAAACTTACTATCGCGGTTGGTATGGGAATAATACATTTTGATTTAGTTGTAGTACGTAACGTAACGATCCAAAATAATTTGTTGTTCCAGTGATAGAAAGTATTTATATCAATCAACTAAACGCGTTAAAGCGTTCCCATACATTTGCGGGATTCTTTTTTATTTGCATTAACAAAAATGTTCGTAAGATCAAGGTTTTGTAAAATTTGATTCTTCCATTGCAGATATTCATTTTCAATATAGTTGTTTATTTGAATGTAGTTTTATTCAATACCGTTGCATAATAAAAAAATGTTATGCTTCTAATCATTTTGGTATTTGATATTTTTTTACTCAATGAATATTTTGTCACATAGACTAAACCGCGTCTATGTGGATTATTTCATTTGAATTCACTAGTAAGTTCATAGACGTAGTAGTACGCTCCGTGGCAGGAGTGTAGCGCAGAGCCCGAGGCTTCTCTCGGAAGCCCTGTGCACTCCGAGCGATCATACAATAGAGTCCTCGAAACGTATCGACGCACCACGAATTACACATCTTGTGATAGCAACGCAAGAGAGGAATATCCTGTCGTGTGTACCGAAATGGTGCTAATAAAAGATATTTATCATAACTTTTCACCATTTAGGATTGTTAATAACACGGATAAATATGCATTGTACACGAGAAAATGTGGTAAATTTGCTGGTTGCGCATCAATATACTATTAATTAAAATACCATTGTCTATTCGTTCGCAATAACATTATATATAAGACACTTTTAGCACATGTAAATAAAGATGTTTTTTTTATTCTAATATATCTCTTATATGTTCAAATAAAAAATGTTCACGTTTAAATCAACAGAATGTTCGCAACAAGTGAAAAAACATATTTGAAACGAAGATAATTCCAGTAGATTGTGGGCCCTCAAAAAATTACTTGATTCAAACAGATACCAGTTAAGGTGAAACAGCACTGTGACGGGTCAACTAATCAACTAGTCAACGCGTCAACTAATCAACATGTATTTGTGGCATTTTCTCAACGTACACATATTCAAGAATATGTGAACAATAATTCAAGTCAAAATATTGACAAATGAACTAGCTGCAGACGCTTTAGTGAGACCAGGTAGCGCAACGATTTACCTACAATAAAATTTTCGATCGCGTTTTTCTCGAAACGATTTTTCTCGACCCGGCCGGAATCATAACTCTAGCTATAATTGTTCGACTCGCAATTTCCGTAATCGCAGTAACTATCGTTGTACGTAGCAGATTTTTTTGTTGTACTTTAGTATTTTTCAAGCCCTTGAATACAAGTAAAAATGTCTCCAAAATTACACTTTTTTTAACACGCACCATTTCGTGAATTTTTTTCTTTTCAAACAACGGCTACGTACATCTAGAACTACATTTATATAGACTATAAAACCTTTTATTTTTCAGAACAACCATTGTCAAGTTATTGATCCGGTCGTTGGACCATATTTGTTAAACAGATGCTTTATTATACCTTAACAACATTATTAATTGTCTATGTTTTAAATTAAAAAAATACGCGAAATAAGTTCAATGTACGCTGAAAAAAAATTCTTTGCTCCAAATCCCAAATGAATAATGTAGTAGTAAAAAAATCAGAAAAACGACCTTTTTCGACCTGTTACAATGGTGTCCTCCCTTAAATCAAATAGACTTTTTTATCATTGCAAAGAAAGAGAACTGACGCACACACAAGGATACGTGCTTAACCGACATTACTTCCGTCCATTACTCGGATCGATGAATTTTGCAGCGATACAACAATCGCGAGTACATGGGCGTAGGTGCTCCCGCAAATGCAGTCATTGACGTTGACGCTTGAGAGAGACGATTTTTTCCCCCCTTTCAATTTTGCCCATTCCACTGTACGAGTAATCGAGGGCCCAGGCATTCTTAGCTAGTGTGTGTGTGTGTGTGTGTGTGTGTGTGTGTGTGTGTGTGTGTGTGTGTGTGTGTGTGTGTGTGTGTGTGTGTGTGTGTGTGTGTGTGTGTGTGTGTGTGTGTGTGTGTGTGTGTGTGTGTGTGTGTGTGTGTGTGTGTGTGTGTGTGTGTGTGTGTGTGTGTGTGTGTGTGTGTGTGTGTGTGTGTGTGTGTGTGTGTGTGTGTTAGTGGGCCCACTCGTCCCTAATCGAGTGAATCCAATAATGCACCGACGAAACGGTCGCACGTTCGCGTATATGCATTGATCGGAGTAATAATTGTTTCAGGTGACGTGCCCGAAGCCTGCAGCCCCCGTGATGCGAGGGCTCCATTCGCGATCGCATTTCCGATCGATTGATCGTTCCCGCCGATGTCGATCGACAACCGCAATCTCATTTCTTATGCACTTAATCGTTTGAATACATTATAGAAGGGACGCAGCGGGGGCACCGACGATTTCCGAGATCTCTCTACGCACGTGAGAATACGTGTGTGTGGATATGTATGTGTGTATGAGAGTCAATACTTCGAGCAGCCACGAATAAGGGGAAGTTATGTAGAATTACAATGAAGGAGAGAGAGAGAGTGAGATGTTCGTACAATTCAAAGTTTTTTAATCTACGAAAAAGTATGTCTTTTGCATGTACGCATTAATATTGACAAATATTAATATTAGTAATACTAAATCAAACGATACTCAATAATGAATCAATTGGTGCATAATAATCAATCAATAACTAATCGCTAACAATTAAGTAATTCAATTTTCTAATGCATACATTAATAATGCTTTTCTTTGAAGGAAAAAAAACAAAATGTATATAGGTATGTTTAAACATATTTAGGCTAGAGAGGAATTAGTAATGTAAGTTTAGTTTCAAGGACATGGCTCACATGTCCGGTCGGTAAAAATCCTACTGCCAAGTTCTCCCTCAGACGGATCACATTTCGGGCAAACGAAGAGAAAGACGCTGTTCGTCGTTCAACAGAGCGGAAGGGGCTTCTTTCCTTTTCTCCAAAAAATCAATTAGTTAGGAGAACACTGGGAATCTGTAAATCAGCTATCTCTGTCGTACTCATGACCGCTCGGTCGGTGTGACACATGGCCCTAAGGAGATATTGATAAGGATATCAAATGTACTTCTGTGTAAAAACCCCTGACGGGTATACCTGGAATAAATACTATACTATACTATACTGCCTTTCTTCGTTTAATTATGTTTTATAACTGAGTCCATATACATATAATATACGAAGTTTTCAATATCAAATGAATATATAAATAAGTTACGAATACTTCTATTAAGGGGCCAGTGTGAACGCTGAAAATTTGGGTGATTTTCGGGAATTTTTTGGAAGAAAAGTCCTCAATTAAATGTTTCGGAAAATTAAGAGGGAATGGTACGCCATCGCGGTCGGGATGGCAGATCGCGATGGTAGATACCCACGGATTTCCTTAACGGTTCTTCAGAATCGCATGAAATTTTACAGACAATGTCAAATTGATTGTCGAACGACTGTCTTCTCATTAAATTGCTTGAATCGAAGAAAAAAAAAGTAGATTGCATTACCATGTTGAATTCATGATGGAAATGATGGAAAATAAAAAGTTTGGCTAACGCCACAACTTGGAGCGAAGAAGAGCTGTGTAGCCACGTTAGAAACACGCATTTTGGCACCTGAATAATTTCATTCCTTCGCATATTTCAGGAAAACGGTGGAAATCCATAAATAGTAGGTAATTGTTTACGATTCCGAGGAAAAATCTTGCCCGATATTTATGGAACTTAGTACCCGCGAATTCCGGCGAGGCCTCCATCGTCGAATGGCGTGCATCGAGATGTTGACAATTCATATTTGGCCATGTGCGAACTCGCTCGAAATCCAATTTTTGTTCTTCAAAAAAGCACAGTTCCAAAACCAAACTTCGTGTTGTTTTACTTGCGACGATATTACAAAAAATATTTTTCTCGTACCATTTACCGGGAGAACTGCGAGCGACGTGGAGGTATGTACCCATTTTACTCTTTCTGTTTTTCGGAGAAATATTTCGTGGAATTGCCTTTACATCTATTTGTTCTTTCCGTCTTTTTATTTATTCTTTTTGTTTACGTTTTTTTTATCGGTAGCTCTACTCGCGATAAAGTATGTGCGAAATCTCACAAATGAATGTGAGGTTAAGATATACTTTCTCCGGAGTACTGCGAGTGAGAAAACTTTGAGCAATAAAATATAACGTTTTTTTCAGATTCTGTGTGTTATTTGTGTTCATGCCACCGAACCTAATGATGATGATGGACAAGAAAAGAAACCACCGACGCTATCATTCGGAGTTACGTCGAAGCTCAGGGCAACAAATCTCATAAGGTGAAGAATGTTGCAGTAATTCGAGGTAAGTGAAAACATGTTCTAGTACAAAAAAGCCTGCAATGGCCCTGTGCATATGCACACAAGCGTAGCTCTTGCAGCAAAGTGAAATTTGCTGCAAGAGACCAAGCTTGCTCTCTGCGAAGCACAGTATCATGCACAATACAATGTACTTGTTGTTTGCAGTAGAAGTCTTGCAGGTCCATTGCATAAGATTTGGTTTGTACAAATCAACGGAGGCGATATCATCGCAGGTACATTTATATCGCTTTGTTTTGCGAAAATTTTCCTTCCGATGCAGTATGCCTGCTATGGTCTTCCACAAAGATGTACGTGCGAAAATTTTACTGCAAAGCCCAAGTACATGGCATAACGCTTGAAACTGTTACGTGTATTCATGCGCTATGCAACATACTTGTGCTTCGCAGCAAGATTTTTACAGGCCTAGCGCAGAGAACGCTACGGTTCGCAAAGAGACATAAGATCTTTGCAGGCATCTTCGTGCTGGATTGTCACAGGCATATTGCACCGAAAAGAACATCTTCGCAGGCACGAAAGGATATAAATGAGCTTGCAATGATATTGCATCCATGGCTCTTTACGAACCACAGTTTCCTATTTGATGAGCTTGCGAAGATCTTCCACGAAGATCTCAGGAACCCATGCATCTATGACCGGTCGCTCTCTCGCAGCTTGTTCTCTGCGAAGCACAGGTACATACGTTATGCGATGTACTTGTGCTTCGCAGCTAGATCTTCGTGGGGACATTGCAGAGCAAGCTGTAGTTTGGAAAGAAATCATACACAAGATCTTCATCCACACGTGTATGTAAAATCGTATGGTCTTGAAGTTTGCATCGTACAAATGCAACGATATTTCGTTTTCTATTGTTCTTCCCTCATTTTCATTGTTTTTCGGGTTAGATTTTGTAGAATTTATTATTAAAAAAGTTGGATATGAAAAAAAATTGTAAACAAATTTAAAGGGCTATACCAGTGTGAACGTTGAAAATTTGGGTGATTTTGGGGAATTTTTTGAAACAAAAGTTGTCAATTAACTGTTTCGGAAAATTAAGAATATATTTAGCTATATTTGACCTATGTTAGATAATTTTTCCATAGACAAATATTGAGATCCAAGCGACTTATGTGCTGCCTTCGGAGGCGCCAAAAAAAAAGTTCCTCCACTGCTGACATGATTCCGGCCGATTAAGTAGCTGAAACCGAAGAAGGAAAAAAAGTCGTTAAACTGGAAGGTATTTCCTGTACAATGACATAGGATTTTCGAAAAATGGCGTAGTTATGAAAATCGTCTGTTTTCTTGCCTATAAAATGGTCGTTTTTTTCAATCCCAAATCGTCAATTTTCATCCAATCAAAAATACCCTACGTCATTGTAGAGTAAATATATTCAAGAGTACTCACAAGGAACATCCCTCAGGTGTCCGCCTCCGATTTTGTTGAAACTCATATATGTGATAGAGCATCGAAAACTTTGAGACACGTATTTTTTTTTTAGCGGCGGTTAAACGGATTTCAGGCGGGAAACCGCCCCTCAAAGAAAGGCGTGTCGAGGGGTGATTTTGCAGGTTCACCCAGAAGCAATCCACCGATCTGAATGGAACAAAAACGAAAATTCTTCTAATGAAAAGCGATGAAAAATTGACTATGAAAATATTAAGAAAAAATTAAATTAGGGGGTAAACCACCCCTCAATTTGCCTTTTTCCCCCCACACTTAAGAGGGTTGTATGCAAATTAATAGAACAGGTATCATTTTGAAGGACAATTAAAATTAAAGTTGACGGGTTTTTGCGTTTCGGCGGCATAGCAAATTTAAGGGGGTAAACCACCCCTAACATAAATTTGTTCATTTCCATTCATTAAAAAAATCAGAAGATTTTGAAAATCCTGTTACCTTTGGTTTTGGTGAATCGAACACACATTGTGAAATACCCGGTTGCAATAATTTGGCCATTATCAGATGTGCATGGTGCAAAAAATCGTTGTGTTTAAAGCATTTTCTTGACGATTATCATTATTGCAGGAATTATGAGCCATGATTGTTGATGTTTGATAGTTGATAGACTAGAAAAAAAAAAGTATATATCACAAGAAAATGATTTGACGGCATATGACTGCAATACTTTTCACAAGTACTATTAATTAAATCAGCTGATATGATTACCAAATAAAATATGTCAAAATATATTAAAAACATGTTCGTTAACCTACTATAAAACCCTCAGTTTCATTAATATGTTTAATTAAATAAACGGTAAAATAATAAAAATATACATGCCTCCACAAAACTACGTCGCTGGCTAAATTGTCGATTGATCCAGGCGCATCATCGTTCTGAAATATACGAATTGAGCCTTATAACTTATTCTGGAAATTATTATAATTAATGATATAGTAGAAGTTTATGTTTATTCCTATGGAGATGCTTTATGGACGTGCATATTAAAATCGGAAGCGTTTCGACACGAAAATATCACTCTTATGAGTAAGGGGTAGCCCCACGTCCCCACTCCCAAAGTACCGCTCCTAAAGCTCAAAACGAATATGCCTGCACACACAAACATAAAGTTGATATTACCGATGGAATGAAAACAGTTTTAACGAAATTCGTGAAACCTTTCGCGAAACTTCAAACGAAAAGCAATTAGAGGGGGTAGTTTACCCTCAAAATGTAAAAATTTAAAAACGTAATAATTTAAAAACGCGGGAGAATATTTTGAATCCGCGGATATATGTTAAACACAGAAAACACGACGGTGATGAACAAATTTATATTAGGGGTGGTTTACCTCCTTAAATTTGCTGTCCCGCTGAAACGCAAAAACGTGTCAACTTGAATTTTGATTCCCCTTCAAAATGATACATGTTTTATTAATTTTCATACAACCCTTTTAAGCGTGGGGTGAAAAACGGCAAATGGAGGGGTGGTTTACCCCTTAATTATATTTCTAATCAACACTCTTGTAGTGGATTTTTCATCGCTTAATATTAGAGGAATTTTCGATTTTGTTTCATTCAGATCGGTGGACTGCTTGTGGGAGAAACTTTGAGGGGTAGTTTCATCCCCTAACACCGTTTTTCTGCCGATACAAAAAAAAACATGTTTAATAGTTTGCAATGCTTTACCACATATATGAGTTTCAACGAAATCGAAAGCGGAAACTTCAATGATGTTACTCGTCAGAGGGGTAGTTACCCCTTAAGACGAATGTAATAATTTTGACATATGGTAAAACATTAAATTGTAGCTTATAGAAATATTTAAACATCAGCGGATATACTTTAAACACAGAAAAAACGACCATGATAAATAAATTTATGTTAGGGGTGGTTTACCCCCTTAAATTTGCTATGCCGCCAAAACGCAAAAACCCGTCAACTTTAATTTTAATTGCCCTTCAAAATGATACCTGTTTTATTAATTTGCATACAACCCTCTTAAGTGTGGGGTGAAAAAAGGCAAATCGAGGGGTGGTTTACCCCCTAATTTAATTTTTTCTTAACATATTTATAGTGGATTTTTCATCGCTTTTCATTAAAAGAATTTTCGTTTTTGTTTCATTCAGATCGGTGGATTGCTTCTGAGTGAAACTGCAAAATCTCCTCTCGACACGCCTTTCTTTGAGGGGCGGTTTCCCCCCTTAAATCCGTTTTCCGCCGATAAAAAAAAATACGTATCTCAAAGTTTTCGATGCTCTATCACATATATGAGTTTCAACAAAATCGGAGGCGGACACCTGAGGGATGTTCCTTGTCAGTACAAATTTCAAGTCAATTGGATAATTGCTCTTTGAGTTACAATGTCAGCAAATTTGAAAAATCTCATTTCGAGAAAAACGCGTTTAAAAATTTAACTATCGATTTTTGCAAGATAAAATGATTAGAGATACGGCCTCGAAATTTTTACAGGATATTTTTGAAAGTATAAACTGTCGAAAAAGGCAAAAAAAGCGATTTTTCGAAAGTGTCACACTGGTATAGCCCCTTAAATGAGGAAATCAAAATACGAAAACAAATTTTCGTTGCGTTCCAAAAAAGAAAACTTCAAGACCATAAGATCATCGCAAGCGTATTGCACCAGAAGAAAGATCTTGGCAGGCATAAATGTGCCTGTGAGGATCGAAAAAGGGTTTTTTAAATGGATTCTTTATTTAATGATACACGTACAATCTAGAACATTCATATCCCCGAAATAGAAAAACGTGAGTATCTAATATTGGTAATACCGTCTATAGCAAAAAGCCGTATATCGAGGATACAAACTTCTTAGATATGCAAACGAGCGATGGTCCAAAATAGCGAACACCGAAATAGCGAACATCAAAGAAGTGGACGAGTTGCTTCATAATTTTCTGCCGATTTTTGCTAACATGTACGAGATTCTTTTAAACTCTTTAAGGGGGGGATATACATTTACAATGATCAAAAAATCAATTTCCTTTCAGTAAGGGATAACACCACTCTAGGAAATTGGAAAAATCGTTTTCTTTTGGCTTCAAAAATACTTTGAGGTCATTAAAACAATATGCAATTGGTCCGGCAGTGTATTTTTTTAAAATTGGATAAGTGTGTATACGTAAGGCAGGATTGCAGTCACAAGACCCTCGCGGTTGAGATATCAGCGTGCGGGCTCTGAGTGTAGACGACGCGGGTTCGATCCCCGGTAGCAATGTCTTTTTTTAAAATTAAACATATATGAATTGAAAATAATAAATAATGCCTGGACAGGCGAAAGGCATAAACTTCCGAAAAGCTGTTACACCCGATTTGGCTGAAATTTTGCACAGATGTTTCCTTCAAGGTAATTTTAAGTTCCCTTCAAATTTTAACCACACATTGTTCATATCATTACGCATGTTTGGGTGAAATTTCAGAACAGTCGACTATTTCGATTGGGAGATAATGGGTTTTAAAATTGCAACTTTTAACATTGCAGGGCTGCATTGAAATTTATACAGAATAATTTTCCGTAAGGAAAATTCGTCCCCTATAATAATAAGACATATGGCAACACCGCAGAACAGTATTGTTCAATATTTCGAGAAAAAAATAATTATCGTATTCCTAAAGCTAAAAATGTTGTCATAAAAAATATTTGCATTATAAATATTAATCTTTTATATTGTTTATGTTATCTTCATTAACAAATAAAAGTGTTGGTTCATTCATAACTAATTGAAAACTTTGTTCGATTAAAAATCACTTCCAAATAAAAATTTGTGTTGCAGTATTATTTCAAATATGCCGCGCAAACTCACGTCATTGGATACGTGGAACGATGCGGTGTTGCCATATATCTTCTTATTATAGGGGACAAATATTTTGTACGGAAAATGATTCTGTCTAAATTTCAATGCAGACCGTGCAGTGTTGAAAATTGCAATTCTAAAACCCATTATCTCCCAATCTAACTAGTCGATAGTTCTGAAATTTCACTCAAACGTGCATAATGATATGAACAATGTCTGGTTAAAAGTTGAACAAAATCTATAGAAATCAAGATTGCGCGCTCGTACTACCTTAATATACAGGGTGAGGCACATAAAGTGTTACAGAGCAATAACACTCAAACTATTGATCATATCCAAAAATGTTTCAGACAAAAGTTTCAGTGTTCGAGAAGGCCGTCATACTGGACCATCCTATTTTTCTATCGGTGGAGGCGTTGAAGCTACGTCAAGGTCAACTCCACTTTTTTAAATGGAATGGTACATTTGTTTTCAACCATCTTGTGGAGCACCTCAAGCCGCTTTAAAAACATCAGGGGGTCAAAGTCGTTCAAGGTCATTCAAGGTCAGTATCGATTATATAAATCTAAATCATATCTCGGATCACGACCAAATATTTGGTAGTGTTCCGAGATATTTAGATTCGTATTTCATTTTAATAGGTGACCTTGAATGACTTTGAATGACTTCGACCATCCAATGTTTTTTATGCGGCTTGAGGTGCTCCACAAGATGGTTGAAAAAAATGTACCATTCCATTTAAAAGAGTGGAGTTGACCTTGACGTAGCTACATCGCCTCCACCGATAAAAAAATAGGGTGGTCCAGTATAACAGCCTTCTCGAACACTGAAACTTTTATCTGAAACATTTTTGGATATGATTAATAGTTTGAGTGCCATTGCTCTGTAACGCTTTATGGGCCTCACCCTGCATAAAGACATCGCCCAAAGGGATTTTTGCCACATTCCAATAGTTCACGAGAAATCGAATTTTAAAATTTATTTTTTAGCCCGCACGAGTATATCTATATCGCTCGCCACGGCTGATCGATATCCCCACTCCTCCGACTTTACTGGTGGCTAGCGTGCCGCGCTACCCCTGCAAGTGTATCTATACTGCAGGGGTAACCCGAACAAACAAACCCAAAAAAAATCGATATCCCGTAAACTATTGGAATGCACCAAAAATCCCTTTGGGGAATGACTTTATATATTAAATGGAACATCTGTGCAACATTTCAGCCACATCGGGTGTAACAGCTTTTCGGAAGTGCACCCGGCGCAAGTAGCTAAAGCGAGATTCACCGGTAAATAGTTCAAAATTTTGTAAATATAAAGTGCAGAAAAAAATAGATGAAAAATCGATTCACCGGGGATCGAACCCGGCTCGCAAGCATCGTTGATCCGTCATGCTGTCAACTCAGCCACGACGCTCATTGAGGATAAAGAAACATTTATGATAAACGCTTATCCATAATGTTTACTGTTAAAAAAAAACCGCTGAAACGACAGCGGAAAAGGCTCAAGATTTCTTTTTGAACCTTCCACAGTCGTTTTGGTGTTTTATTTTTCAACGCGTTTCGTCGTTAATTTTTTTTAACCCGCATTCTCGGCTTAAACAGGCAACCGAGAGAAAACGGTGGTTTCGATACATGTTTTTCTCTTTAAAGTTCATTTAATGCATATTACAATCCGCAGTACGGCCACACATATATGTCGAGCTCGATCGGACAGAAAACCTCGCTCCGTTAGCCTGTCGAATAAGCACGATTTGTGAGGGACGGAGACTTCCCCTCCACCGAGCTACCCATTTGTGTTCACGCTGACTGCGATGCCGACATGAGTGGTGATCACGACTCGCGCGGCTACAAGGGAATCTGCTACCTCGACAGAGGGAGATGATCACAAAATTATATTCCCAAACTCGCCGCCGCTATTTAGCGCCATTTCCGAGGCACGCCGCAAAGGGAAGCGTTGTACACCTCCGTACTAGTCTATGGTCTGTATACAGCGTGTTAGCTTTGTTTACGCGAGCTTCAACGGTTCGTCTGGACTTACATGCGAGCATGTGTTTTGTGACTGCGAAGCGAATTTATGTCCCAATGTTAGAAAAATAATTTCACATCGGACTGTGATATTGTGATTTGTGGATTGTGATATCGTGATTTGTGGACCTTTTAGCCATACTTCGAAAAATAAAACAATAATGGGTCGACCGCAAAAGAGGCGGTTGTCGCGCAAATTTGCCTTTCGTATAAAGTACGTATTCTTATTATTTTTATTTCCATCGCTTAGTTTACTATTTCATAATATACTTTTCGCATCAATGTTTTTTTTACATTTCCCGTGAAAAATAATAATGTAAATATGAGGAATATAATAAGGCGGGCGGAAGGGTCAGAAAATGAGAAGAAAAGTATCAATATGAAGGCAAAAAATGTGAGCAAGAAAAATGTGGGAAACATGTAGAACGCCAATAAAACTGAAAAAGAAAATAAGAGAAAACAAAAGACCTGGTGGGAAAATAAAAGAATGTAAAATACATTGTATAAACGACAGAGGATATAAAGTTTTAAAGGAATGAAAGGCAAAAGAAGATAAAAGTGCGTAAAAGGTCAGAAAAAGGGGGTGCAGAAAGTCAAAAGCAAGAACGAGTAAATGAAAATTGCAAAGTATTGCAAAAAATCGGAAAAACATGAAAAATCTACAAAAGGAAAATGATCAGTTTCATCAATTCTTTGAACACTTCAGATTATTTGACTAAGTTCACGAGACCGCGCAGTTCCGTGCGAAGGGCTCAGCGCACGGTACAACATTCAAGCAGAACAATGTTGGCGTTCACATGACAAGGACTGCGCGGTCAAGTAGACGCTATCATTGTTTTCTTTGAATCTTGTACCGCGGGGTGAGTCGTTTGCGCGGTTTTGTGAAATTAGCCTAGATCGTCGAAAAATCAGCGGTTACTACCGTGCATCTCCGTGCCGTCTTGTGAACGATACTACCGCGCGGTACCTCATAGTCATGTCAACTTAGCCTTAAGGGTGGAAGAGCTTCAATATTTGAAGTTTATTTCGAGACATACATTTTTTTCAGTCTTTTACTTAAGAGTTGTGAGGCTGAAAATGCTTCGATTTTTTAAATTTATTTCGAAACATGACCCAAATAAAAGATTTCATCGGCAGAATGTTTGTATATAATATTCACACAAATATTCTAAAATGTTCATACGGATATTCCGCCAATAAAATATTTGCTTTGGCCCGATAAAGTAATACATTCTGCCCATAAACTATTTAATTTGGGCCATGTTTCGAAATAAGCTTAAAGAATTGAAGCAATTACAGCCCTAAAATCTAAAGTTTTCAAAGAATTTATGAAACTGGCCGTTTTTTTGTACCTTTTTATTTTTTTTCTCGTTTTTGCAATAGTTTGTAATTTTCAAGTACCATTCGTGCTTCAGAGTCTATTGCGCTCTCCACTTGTACGTATTGAGTCCCACTCTTTTCCTCTTGAAGATTTGTTATCCTAACTCCATATTCTGCAACAGTTTTTCTGCTTGCAGAAAAAAAGCTTGCTTTCGACTTATTACGTACTTTTTTCCTTTTCTCTTTCATTCCTTTCATACTTTTTATTATCTGTCGTTCATCCATGCCATCGCACGTAGTTTTATTTTCTGCTATGTTTATTGTTTCCTTTTATTAGCTTTTTGGGCTTTATTATATTTCTACTTGGTTTCCACTTTTTCGTGCTCGAATATTTTGCCTTCATATCGAAACTCTTTTTCCCATTGTCTGACCCGTACTCCCACTCTGTTATAATGTTATTATTTTTGGTGCGTTCTTCTATTGATTAAATATTTAATTGGCAGATTTTTTGTATGAAATATTCATAGTGAAATATTCACACAAATATATCGAAAAAAAAACAAAATATTGAAGCAATTCCAGCCTTCAAAATTTCGAGATTGTTATCTTTCTTTCATTTTCTGCTGTGTTTATTGTTTCTTGTTATTTACTTTTCGGGTTTTATTAGCTTTCTATTTGTTGCCCATTCTTTTGCTAGCATATTTTACCTTTATATCGATACTTTTTTGCCATTGCCTGATACTGCCCCCCCCCCCTCCCCCGTTATATTTGTTATTTTTATTGTTATTATTATTGGCGGGATTTTCTATTAATTTGCTTTTGAGGGGTGAGATGCAGTCAGAAGCGTGAAAAAACGAGCATTTTTAATACATTTTTTTTATAGTAATTAAGTGTGTTTTACAAAAGTGTTTACAGACTTTTTATGTTATATTTTAACTTGACTTGTATACATTTTCAAAGAAAATTATTGATTATTTATAAAAATATCGCCATCTTTGTCGGATCTCTTCGGCATGTGTGCTTTGCAGTGACCATCATAAAATTGTACTGGCTGATCTGAAACAAAAAAAAACAAAAAAAATCATTAGTTTAATAATACATCTAGTCCTCGATCGAAGCTTTTTTTTTCAAAAAATTAACAAAATGGCGGCTGCTGACAGATAACTTTCGATTTTCGATAAAAAATCGCTCGTTTATTGTTTAAAAAATATAAATGTTCAACAAAAATGAAAATCCTTCGATTAAGGACTAGTTTTTAATGCTATCAATAAACACACCAAATTTCATTAAAATCCATCGAGTGGTTTTTGAATTATAGCGGTCACCGACTTGAAAAACATAGTATCGAGAAAAACGCGTTTAAAGTTTTTCGATGGGGATATGGTATTATATGTTCGTGAAATGTTGAGCTCGATGGATGAAGCTAAACTTTTTTTATGTATTTTGATCCGCTGAATCCGAATATCACAATTTTTGCCGAAAAGTCGAGCATTCAATTGTTTATAGCCAATTGTTAGAACAATTTTTGAAAAAATTAAAGTTTTTCGGGAAAGAAAAAATTCATTTTTTTCTTTGTAACATTTTGGGCAATTTTAAAACGAAAGTATTCTTTATAAAATTATTACTAATTAAAAAATTACTTACATCGAATCATCAATTCCTGGCCCATACAATAGGGCTTCTGGCGATGTGGAAGCTTCTAAAATATCAATTTGTTGTTGTCTTCGAAGCATTTTGCCTTCCCGGGTATTATCGTTGGCGGGTTTATCAGCCACGCCTATACGTTGGGAATAGACGTAGCCCCTTCTTCACTAATTGTGGGACATCCCGGAAACTATATGTCGGATTGACTTAAAATTTTTAGGGAATATTTTCGAAACATCATACTTCAAGGAAATGTAAGAAAAATCGATTTTTTGAAAATTCTGACTGCATCTCACCCCTTAAAACGTAATAGCAGCGATTTATGCTGAGATAATATCTAGGCGAGGTGTCAACTCTGCATGGGGTAACTCGCCACCGTGTTAACTCTCCTGTGCAACTCTACACAGAGCCAAGTCGCCACCGTAGCAGCTCGATATTTCCCCGACGCTCGCGTATCCCCACTTTTCAGATTCGGGCCGGGCAAGTCGCTACCGTGTCAACTCGCCACTGTGTCAACTCGCCACTGTGTCAACTCGCCACTGTGTCAACTCTACACAGCGTAGCGTGCTCAACTTACATTCCCTAGCGGCTGTACTTTTCGAATAGAATCACCCATACCCGGGAACGAGAAATATACAAGCAAAATGGTTTCACATGTACCGACTACCCGCTCTGTCAGTTCTCTAGTTTATCGACTGATTTTGAAGGGAAATTTCACGAGTGGCATTTTGTTATAACTTTATTCTTTAATAATGCCACGAACATATATTTAGTCTCCTAAAATTTTAATTCTTCCATAATTCGCGAAAAAGGCGTCATTTTTTAGTACTTGAGAAAAACGATAAGCAATACTAAGAGAACTGAAAACTCATATAATAATCGTGTGAAAGAAAAAACTGTCGGTCTCGTACAGTTGGACAGTTATTCATTGCCGTTGAATATAGGATCATGTTTTTCAAGAGGATGTTTAATTTTGTTCTGAACTTCATTTGTTGTGGCACTTGATTTATTCTTAAAAATCATTGTGCAAGGTCTATATTTTATAATCAACGTTTTAATCATTAAAAATATCGCTGAAAAAATCATATGCATTTACAAGAAATTAATATCATGAAACGATTGGAAATAATATTGTTATCAATATTCCTCATATATGTTCCTTTCATTACAGATTGAAACATCCACATTATTATCATCCATGTTTTTCAAATACTTAATGCTAAAGAACAGTGCATGTCTGATATATTTATTTTTCATTAATGTGTGACATATCGTCTACTATATATGAACAAAATTGAATCATCGTATAACATGAATACGCTGTGTTGAATGGCGCAGAATCATGAAGGGCGGGGGGGTTGTTGCTATAAAAAAGCATTTTTTCGATATTTTTTGCTGACGACACTGTTTATATATATTTATTTATATAATTAGTATAAAATGAAAGGACATTTGAAGAATATTTTGTGAAAATTTCGTTAACAATTGTGCATAAATGAGCCAATGGCAGCAAATCTTCTCAGACGCCACAAAAAAAAGTTATATTGCGGTGAACTGCATAACTCATCACCGGATCATCTGAAAAAATATCCAAGAAGATTGTATTAGTTAATAAGTTTCTTGAGGTAAGGCTGTCGAGTATTTATTTTTATTTTTTTTTGTTTTCAATTTTTAGTCACACTTAGAAGACAAAATAGCGATTTTTCATTTAAAAAATTGGAACCTTTATTATTGTAAAATGAATTAAAATGATAAAAAAAAGTCGACAGCGTTACCTCAAGAAACTTATTAACTAATACAATCTTCTTGGATTTTTTTAGGGATGATCCAGTGATGAGTGATGCAGTTCACCGCAATGTAACTTTTTTTGTGGCGTCTGAGAAGATTTGCTGTCACTAGCTCACTTCTGTACAATTATAAACGAAAATTTCACAAAATATTCTTCAAATGTCCTTTCATTTTATACTATTTATATAAATAAATATATATAAACAGTGTCGTCAACAAAAAATATCGAAAATATGCTTTTTTTATAGCAAATTAACCTTACCCTTCCCCCTCAAATGATTCTGCGCTTTTCAACACAGCGTATTCACGTTATACGATGATTCATTTTTTTTCATATATAGTAGACGATATGTCACACATTAATGAAAAGTAAATATATCCGACATGCACTGCTCTTTGGCATTAAGTATTTGAACAACGTGGATAATAATAATGTGGACGTTTCAATCTGTAATGAAAGGAACATATATGAGGAATATTGACAATATTATTTCGAATCGTTTCATGATATTAATTTCTTGTAAATGCATATGAATGAAATGCATATGAATGAATGAAAAATTTAGACTTTGCACGATGCTTTTTAAGAATATATCAAGCGCCACAAAAAATGAAGTTCAGAACAAAATTAAACATCCTCTTGAAGAACATAATCTTATATTTAACGGCAATGAAAAACTGTCCAACTGTACGAGGCCAACAGTTTTTCTTTCACACGATTATTATATGAGTTTTCAGTTCTCTTAGTATTGCTTATCCTTATTCTCAAGTACTAAAAAATGACGCCTTTTTCGCGAATTATGGAAGAATTAAAATTTTAGGAGACTAAATATATTTTCGTAGCATTATTAAAGAATAGAGATAACAAAATGCCGCTCGTGAAATTTCCATTCAAAATCAGTCGATAAACTAGAGAACTGACAGAGCGGGGAGTCGGTACATGTGAAAACATTTTGCTTGTATATTTCTCGTTCCCGCCCGAGTCGAAATTTTCAGCCTCTATTGCCCCTCCAGATCCTCACAGCGGTAGGAGATAAAGGCAGTAAAGTAGCTTCGTATTCAATATAAAATGAGCTCCTACTTAGGGCCCAGACCGGGAACAAATTTCCCTTTTCTCCACTTCAGGGCCTAAGAAGGACGTCGATTGGCACACGTATACACGCACATGCATACACTCTATTACGTATATAGAGATACATATGCCTGAATACGCGCATGCGTAGACACACGTATATAACCGCACACATACACGCCTAAGCATACACCAACACACGTATATTAGTACCTATACGTATGCATGCGTGCCTGATATAGGGATCTGCGTATACATGCATACGTGAGGGAAATTCCTATCAAAAATATTGTAACTGTTTGCCCAAGATCCATTTCTTCCACTTTGGAGAGTTGCTGGAGTTGCAAGGGCAAGTTTGAAGCGAATGCGAAAGGTTCGCTGGGTGGAGATAATGGAAAGGCCTTTGGAAAAGTACGCCTCTACGTCGAACGCGCGGTCGTACCTAGTCCAATGCATGATGGTTACTGTAAACTATCAGACCCCTGCTTCCGAATGCGACCATCCCCACCCTCGTTTCGTCGAAACAGCGAAATGCAGGAGGTAAACAGCAAAGAAAGAGCATGTTAGGAGCCCATAGTAGGACTTCTAGCAGTAAACAAACTCAAGCGAGGCTGACATAGGATCTTTAAAATAGGCCTTAAAAATAGGCTGAAAATTTCGACTCGGGCGGGGATGGGTGATTCTATTCGAAAAGTACGGCCGCTAGGAAATGTAAGTTGGGCACGCTACACTGTCTAGAGTTGCAACGGTGGCGAGTTGACACGGTAGCGACTTGCCCGGCCCGAATCTGAAGAGTGGGGACACGCGAGCGTCGGGGAAATATCGAGCTGCTACGGTGGCGACTTGGCTCTGTGTAGAGTTGCCCGCTTTGGCGAGTTGCACGGTGGAGAGTTGCACAGGAGAGTTAACACGGTGACGAGTTGCCCCGTGCAGAGTTGACACCCTGCCTAATATCTATCGGATTTCTATAAACTCCCCTGTAGGAAAATGATTTTCCTTACAGCACAATGAAACAGAACATTATTTTATTTTCACACATATACTCTTTCGAGCTTTTGCATTCACTCATCTCTTCTTTCACAATTCACATTCGCAGGCTTGTTTGTTTGTCACCATGCAACGCTATACTGTCAATATAGATGGAATAATACAGTGTCCTCACTTTTTTACCAGGCGAACGCTCGCCGCGCGACAAGCGGCTCAGATAAAAGCAGATATGGCGAATACATCATCGGCCCCTGCGGACGACGTAAATGTAGTAAATGCACCGGTACCGTTAAATGAAACGGCCGAGATACTAGCAAGTGACAATATTTTGGAGTGTGATCCCAACCTAGAATCAGATTGCAATTTCATAGATAAAGGTAAGGATAATCGGACATCCCTTCGGGCTCTGCAAACAATGGCCAACCTTGTATTAATGAGATGTATATTAATTTTGCGGAACAGAAGCCTGATCACGAGCGGGAAGTTAAAGTCGATGGGCGACTAATTGTTGACCTCACTTATCTTCTGCAATAGCTTTTCGAAAAACTCGATAACCACAATCGTGGCTGCCGATTTAGATATTTGAAGATGTTTACAATATGTCGACCGTGGTTTAAATACCCAGCTATTTTATAAATTCCGGAAGTGCGATTATCGTTTTGATATTTGCACAGATCGTCAGGGTGACCATTTTTTCGGTTTAAATAAAAGTGCTGTATGTGACACCGTCACATCGGGTCGAGGATTCTCGATGGCGCAAGAAGTCTTCGCCGCGATTTCCGTTCCTTTTATGGGAGCTAAAACGTACCGAATGTATCGCGAGTCTTTTTGATGACTTTCACGACTGTGCTATGGACGAAATGCAATGGGCAGTTGTAATTGAGAAGAGAATAGCCATAAAAAAGGCAATACTAAAAATGGTATTTCATTACATAACAGTCATTGCTGACCCGAGTCAAAATGTTTAGCCTCCTTTAAACCCTCGCCGAACCCATTTCTTTTGTAATACATAAGATGCCAGCCTCCGTAGACCCGATGAAACCCCATTTGTCGAGTTCAGTGCCATGAAGAGACCTCTTCTTGGTCCGACGTAGCCTCTGTTAAACCTCCCAAACCTTCTTTCGACCCCCAGTTTCAGTGAAACGTGCAGAACACAGGCCTCCTTAACCTGCTTTCAATCTCAAACCGTAGCCTCGACCCCACCTAACCTGCTTTCGGCCCAAATTCGATATCTCCTCCATCATCACTCCATTGTGGCCTGATAGGTAACCCGTTCGATGACGAAAATAATATGTTTTCCCTGATTATCGCCCGAAGAACGGTACAGGTAAATATGCATTATTAGATGATGAATAAATACTACACTATTAATAAAGATACATCGTCACGTTATCAAGTTATTAGTGCAATATTAATATGCGAAAACAATGAAATTTGCTCAATATCGATTTTTTATTATTTTATAGGCGATTCATAAAAAAATGCTCGTATATAGAGTCGTACTGCAATTCTATCGGATTAATGGGCAACACGAATGTTCCTGTGAGAAAAAATCTCACAGGAAAATTCTTTAAAAATGCCAGGCTATCCAGTATAAACTTACGCGACTTTAAACGTCCTTGACATTTCTTCTTAAACCCTCTAATTCTTGAGTTACATTGCATTCTCTAGAATTAGTATTCTAGCTACCCCGTTCAAGTTTATCATGGATAAACATGACAATTTTTTTTTGCATAAGTTATGCAAAAAGCCGAAAAACAGTCACGTACTAGGTCGAAACAGTCAAGGGCGTACTGGGCCGAAAAAAAAATCATAAAAAAATATTTTAAAAAAGCACAATAAAGCTGAATTTGTTCCTTTCAAAACGCCGTTCGGTAAATTTGGTTATTTTCTTTTTTTACGAAGCTATGTCATTTTTAGTGCAGCAACAAATATGGACTGGTGTATCCAAACTTTTAAGCGACGGTAGATATTATATAATACTACTTATATATATATATATATATATATATATATATATAATACTTGAAATATACGGTTGCGTTAATATATTCGAATATACACTACCAGTCAAAAGTATTCGGACGCTCCAGATAATTGTAAGCTTATGGTAGAATAATTATTATTTTACGAAGATACTATAAAGCTCTGTATAATCAATTAATTATATAAACCTTTATACCCCCATGGAAATTTATATACGCAAAAATATACGGCAAATTTATTTTATTAATAATTGTAATATATGTGAAATGTATGCCATATATTGAAAATATATGTTGCATATATGTGCCAAATTCTAATTTTCGTAACGTTTTTATATATGACATGTATATGCGTGGTGTTACTGCATATCACTGTACCATATATCAATGATATATGTAGCATTTACCCTGCATATATATCACATATATTTAGCGTAAATGTTGCATACACACTGCATGCATACCACATATATACTGCATAAATGGTACATATATGCCACATATATACAGATATGCGTAGCATATCTGCCCACACGGAAATAAAATATATGTAAAAATATATTTTTCGATATATTAAAAATAGATGTAAAATATATTTCATATATATATTATCCATCTTAGATATAGATTAGATATATGCAATATATACGGGAAATGCATTAAAAATATATTCGCGATATCAAAGTTTTCGGCCAAAATAGATCTTCAGAATGTATATAAAAATATATATGTTCGATAGGCGGGTACGGATATTCAAACTATATTGAAAATATACTTACAATGTATTCAAATTACCCTCAAAATATACTACAAATGTATTTTAACTGTATTCCACTTATAATTGAAATATATCTTAAATTTATTTAAACTACATCTAAAATATCCACGATATATGTTCATACTCCGTTTAAAATATACTTGAAATATGTTCATAATACATTTCAAATATTATTGAAATATATTTAAACTGTACTTGAAATATTATTAAACATTTTGTTATGACGTTATTTACATCATTGCACCCTTTGACGATATTTTTCGTTGTCATTAATTAAGATTATAGTGTTTGCGCTTCAAATATATTAATGGTTCAAATTTAAATTATATCAGACGCTTACACGCCGTAAGGTGGTTTCGAACTCAGGACCTCTGAGTGATGAGCTGACACGTTCCCCACTGAGCTAGTTCTACTTGTTAAATTAACTTTCGTATCGTCTGCATATCGTATAATACACAATGTTACTTTATTGAGAAATGTGTGGATTTACAAGGGTAACTAACATTATCGGATCAATTACTTAATTACGTTCGCATAGAGAGCCATAATCGAATAGAATTACATAACCTTCAATTTTTTTCTCCGATCATTTATTCTGGCTAGTGCGGCTAGGTCTTCGCGAGATACCGACTTGAAGATGTTTTTGATTTGCAACGTCATCTGTTACTCAAGTTGCTTAACCAACCATATTTAAAATATAAAAAACATACATTCAGTTCGTATGTTTCATATATTTAAGATGTATCTTAAATGGATCTATATTTATATATCGTATAGGTTTTACTCTTTCCCAAAAATATAATTGGCATATCCAACTTTTCGAACCAATTATATTTAATGCATGTTTTATATATTTTTCGATATATTTTTTATATATTTTATTTTCATGTGGGTGTATATAGTGTTTATATGTAATAGTGTACTTTAACAGTAAATTAAGTTTTTTAAGTTTAAGTTTTAAGTTTTATTAAGTTTAACTGTAATAGTGTTTATTCACATCATATATTTCTTGTCAGGAATATGTATCAAAAATGTATGCGTCATATATGATGCATACATTTTTGATATATTTTTCTGACAAAAAAATAGATTGAAAATATATCGAAAATATATGCGTCGTATATGCCTCATATATGCATCATATATAGTGTTTATACGTAGCATATATTTTCTGCATATATTTTACATACATAAATTTCCATGGGGGTAGTATGTTCGTAAAATAATAAATGAAATAAATTATATTACTCTAACATTATTTGGCAATTATCAAGCGCTCAAAAGTTTCGCGATTATGTGGAGTGTCCGAAAACTTTTGGCTGGTAGTATAGGTCTAAATAACATATAATATTGATATCTATATGAAGCGTTAGGGTGTTAATTATAGTCTATTTCATGTTCTAAAAGATTGAAATTGTCGGTTTAGAATTCAACCTCATTCGATTTTTTGTTTATTTTTTTTCTTTTCTTTTTTTTTGTTCATTCAATAATGAGTCGATAAATGGCGATGGCCGATTACCGTCGATTTCAAATAAAACATTTGATTCCTCTTTGTTTTCATTTTTGGCACGTCGAAAATAAAAAAAAACTATTTCCACGTGATGTATGAAGCATATTTTTATTTCTATATTATGATATTAACTAACCGCGTCTATTTGATTCTTTTTTATTTTAATTAATTAGAGTTTTCGTAGAACCAAAATTTTCCTATTGCATTCCATTATTCAAATTATTTATTTCGAATATATTTATTTATTCAAATCAATCTATTTAATATCGTCCAATAACTAAATATTTCATTTGATCCTAATAAATCTGTGATTTGGTTTCATCAGTTCAACATTTTCATCTGTTCAAAAAAACAATAAAATTAAATTCACTGGATGTATCTAGTTAATTTTTTTTAATTTACCTTAAATAGAATTTTCGTAGAGTCAACCATTTTTCTATTTGATTGAACTCTTTGATCTGAGTGTCTTTATTGCAACACTCATCAAAGAGGCGTGGGAGAAAGGTGGAGAGAGAGAGGAATTGTGTGTGTGTGTGTGTGTGTGTGTATGAGTCATGTTTGAAAAATCTATAGCATTTTATTCGATAAAACTCTCTATTTATCACAATGATATTAACTAATTGATATAGCTTATGTGATACAACAAATAGTTATAGGTATTCATTTGGTCTCTTATGCCATATCAGCGACGAAAATGATATAAGCACTCGGTAGCATAGGAGCAGCGTGCGGAGCTATGAGTAGGCGGTAGTAGCTAGGTTCGATTCGCATATAGGGCAAATATTTTCTTCGAAAAAAATCATTTCTAAAGGCCAGGGAATGACGAATTACAATGAAAAATCGTTGTCGTAAAGCTCTCAATTAAGGAATTGATTTTATTTTCAATTTATAAAATATTTTATGCATATAGTACACTTAGCTTTACAGTGTACATTGTAAGCAAATAAAGATTCATTTGAATCTCATCTTTTTAACATATATAAATATATTTGAAACAAATATGATCGTAGTAGGCTGTGAGACAAGGAAAAAACCTATTTTATTCAAATAGATCCTATATAAATTATTTTTTTGTTTAGCAGTATACAGTAGGCTGAAGGGGGGAGGGGGGGGGATACAGTAGGTTCTGCGGGAGCGCTCGAAGTTGGCCCACCTGAGGTTCCGTAGGTTCAGTTGTGGTCCTCACCGGCCTCCGTTGAGTCAAAATATCTAGTTTCTGTCATGCCGAAGGTTCATCGGAGGCCCTAACGCATGGTATTTCCAAACACTACCCTCCGTTAGGTACCCGATAATCCGCTACCGCCGATTTCTGCTTGGGAAAGGAAGCCTTCATTTGTCGGGTAGAAAATTTTGACTCGGGGATGGCTGTTGGTCGAAAAGGTCCTATGGAGCCGGAAAACATGACGCGCTTTCTGGAACAGGAATGATTCTTGGTCAAGAGAGTAAGCTAGCCCTCTATGTTTCAGTGCGAAATAAATATTGTGCAATCCATGCTAAGGCTGAACAATTAGGCCGAGAACCACCAGAACACATCTGTTACAAAAACTGGAGTCGAGAACAAAGTTCCACTTCTATGGAAACAGATATTATTCTGGAAGGATTCAAAAGTAGAAGTTTGATTTACAAAACTCTCATAGCAGATGACGATAGTAGTGTTTTTCAAGCCATTCGAAATGCTGATCCTTATGCAGAGTACGGGGTCATGGTCGCAAAATAGAGTGCAACAACCATTTGTTTCGCAACTTGTGCAACAAATTTAGACGCGCATCTAGTTTGAAACTCCAGTGTGCTCCAACGAAAGGCACAATAACTGTGATGGAGCTTAGAAATCGTGTATCGAAAAGCGGCTCTAAACTTCGTAAAGTTATGGAATCAGCGTGCTATATGCGCAATGCTGAATATGTTTTGGAGGCGGAAAAAGTGAAGCGTTTGCAAGACGATATTTTAGCGAGTTTAGACCATGTATTTGGAGATCATTCGAATTGTGCAACACTGCCAATGGCTTGCGTGCCCAAATCGAATGAAAAAAACTTGATACCGGAACTGCGCCGCACAGGATTATAACCATTGCGCGTGGAAGCATTTCATTATTTGATGTGCCATGCCAAAAGTCTACTGCGAAATGTGACAAATAACGTTGCGGAGGTATGAAATTCTGTTAAAAACAAATTAAATTCCGGTAAAAGCATCAACCATTGCGGCAAAGATTCCTTTCGGGTACGATGCTACGGAGCAGTAACCCAGTTTAATTCTGGAAGACTGCTATCGAAAATGCACCAAAAAGTTGCGGGAGTCATCCCCACTGCTGTTAAGAAAATGGAAAGGGCCAGACTACAGCAAGCAAAGAGAAAAAGAGAGTCCCAGAAAATAACGCCGGAACGTAAACGCCCAAAATGGCTCGGGACCGACAAACATTATGGGCCATCGGCTGAAAAGCCCGACCAACCGAATGAAATTTATCATGTTCTAGTCGCAAAACATGTTGAGAAATTGAAAAAAAAAATTGAAAATCGGGCTCAGATAGAGTGCGATACAGTTTCTCAAAGAGATTGCGATGATTAGCATCAGCTGCGAAGAGATATGATTACTGCTTCGCATTTCGAGCCCATATGCCGCATGCTGAAAACCACTTCTTGCGCGAACATGGTAACAACCATTCGATATCCAAAAGTTTTGGATAATGTGGGAACTCAGTATGGTGTAACCAATGAACAAAAGTGCGTGTGTAGGAGCCGAGACTGTGAGCAGCGACGAATAAGACGAAGTTATATAGAGTCCTACGAGAATTGACAGTGTCACACTGGGAACACGCGATCCTCCGGGCAGGCGAGCGCGAATATACGGCCAAAAAGGTATGAGCGCATGTATATGTCTATATATGTGTGTATGTACGCATATATATGAAACAGAGAGTCAAAACCGCCCGCTGCAGTCGAGATTTCCCGACGGACAGCCTCCTCGACTTATTTTGAACGTTCAGCCATTACATCCATGAATAGTCCTCGGTATATCTCTCCCCCGAATTCAGTGATTTACCTCTCCGTTTTTTGGTTAATAATTTTATTTTTATTTTACATTTATATTATTGTATCATTCAATTTCTGTGAAGCATCGATAAATGGGATATAATATCGAAGTCGACGCTTGGCACATTTGACATAAGTGATTCCAGACTAGTTTCAAATTGAATCATTGTTCGTTTAATTATTATCGTCAGTGATAGCTATTCTTAATTCGTCGTTGGTGTTAATATTGCTCATATTATTATTATGCCTTTAACTGTTATCATTTTTTTGGACATCGTTATCAATCATATTACTCTTATCATCATTGTTATAATTATCACTTATTATTAGTTGATTATCCTTGTCACGATTGTTATCACTCACTTTGTTATTATCGTTGTAATTATCATGATTTTTTTTACAAAATTGTTTCTATTTTATGTTAATGATAATAATTATCATTGGTGTTTTTTGTTGAGTTGTTAACACATTGCTATACAATCGTTATAAATATCTTTACCTCTATTGTTGCCATTTACGTACTAGTAGAATATAATTATTATTGCAAATATCACTGTCGTTATTTTTGTTGTTGTTCCCATTGAAAAAATGAATTTTTATGGGAAATGAAAATGTGTTAAAAATTTCAGCATGTTTCATAAAACTTTTAAGTGAGCGTCGGGTTGATTTTTTTTTACGGATCCAGCTCCTTCGCTGCTCAATGATCCTTGACCCGTACCTATGACATTTATGGACGCTGGAAAAGTGAAGAGAAACAGCGAGAGGGGTAGAATTATAATTCGTACGGATGAGCTGCAAAAATTTGGTTTTAGGAATTAGAGAGGGAGAGAGAGAGAGAGAGAGAGAGAGAGAGAGAGAGAGAGAGAGAGAGAGAGAGAGAGAGAGAGAGAGAGAGAGGAGAGAGAGAGTACGAGGAACGAGTCGCGTGCATACGGCCACTATACATACATCCCCCCGAAAGAGTGGCAAATTTTTTCCTCGGGTAAAATATCCGATATCTCGCGTACACTCTGCGTGGCAATCACAGTGATTACAAGGTGAGATAACATTGGTATAATCGGATTATATCGGAGTTTGTATTAAATGGAACACATCGGATAACGAACGCGAATTTATATATGCGCGTATACGTGCATGAAAGAGAGCCACTTGCAGAATACCAGCAAAAACTTTGCCGCCGCGCTCGCTCCTCCTCGTTCAAACGTAATTACGTTAGAATCAAATTAAATTGCCTTCTCTCTCTCTCTCTCTCTCTCTCTCTCTCTCGCGCGCGCGCGCGCGCTTTGTCTCTCTGTGTTGGTCGATTGTACGAAACTCATTTTGCGTTAACACGCATACTTTCGAAAGCGTTAACCGACTTATCTTTTCCCATGGACTCGAACGCGTTGTATGAGAATGGATTGGTCACTTTTTTCTCTCGTTCTCTCAATTCAGAGATTTTTAATCTGCGTCAGGAATATATATATGTTCCGTATATATATATATATATATATATATATATATATATATATATATATATATATATATGTATGTATATAATTTGGCTCGAAACTGGGCTGCCTATACTTATTTATTTACTATTCATAGTTGATTATGAGTGTATACAGATATAGCATAGTAAGTTTGTAATACTAGATGAATATGAGCAATTGAAGAATTTCAGTACTAAATTTGTAGATTTTTATAAAAGAAATCGGGATTTACAATTTGCGGTATATGGGAAACTATAGGTATTAATTAAGCGATCTAGATAAACTTGAGATTGCAGAAATACAATTTTTTTATTGTTTAGTTTTATATCTTAGAGTCTTAACTTTAACTTGCACCAAAGAGATTTTTAAAAAATCCAAAAGTTGACCGGGTTATGACGAGCTTTGTGAAGGATAACCCGACTGCGATTTTCCCTTTTTTCTGCTGCCGTTTTTCTCGAATACGGTTTCATGAAACTGTTCAAGACGTATCTCAAAATCTATTCCTCCGATTCACGTCAAATTCGGCCGGAGCATAGTTTATATTATTTTCTTTCACACGACCGGATGATGTTTTCACATGTTTATTCATTTGTTAATAACACACGATTTAAATAGTTTTTAAGCAAAAAATCGAACTTTCTTTTCTACAGCATTCCATTTCCGTAATTTTCAAAATTTCAAAAATTGGTCCGATCATAGGAATGTTTT
Source organism: Ophion obscuratus (assembly GCA_964007375.1). Taxonomy (NCBI): domain Eukaryota; kingdom Metazoa; phylum Arthropoda; class Insecta; order Hymenoptera; family Ichneumonidae; genus Ophion; species Ophion obscuratus. The sequence goes on along the minus strand of OZ023316.1, from coordinate 59,460,434 downwards.
ATTGTTATATTAAAATACTTTATGTTCCATTTTAGATTAGCCTAGTTGCCAGAATTACCTTCATCGTTCAATAATACCTTCATGTGTTATCAATATTTTTCCTTAAAAAAACCTCAAATTCGGCAGCAAGACTTTGTATCAATTGTGTCTAAAATCCCGGCCTTGTCCTCCCAATACCATGATCGGAGAAAAAAAAACCGACCTGTTTTCCGAGCCCCAAGTTTTTTCACATACGTCTTCATACAGAATAAATAAATAAATTCCATAAAGTAAGCGATAGGATGACCCGTAATTTCTCAAATACCATCGAAGTAATTCCCAACGATCCTTGAAACAACATTGCCCAATCAATTCGTTTCAAGTCCAACAATCGCGTAATTATAATTGAAAGTGCATGCAGACATCGGTATGTTGTAAGTATACTTGAAATGACTAACGTTCATTCGTATAACGAGTAGACGAGCGTAATGCGAGCCTCTCACGGTATCGGGTGTGGATATCAACGAGATGTATCAATGACCGATATACCGTGAGCTCAACACACGTACGTGTACATACTCGACGACACACATACATACACATGTACATTCTCTTCTTGAGAGACCCGCGTCCACTTACAACGTTACGAATGCGTGCCTCGGGGCGACAGCTCGTCTTCTCGTTGCCTTCTACCCTTCCAGGACTCACTCACCGCGTTATACCAAGAGATCGTGTACGCTCGACGCAATTCGTTCAGTTTTGTATACACAAGTACATAAATATTGCCAGGTTAACATGCGAAAATGTGAATATGTATATATACGTAGGTATATAAATAAGGATACATAGAGTACGGAGACAGGGCAAGAGAGAGAGAGAGAGAGAGAGAGAGAGAGAGAGAGTCATTTATTTCGTACTCTGGAGCATATGCTCCCTAAGAGTACCGTGCAAGAGAGAGAGAGAGAGAGAGAGAGAGAGAGAGAGAGAGTGTTTTCTGCAGTCCAGAGCGATAACGCGGCCACGCACGTGCGTTAACGTGCGTGACTTTTATAATAACGCGCGGACGCGTACCCCGTACTATATATGTATATATAAACATAAGCTTCTTGGTTGGTAAAACGATGCCGCCATGTACGCACTGGGAGTATGATGTTCGCGTAGCCCGAGGTTAATCCACTTACGACATTTGATTGGAATAAAACGGTTCGACCACGACCACCCCACTCTCTGAAACAACACAATACACTTATATATATATATATATATATATATATAATAGCATGTTTATACGAAATTAATTTGGAGAATCGTTGTCACCAAAGGTCGTTGAAAAAAAATTTGAGGACCGTTCTCAAAAGAGTAGTGCAAACTGCTCTTAGCCAACAAAACGCAAGCACACCGGGTTTAAAAAGACCTTTTCCCATATCTGTATGATATATTTTGAAAATCAACTTTTGAGCCTGAAATATATGGAAGTTATCCTTAACGGGTTACACCTAGCTCGTGGTCGGAAAAATATGAATTTTCGTGTTTTTTTTGTCTGGGGAGACGTGCGTAGGTTTTCAAAAAAGGTTTGTTTTACGTTAGAGAGTATGATTTTAAGTATGTTTTATAATTTTTTTTTGTCGAAAAATATTTATAAGCGTTATAGATACAATGATTTGTGCAGAGCGCTGGTTGAAAAACGTTGTTTGTGGGGTGACCACGGCTGCGCGGAAACAAATCATACATAATTTAGAAAAACGAACGCATTTATTTGTCGTACAAAATTATCCAGTGCTTGGACGAAGGGTTGAAGAAAATATTGATTCTCGAAAAAAATGGCCGCAGTCCAGAGTGGACGTATCAATTTTCGGTGAAAAAAGTCACTATTTGCGTTGATAAAAAAAGTTGATTTTTTTCATTAGATTCGTTTCCACACCGCCTATTTTTTTAACAAACAACAATATGATAAATAACTATATGGTCCTGTTAGAAATAATAAAGGTCACGCAATGTCTCGTAAATGCAACGTTTATTGTTTCTCAAACCTCTTCGTCGAGCCTGTAAATTTTGTTGTTGTAAAAAACGGTCTTCATTCGACTTCATTTCCGCGATTCATTTGGAGTGGGCAATTAAATCCGGATATCCCGTATGCATGGAATATTTCGTGAACATTATATCTACTATCAATTAGGCCAGTCCCCTCGACCTGTGGGCTTTAGACATTTTTAACTGAGCAACGAAAATGACAAGATGTAATTCTCTATTCTGACACGAAGAAAGTGTAATTTGGGCGCGCCTCTTGCGACACGCCCTTCGAGGCGTTAGTTTTACATTGGCGCCGGCAACTTTTCAAACGGAAGACATAACGACGTGGTCGAGCGGTTTTTTTCCCATTGTATTTTGACGCAGTAGTATGGGGATAAAATAATTATTCCCAAGATGCCTTGCGCAATTATTAGAGTACACATATATTGCAGAGTCGAACTTGTTTCGGAATTGATTTTCGGCGAACTACGTCCATGTGTGTTTTCGATTGGAGCCGTGACGTTTAAACGCATGAAAAATTTCTCATAATGCTGCTCGATTTTTTTTGTATGTCGATCCGCCCGCGCCCGCGCAACGTATCGGCAAACGAACGAACAAATTGGCAATTTCGAAAAGGGGGAACGCGTAGTTATACACGACGTTAAATCCCGGTAGATCTCACTGCTCGATCGGTTTATGCAAAAATTGCAAATTTATGCAAATTTTATGTTTGCGCCGAAGAGTACCACCGAGCACCGCGGACTCTCCCACAATTTGCCATTACGATACTTTTCGAGATATGCAACTTTTTTTCTTTTCGCCAATTTTGCATATTTTCCCGGCCTTTTTTCGCCTCTCGCGGCAAACGGAAATACTCAGGCTCGTTTTATAACGCTACCCGCGGAGTTTATGCGCCTCAATGAGAAAATCGGAAACGAAAATTGAGCTCGTGCACGCGTATTGGCGAGAAAATAGCGAGAAACTCGCGAGGTTAGTACATTTTAAGGTTTTTCTTTGCGCGCGTTGTGGTAAGGCCAACGTTCAATGGAAAACCTTAATCGCCCGAAGACTAATTAATTTAAACTTGTCGATTTTGCTTGGTGTCTCTTTTATTGGAGTTTCAATTATTTTTATCGAACATTGTTAGTATACAGCCTTGGCCAAAAGTATTAGGCACCCTGTAAATTTTGCCTATTCGGGGTTTTGAAGCGGACAAAGCCAGCTTCATTATGCTTTTTTATTTTTGCGTTTTTTTTGTACCCGGTACGCTATTCTGAAAATGCCAGGGTTTTCACGACTTTCGCAAATCGCAAAATCGTTTTCCGGACTTTGAAAAATATTAATCTCACCATTGAGTAATATGAATTTTGAAAACGGACAGAGTTACCTTTAGTTTCTTTTTTTTTTATTTTGCGATTTTTTCGTGCCGAGTTATTTCGTTTTTTCTTGAAAAAAAAACGCGCAGGTTTTCGAAAAGTTTGGAATATTTAATCTAAGGAGTAAAAACTTGTATTTTGTTATCGTGAAGTGGCAACATATTTTTTTTTCAAAAATTTCTTTGTATCGCTATTTTCGGTTCATAGTCGACGATTTGTCTCATTAATTTATTGCCGTTACTTTGAAACAGAGGTGTTTTAATGAAAATATCAAGAGGAGAAAAGGTACATTCCGCCTTGGTCAAAAGTATTAGGCATCCTTGTAAAATAATGATATCTACTTTAAAAAGTACATAGAACGATATTACAATTGCTTTGAACTAAGGCTAAGAAGGCATCATCAAATATAAAAGTAAACAATAGAAAACCTCTTTTGGTGGATTGAAAAAAATCTGGATCATGAAACGCTAAATATGTTCGTTTTTTAAATTATAACAAAAACTTTTACCAGTCTTAATTTGTTATTCTTAGAGTGGAGAAGTCCTTTTCTGCGATTTCATTAGTTCAGCGCGATTCCTTGTCTTCGAAAATACCGAAAAGTAGTGAGCTTTCACACGAAAAACGGGAAAAAACTAAATAACTGCGGGAAATTTTAAATATAAAAAATTTTTAAAGATAAAATAATAAAACGCAAAATTTTTCTTAAAGAACGATACTGAAGCTAACGCTGTCCTTTATAAAGATCATATCACTAAATGGTGAGATCACTATTTTTCAAAGTCCAGCACGCGATCTTGCGAAGTGCGAAAATCGTGAACAAACGGCATTTTCACAATAATGTATCGGGTACAAAAAAAATCGCAAAAATAAAAAACCAAAATTAAGCTGGCCTCAGTCCGCTTCAAAACCCTGTAAGGTAAATGTCCCAATTATTGAACAGGTCCCAATTATTGAACACTATCTTGTATTTTTATTATTTCTCATTCACCTGCATGCATTTACTTATTTATAAAATTTCATTACATATATGGAACTTTTAGCTATCGAAATGTTACCTTACTTGTGCAAAAAAAGCTTTAATTAATAGAGAAAAAATTATTTAATCAGCAACGGTAACTCGATTTGACGTCTCGTGGTAACTGCTTATTGTTTTTGCTAAGACGCGCCGCTTCATGCGTAAGGGCATAAAAAATTCGGAAACTGTCGCATCTCAAAAAGTAAAGGCGTTTCAGGTTCCTCAGAAAATTTCTTACAAATAATAATTTTTATGAAAAAACTTTATTTAATTATTTGTTAAAAAATACGGTGTTCGATCATTGGGACATAGAAAATGCAGTGTGTCCCAATTATTGAACACTCGAATTCTCCAAGTTGGCGTCATTAAACCCATCAAAACATCAAGACAGTTAACGTGTGACAGATCGTGTGAATCGGATTTATTCAAACAAAAACTGTAAGTTCCTGAATAATCTTACCTTTATTCTTTTAATAATAACTCTAAGATCGTCAAATATATTTTTTATTTGTATTTTCGTGCAATAAACATAAAAAGGAAAGTAAAAAGAGAATATAACCTAAATGTAACCTAAAAATACGAATGTACTGTTCAATATTTTTTGCTCTCCGATATTTCAGGGAGCCAAGCTGCGACAAAATCAAACAAAGACAGAACATGAAAACGAGGAAGCTGAAAATAAAAATAAAATAAAGTTCGAATTGAAAAGCAAAAATAAACCAAATGCGAATGAACCCAAGATCTGTCAACAGAGACTAAATATATATTTTTGTATTTTTACATGATTAACAAAAGATTATTTAAGTGTTTGATTTTGCTTTTATTTCTTAATATTGTACCCAAAATAATATTTTTAGAACGGAAAAAGAATTCTCGAGAGTGTTCAATAACTGGGACATGCCTGTTCAATATTAGGGACATAGGCACTTCCAGTGTTCAATAATTGGGACATTTGCATTCTTCCCATTGTTATTATTTTTGTTCATTTGAAATCATTTAAAAATAATTCAAAGGGTGATTTTTCGAAAGTAAAAATATCAAAGTATTATTTGAACGTGAAAGCGATGGTTTTTTCTTGATTTTATATTTTTTTTCTCACCGAATTCATTCCCCCAGATCCTAAACTGTTCAATAATTGGGACATTTACCTTATAGTAAATTGGTTTACGATTTTCTTCGCCGAGATATTCGATTATTTGTCCGCATAGAAAATGTACAGGGTGCCTAATACTTTTGGCCCAGACTGTATATATATACACACAGCCTTTTTTGTGGGATTCTTACCCACCAAAATGTCCATCCCCCCCCCCCCGCTCTTGTACCCCACCACTTTCGTGGACTGTACATTTTTAAAATATGCTCTTTGTGATATTTATTTATTGCGATTGTAATTAATTGCATAGCGTAATGCCCATTAGCGTAAATTCCATTCCAGACTTCAAACGGTGATTCTGTGAAAGATTCGTCGAAATCGATTGAGTGGTTTTTGAGTTATAAACGAACAAACTTGCCCATCGATCAAGAAAATCTTTGTGCACTTTGCGAGGAAATTGAAAAAGCCAAGTACTCCGCAGAGAAACAGAGAGAAAGAGAGAGAGAGGTTGGGGGGGAGGAGTAAAATAAGCGAAAAATGTACGTCTACAGTGTAGAAGAGTATGGACGGAAGAAAAAGGAAATGGAGACTAATTGTAAAAGGATCGAGAGTGTGCAGGACGCGGCGCTCCTTCTTCTTGGCCGCCTCGCGTTCCCCGCGCATCGTCGCGAAACGAGACGTCGGGATTCCCTCGATCAGATGTCCATCCGATAAAGCGTTGGGAATTTCTGTACGTGGCAGCCGAAGCGTGAACGGGCGAACGAAGCGCGCGTTCGACCGAGCGAGTTCCTCTCTTCTTCCTTCTCTTCTCGTGCGCTCTTGCGATGTAGACTGCATAACGACTGTATTCTATACAGTGCATCCACTTTTAAATACACCGTCTAGGAGTGTATACAACGACCGACAAAAGTACCTCGACGATCTGTTATTTCTTATCCGCTGGTAATGAATGCTTCATTTTTTTCGCGTTAATTACATCATTTTATTTTAATTTTTTTTGGATAAACGAACGTAATTTTTCCGTTATTCATTAACGTATTTTTGTCGTCAGCAAAATTAACATAACTTTTTTAATCGGTAAAGTAACCATTTTTTACCGTATGGTAATATTTTTTTACGGTAAATTAATAGTTTTTTGTTGTTGTTAATTAACATAATTATTTCCGGTAAATGAACGTTTTTTTTAAATTCTATAAATTACCGTCATTCAATGTTGTTTATTCCATAAACAAATATTACTAATGTTTCATCCTGTGACCCTACCGTTTTTTTCGATTCCGTCCCTGCACTTTTGCACTTCTCACTAGTTCCAGACCCGACCGCCTTAGAGTGTTGCCCACGCCGCTCTCTCCTAATGCTTTATCGTACCGCGTTCATACGAGGCCACAGGGAAACTGTAAAAAATCAATGCGACATGTGTGTGCTTGCGTAGAAAAAAGATTGCGGATTTTGACGATATTTTTTTTCGCCACAAAACACTTTTGCCGGGTAGTGTATCGAAGGGGAAGTAAACGCGTGAGTGCATGCGCGAGTTTGCCTTAGTCAAACACGACACACACACATATCTTACAGCAGGTAAACGACGGAGGGGAAACTTAAGAAAGCTCCTCGCGCCGTACTCCGTCCAGCCCCGTAGCAAACAAAGCGTTTCCGATATAGTGACATATGTCTCTCGCATCCTTTCGTAGTTGCCCCCTCTTTCGCAAAGCCGCTTCTTCATCTTGTATACGGGCCGTGCGTCTCTTTGATCCTGTACGAAACAGCCCGGATAATCCTGTCTCGGGCTTCCTCGAGCCCCGTGCTTATTATGGAATATCGAATATAATAGGTGAACGTTCAATACGCATCCTGATGGCACGAGACACTTGAATAAGGAGGGTTATATCGTCATGTTCCGTCGATAATAGCCTATATAAAGGTACGGACTCTGGGGAATATCATGCTACCCCTTTTTTTAATGTTTCATCGGCTATTGCGCGGATACGCAAGGGGTCGACTACTCGTTAGCCCTGTTTCGGGATTTAGTATTTAATTGATCGAGTTATTTTTTGTCCTTTTGATTTTTAGTTCGGATAGCTTAGGGATTGGATGTTTATCTTTTTCGATCGTGATTTTGCTTTTAATTATCAGTATAACGATGAGTTCATGCTGAATAATGAGGTGAAGGATGTAGAGGTAAAGTCAGGAAGAATGGAGTGAGGTCTCCATTTCTCGAGTTCTGACTAATGAGCTTGTTGAGACTAAAAAAAATAGGCCACAAAACAATAACCGTGCAATTAGAATAATGATTTCTTCACGAATTGGTAGATCAAGTTTATATGACAGTGAACACGCGATGAAACAAGATCCAAGCAGTTGCAAGGTTCGCGAGAGAGCGACCAAGTGCTGTTTTCACACGTTGGACTACGACTGATGCACAGAACTCTGCGACAAGTATCTCGAGTCGACTGCAGCGAACGAACAAGTGTCTGAGCTCAAGGACTGGGCGAATACGGAGAGGGTGAACGAACGAAAGGATCACGCAATAAATACGAGGCTTAAGTTTGCTTTGTTGGATGCACCGTGCGTTCGGATGATGTTTATTTGCATCATTCAAACATTTATTTGTAACATTCCTTCCTGTGCAATTGCGTTTGGATATTCATTTTCGGTATTTCTTTTTTTGTAATGTTTCTTCGCAAGCCCTTGCGGGCTTGGACGATCCTATCCATTCCACTTTTACCCCACCCGCGTCCCACCACTATTTCCAGCTCCTCGGAGACCCCGCCGGAGTTCTGGCCACAGGGAAACTGTGGGCAACCTGCGTCGATACGGGACCATTCTACAACTGGTTGCCTGTCTATCGATGCATCGCTCGTGTGAAACTGCGCGCCCACCTACAGCCCCGTATTTTCGGGTTGATTCCGTTCGTAGGGCGTAATGGCCGGTCACATACCTCCAGCCGGGCCGACAAACAACGTTTTTCCGGAATGTTTTTGGCGGGAAAAAATGAGGCGAAACGTCCGTTGCATCCGTCCGTGCACTGTTTATTGGTATTTCGACTAATTAAAAGTTTTAAAAAATTATTTGATAGTAAATCATTCATGCCCATGGACTCTGTCCAGGCCTCTGACGTAAATACACGTTCGCATGGTCGGCACAACTGCCCCTTAGGTTGGAGGATCTAAAAAATCCAACAAAAGTATTTCAATGTAATGTTATAATTACAGTCTGTAAAGCTAAATTTCGGAATTCAGAAGGAAAAACGTTACATTGTTGATTGAAAATATTTTTTTACTTCCATGTCTAACTTTGCGCTTTAAATGTTTGTCATTTTTTGTTTAGAATTGTAGGAAGTCTATTGCCAAAGAATATAAAAAATGGCGTTAAAAAATATGAAAAAGTAAAAAAAATCAATTAAACGGTTCGAGTTATCGTGCGGATCGCTTCGTAAAATGTAGATTCGATAAAAAGTCGTTCGAACTTACCAACACCCGAGCCATTCCCTTCGTGGCTACATTTTTCCTCCCAACTCCACACTAATCAAGATTTCGAAATAATTTTTCCCCCAAAACGCGTAAAAGTCTAGAGAATAGTAAAAACCAAAATCACCAATAGAAAAAAAAAGAAAATGCTGGAGATAACTCTGTGAGGGCACTTTATAAAAGGCTTTGTGCCCCTTTTCACGATCATCTGCAACGTGTTCAAAGCTCGTCAACATCGTAGAGCCGAGAGGAGGGCTTGGCAGCGTCGAGCTGTCACTTTATTGAAATTCGTCACGATTTGTTCGTGCCACCCACGTGTACATCAGGCCGGGGAGTATATGACGGTGGCCGGATGCCATGGACAACCAATCGGTCCATTCAACGATAGGACGAGCTACTGCCGTATGAAAATTCAAAAGACTGTTTATTGTCCATGTCGAATCCATTCGCGTGGGCTCTTTGAAGGCTCTCAAATGTAGCAGAGCGAATGATCGGGAGGGAAAAAACGGAGAGAAGCAACGTGCAGTTGTCTCTGACAGGTCAACGGGAAAGTATGCGCGCCCGTAATAAAGAGACCGGACAGACTTGGCATGGATGAGCTGTGGCCACTTTTTGTTGGCCTCAAATTGCATTGGCTGCTTATTAATTGCAACGTGTTTATGATATCGATTGATTGACCACTCGCCGGGAGAAATGAGCTAGTACGATCACGTACTCTGTTATTGGATCGCTGTTGATTTTTCATACGCTACAAGCACCGCTGATTGCAGCAGCTGCAACCAGGTCGGCGCTCCAAAACAGCAGCGCGCTGAGACATAGGCAACCGTGAAATTTCTCCGAGAATCGATAATTCGCAAATTTACAGCCGACGGTGAAATTAGCACGATACACACGCTAACGAGAAGCTTGGAGAACAGGAGTCGAAGCACTTTAAACGAATAATTGTGAAATATAAGTGTTCCAATCAAGCGACGCCGGTGGAGGCCGCGCCCGAAATGGTCTACGGTAAGACCCCCAGTTACAATAGTAATGCGTTCCGGAAATCTCTATGTAACACGAACTTTACGTAAGTCGAATTGGTAAATTATTACACATACTATCTTATTAAAAAGAAACATCGTACCTGCTGATACTCATATAAAATATAAAATTATGACGGAATAGATTAAAGAATATAAAAACAAAAAGAAAATGAAGAAACATGTCAGAAACAAACTGATTTTGAATCGATTTCGAAATTAACAAAAAAAATTTAATTAACTCAAGTTTTCTTCTATATTTCGAAATTTTTTAATGGTTAAGGGGTTACTCCCACTTGCGATTTTGAAAAAATCGATTTTTTTTATTGCATTTTTTTGAAGTATAAGTATCTGAGAATATGTCCTGAAAATTTCAAGTCGATCCGAACAAAATTGACTGAGATATGAGCGTTGAAAGAGAAGAATCCGTTGTGTAAACGACCGGCTAATTGAAACTTCAAACGCGTTTTTCTCAAAATCGCATTTCTGAAGTCGGTGACCAAGATTACTCGAACACTAATGAACCGATCTTCTTGAAATTTTGCAGGCTTATTTAATACATAAAAATGTAATCTTTAATCGTTCGATTTTTTTTTTCGAAAAAAATGGCCGTTTTATAGCCAAAAAACGGCCGTTTTTTTTTTCGTTAAAATCGAACCATTAACTTTGACTGTCCGCCATTGTGTGAAAAATGAATATTTTTTAAAATCCTTCGATTAAAGACTAGTTTATACTTATATTTGACTAAATCCATCCGCATTTTTTTTTTTTTTTTTTTTCAGATGATCCACTTCGCCGCAATGTTGGTCACCGCAAACCGTGTATATAAAAACATTATTTCATTGACGGCCATTTGCCACTAAACAATGTAATATTTTTCAATAAAACAATTACTGAAAGTTCTTCAAGATGTGTTCTTTAAGATGGTATATTGATCGATTGAAAAAGTTTTGTAGTTTTCTTTTAAAAAGTTCATAAAAAAGGCCTTTTTTGTGCTACAAGTGGGGGTAAGGCCTTAAGGTAGCTTGATTTTTGTTCTCATTTGTGGAATCCAAAAAGGATTGGCTTTTCGCGTATTAAGTCGGCTCTGTAGAGGGAGAGACGGTATCAGGGGTGATTGATTTATACGCGTTGATCGCTCTCAGAATTCTTTTGTTTTTTATTTCGAGATTCTTTACGTTTCTGCGAATTTACGTAAATCGGATGTAAGGCAGTTGAGTCTTTGAACCGAAACAAAATACAAAATATAAAATAAAGTACAAAAAAACCGAAAATGAAGTAAAATACAAAAGAAGCAAAAAATAAAACATGCACTTTAAAGACTAAACTCTAATCTTCTTGCGGTAAAGTGCGCAAGTAGATAATATCGAAACTAATGGAGTTTAGCAAAATTTATTTATTGGAGCATAACCGAATTTTTCTCGCAACAGAATCGTTTTAGACAAATACTGTATAGAACATAAAAGATCAATACTTTCATAGGCTACACGTTTTGTCGGAATTTTTTTTCTCTAAGATCAACATTTCTTAAAATAAAATAGAAAAACTTTTGATACACCAGTTTTTGTAAGTTTTAACCTTGAAAATAATATTTGCGGGTATTTTCACTATCATATTGGTGATTAGCGAGTCAAAATACATGGGTACACGAAATTCCAAATTAATCGGCGGTATGGGCGTTTCGGAACGACACCCCTTTTGTCGAACATCGATGGTTCAATATTGAATATATTTGCTTTACGATGGACAAGATGGGTGTTTTTTCTCTAAATCATTGTAAACGTTGGTTTGCGTTAATCCGCTGTTAGAAATATTTTATCTTGGTGCTGAATAGCCAAAAAAATGATATCACCCGTAGTGTGAACGTCTTGCCTATTCAACCGCACGTAAAATTACATACATTAAACTGTTTTTATCTCCGGTGTTTTGTCCTGAAAAAAATCACATACAAATCGTAAAAACTCAGTACAGTTTAGACAATAGCAAAAAAAATTCTTCAAATTTTAGATTGCGACTAACGCTCGAAACCTCCTTAAGATTTCCGTATTACAGGACTTACGTTACGAAAACCGTTTTGAGGATTATTTTTCAAATAAATTAGTCCTTTTTCCATCGTTGAATTTTTTCTCGGGGTTAATCGGAATATCACGGTCGACTTCACATCGTGCTTTGGCTGTTACCATATTGGAGTTTTGTACCTAAAGTCGACATTGCTGCCGAGGCATTTTTTACCGCTTTCCCCAGAGCTTCGTAGTCCTCCACTCTACCTCAGCACTCGCTACGTTTGTACACGATCCTCAGTTTACTTTGAGGGTTCAAATTTGTCCACCGGTTAATCAATGTGGTTCAAAACTGGTCCTGTGGCAATGGCAACGAAGGAGAAAAAACGTTAGAAACAGTCAGAAGGCACTTCAGTGTGATTGAAGGCTTTTGGGTAGCCGTTGCACGGTTCAATCGTACCGAACTGTTGATTCTGGGGGAATAATTAATACCGCGGATGCTTTACAGGACGAATAAACAAGTATATTACGTTTGGTGGTAAATACACGATTGAGGCTACGCCCGTTTGCGCATTGGCCTTTTTGACGCTGGCAAAAGGGCAAAAACGTCATCGCTCTATTGGGCTGTATACGTATGCAATTACGGCTTTCCAATTACGCTCTCTGTTCACGGTAACGGACAGATTTACGTATGAGCATTCGACATCCATTCTGTGTAACTCTCGAGCTGCCTCTCGTTTTCGATTCTCTCTCTCTCTCTCTCCCGCTCTGTCCCCCTCTTTCGATACGGATCATCAATGTCAATAATTAGAGTGACTGAAGTCGATCTCAATCTCCTGGACAAAAATGAGAGTGGCAGACATTTTGGAAAGGCTGACATTAGCCAATGGAGAACTTTGCAGCGTTGTTGCTTCATCCACCCTCATTCTCTCTGGCTCTGCCGTCTTCGTTCGGTATCGACAGTTACGTCCAATTATATCATCACTTGGTGGACAGTTCGACGTATTGACGAAACTTTCGACACTCGTATTGGATAAAGCAGCCGAGTGAGAGGGTCGTGAACGGCTTGAAACAAAAAAAAAATGAGGGAGAATGAAGGAAAAGAGGAGCTTGCCAATCGATGTCCATCCTTTGTGAGGTGTGCAATCATCCCTGCGCTCGCCTTCGTTCTGTCTGCCGCACTCTCTTTCTCTCTCTCTATAAATCTTTTTGATATGAAATCGGAATAATTAGCGCTCTCGTCAATTAAGGAACCCTCAATGGATATACCTCCAGCTCTCATTGGCAATGTCTTTTAGCAATTACGACACTCCCAGAAGCAGAATTCTAGTGATTGAAGCTCAAGTATTTCCATTTTTTTGCCATTAGGCATCGACGTGTTTTTTAGACCCCCTTGTTATCATAACTTCATTTTTTCTGATTATATTATTCTGTTTTGCATAATTATTTTCGTATATTGTACCGTTTATTGTATTTCGATTGTTTAATTTGTTTAATATGTATATAATTCTTCTTTAATATTATATTACTCGTATATTCGGTTAAAAATATTATATTATTTTACTATTGCTATTGCATCTTCATAGTTAGTCATTTATGTATTTCCAGGTACACCCTTACGGGTTTTTACACAGTTACTCCGCCTCACATTAAAACCCCTTTACCCGTTTCCCTTTCTATCACTTGTCAAAATTCCTTTTTTTTTTTACATTTATCTTGAGTCCTTTCTCGTCTTTGTGCTTTCCTTTTTACCAGGCCCTCGAACAGTCTCACGTACTCACACCATTCTTCTATCGGTTTCCCTTTCACTCTATTAATTTTACATTTTAGCGCCTTCCCCTAACAGTCTCTACGCCATTTTTCCAGACCGCCTACTTGCTTATAAATTATTTCCTCAATTTCTTACATTCAAATATATGTTCCAAACTTTCCTGCTTCTTCCTACAAAATCGGCATAGGGTATCTTCGTGTCCCTTGTCCCCCTCCTTTTCCTATATTTGCGCATCTTAACTTTGTCCATATTTCTTTGCTTCTCCATTATATCCCTTTCTCTTCCCAGTTATCTTCCATTTCTATACTTGGATTTGTATTTGTATACTTCCTGCGATACGTCGATTTCTTCTATCGTATGTTTATATTATAATATTCGCTTGCCGTATAATTTATGCATTCACGTATTTACCATTTACATGAATATTATTGTACGAATACGCATTGCCATACAATGGATATATTGATCACTTGTCTATTCATACACAGTTCCGTGACTGACTGACTGACTGACATATAGGCAGTGCACAGCCGAAACCACTAAAGATAGGAACATGAAATTTGGACGATTTGTTTCTTAGAAAGGGTAGAGCTGCACTAAGAAAGGATTTTTCGAAAATCAACTCCTGAAATAATGAAATGGGGTGTGAAAGTTTGTATAAATATACTTTATACCGTTGAATTGTGACATTATATTACACGTCGCGTAACATGAATGATTACATTTTTAGTTATTGTATTCTGATCATCATTCTTAGTCGATTATTACATTGAATTCCAATCCGACGATTAATGTTTCCATGTATATATTTTTTGCCTCGTCGTTTCCCAAGGGATAATAAAATTTCCAATCAATCAATCAATCTTACTCTCCTTCTCTCCGGCCATTTTTACCGTTTTTCCGCACAGCTTGGATCTCGTCTCTCCGAGAATGAGAGAAAGCGAGGAAGGGAATATTTCTTGAAAAAAACGGACAACGATGTTGCGGCGTTCCTGTGTGAAATTTTCGCGGCGGAGCGATTCCGCGCAAATCGCATTATCAGGATCCCTGGACAGTCGTTGAATCCACGGTGTTATTGAAGAACTGTCCGATGAAGAATAAACGATGAAGGAGCCCCGTCGAAATCGATATCACTATTTCTGTCCCTGTCTCTCTCTCTCTCTTTTTCTCTCGCTCGCTCGCACGCGCGTTTCAACCCAAAATGCAACGCCAGCATCGCCACGTCTAGAGCCGGTTCCGATTGGATGGACCGAATTGTAATTACCGGGATAACTAATGACCTCGGATAGCGCGTTCGGGAGTTGCGTCGTCGCGCCAGTCAGCCAGTCGCGGGCGTCTCTCGCCCCGTGTTGTCCGATATTCGGGGCCGCCGAGTGGGCGGCCCGGCTAATTTATAACTGCGATATTAATGAAGAATCGGTAGTCGCTTGAATCAATCATTCCCTCGTGTAAGAACGCTAGGCTCGTGGTTGTCGCGTTACATATCGCGCAACTGTATACACCCTCCAACCTCGGGTAACGTTGGACACTCACGTGTTTACGATACGCCGATTTTTGACATAAGAATAAAACTCCCGTGTGCTTTTTCAATTGTTTTTCTTCCTTCCTCTTTGGTACGAGATGATCGTCTTGGTCCGGAAACAAACGTTTTACGTCTTTCGGTAAGCGTCCAAGAAGCGCTTCTCCGCGTCGCTCGACGCGACGAGAACGAGGAACGTGGGTGTACCGCCTCGCAGAACAAATCTGCAACCGATAAACGTTCATGAGGGTGGACTTTCTTTAGGGTTGATGATTCGCGTTGAGAGTTCGCGAGAGTAGGCGAATTTTGAGAAAAAGCATTTTTGCGTTTTGAGTTGATTCATAGCTCTAATTTGCAACGAAGATTTTATCAAAATTATAAAAAAATTGCTGAGTAATGACGATTTTTGTGAATTTCAAAATTCGCTCAAAATTTATTCGTTCAATTCATCGCAAATTCCGATAAAGCAGAGTTTATAACAATTTCAAAATATTGAAGTTGTTTTTTTCAAAAAGTTCAATTAATTAAAGTGTTTTTTTTTCTCGATAATCGAACATTTTTTCTACAGCTTGCCATGCTCGTAATTTTCAAAATTAAATAAAAGTATCTTTTATTATTACACTAGAAGTACATATTTTATTTTTCATATCAAATCGTCAAGTCTAGTTGCCTGAACCAACTACATCGATTGGCCATTCATCACCGCGGCACTTTGTTTAAATAATAATATCGTAGTTTATTAACGTTTGTCAATTTAAAAAAGTCAAACTTGGCAAGACTATCAATTGTGGTTGAAATCTCGACCTCGCCATCTTAATACGCGCATAAGAAAAAATCCAAGTATTGGCCTAGGCTTTTGAAATCTTATTCACCGATGCATAGAAGTTCTTATCATTAATGAGAAGCTCTTCAATACATTTCGGACGTGAATCTTACTTTTCGTCTTGCAGAACGCTGCCGAGACTTCGATCGACCGCGACCTTGTGAACGGAGCTTTTGTTCGGTCCTTCGAAGTAAACGTTTAAATTAGCAAGAACGTAACGTCTCTCACGATCCCATTCGGGTGGCTCCTCAAAGAGATCCTCCAGTTGATCGACGAACCTGAAAGCACGCAATTGTTTAATAACTAACATTCAAGCGGTTGAAATAATTGAAAGACAATGAATTGAGGGGTTATCAAGTGGGCTCACGGTGTGTCCTCGTGGAAATTCTGAATGAAGTCGGTCTGCAGAGTTTCCGGGTAGAGAATGGTGACGGGCCAAATTAAACGCCCAGCCTCATCCATTCTGACTCTGTGTTGCGTCAACTGAGGCACCAGAGGCAGAAGATCCCGAACCTCGAAATCTCTTTTACTCTCGGCAGTTTCGACGTGTATTTTTCTGCCAATAATCGTCTCCACCAGCCGGTCGTCCTCTTTTTCCGTTCGTCTGGCACGTGCTTCACGCATTCTTGCGTCCCGCTGCGCCTTTTTCTGCAGATGGAGTACGGGCGATCAGATCAATCGCGATGACATTGAGTTCGTGAAGTTTGCATCCTTGAAATGCGTTCAAATGTTTGTTTTCCAATCATTTGGGAATTCGCCCGTGTCGGCGCAGGTTTCCCCACTGTTTCCCTGTGCCCTCGTTCGATAAAGTGGTGCGTTAAGAGAGAGTGGCTGTGAGCAAACTTCCGGCGGGACCTCCAATGAACCGGAAGTAGTGGATTGACGCGGGAGGGGTAAATGTGAAAGGGAAAGGATCGTCGAGGTATGCAAGGGCGTACGTAAGAACATTACAAATAAATTTTAAATATCGAAAATAAACATTATCCGAACGCACGGCGTATCCAACAACGCAAACTTCGGCCTCGTAATTATTCCGTAATTCTTCCGTTCGCTTACCCTCTCTGTAATCGCCTGGTCCTTGAGCTTAGACATTTGTTCACTTGCTGCATACGACTCGAGATACTTGTCGCAGAGGTCTATGCATCGGTCGTAGTCCCTTATGTGAAAACAGCACTCGGCTGCTCTCTGGTGAGCTTTGCGGTAGCTCGGATCTAGTTTCATAGCGTGTTCACTATCATACAAACTTGATCTACCAATTCGTAAAGAAATCATTATTCTATTTGCACGGTTATTTTTTACACGCTGCCTGTTTTTCTTTCAGTCCCGACGAGTTTATTTGTCTGAATTCAAGAAATTAAAGCCAAATTTTATTCTTCCTCCCTTTACCTGTGTATCGCTCACCTATAATTCTTCAGCATAAAACTAGCGGCTGCTCTGTTGTTGTAGAGTTGCGCCATGAGAGCGACATCCTGGCACTTGGTTTTTATACCCTCCGTGTAGCTCATTATTGCCAGGCGGTAATTCTTGTACTTGTAATTGTAGTTACCGTCCTCTTTATAATTCGCAGCCAGCTCTGTAGTGCGGAATAACAAAGAGAGCAACGTAAGGGGGCGTTTATTGAGCACGTGAGGTGTAAAAGGTAGCGGTTAGAGAGCATGGAGTGGAGGGGTGAAGGTAACATCATGGATGATCTCAAGGAGTCGCAGGCAACAAAATATTGTGGCTATGTTTTTACTGATTATTTATAAGGATGAGGACTTTGAGGATGAGGATTTTAAGGATTGAGGACGGAGTAAAAAAGGACAATGCGTTACACGATTGATGGATGACTTTCCAAAGAAACATTGGGATTTTTTTTGTATTGACGCGTTAAGGGTACACACCCTCAGGTGTATTGTCTTCCTCGCCATACTTGAGCTGCTGCAAGCCCTGCATGAGCGGCGAGACAGGATCGCCTGGCTGAGGCGAGCTTTTCATGAAAAAAGGATGTTTCTCCATTTCTTCCTGCCAGCGATCCTCGGGCCACCCCTCGGTGTAAGATTTCTTTTCTAAGTTGTCAATGTAATCGTCCAGCTCCGAGTCCAGTTTGGCCGCCAATTCCAGACGCTCTTGCTCCGTCCATTTCTTCTTTTTCGTCTGGTCTCCTTGGGGCTCCGCCATCGTTGGACTCTTACAAAATAGGACTTGTTCGCTGGAGCCCTTTTGAATTCTCTTAGGATGCTGCGAGCAATACACAGGGACGAATGAACCTCTCGCAATGTTATCGGCTACTCGGGCTAAGAAAATAATTTCCACGTGACATTGAAATTAGCATAATTTTTTATTTCTACATTTTCCTCTTTATCCAAAAGATGGATTTATTTTTTTTTTGCAATTTATAGTTGCAGATCTCTAATAAAGAAACATAAAAACTTTCGAAGGCTTCGAAAATTCGTAATGTCAATGGCCCAAACAACTCCAGAGCAATTAAAAAGAATTTCGTGCGGGAATCGATCGCGATGTTTGTAATGATGAACTTGCTACTTTCGAATACATTGTGGAGGTTATGTTCGCCTGTCATAATTTTTTTCACGAATATTCGATAGATCGGAGACCGATCGAATAAACTCCCGCACATGCTAAATTGTACTTTATCTTCCGGGTAATTTGAGCCAAAGCCAAGCGTATTCGTAAAAGCCACATAATACCTCTATCAACGAGAGCGAGCACGTGGTCGTCGTCGCCGCAATGAACAACAAACACATTAATCAGCGACACGAGGTTCGAAGGCCTGCCACGTCAGGGCGTAACGCATATTGACTTTCAGTTAAAAGTGGCAAACGTTACGCCTTTCTGCAGTCCGGGAGTCCAGAAGTCGCAATGGCGAGAGTGGATGCCTCCGCCATCTAGCGGCGACTGTAGAAACTCGGTTGATCACTGACCAAGTCCGCAAGCTCTGTCGGTAATGTAATTTTAGTGTTTTGGACCATTGTTTGAGCTATGGTTATTATTATACAAGTATATAATGATTGCGGTTTTTAGTACAAATTATAATGATCAAATGTTTCATCGTATAAATTATATAAATAGAATGCTGCATGGATCGGAATTTCGTTAAAATTTAGTTTTTTTGCAATATAATTATTTTTAAAAAATATTTTATTCATTTATAATAATTAATAATATATTATAATTAATCATCTTATTTGTATATTATAAAATATGAAATTTATTACATTTAATATTTAGAATATATTCGTATCCTCGTTCGCATAAGTCGGTGCATGATAAGATGAGCTGCGGCGAGGAAATGTGACGCGTATCGTTTGTCTATCGTTCGATCATAGCAGAGATCACACTTTATCGCAGCTGATAAATCGCTCCTGTACGCATCCGCACGCCCACTCACTCCGTCTCTCTCTCTCGTCGCTATATATCGAGATCACGCGGTTTTGGTCCCCTCCCTGCTGAAAATCCGCAACCAGCCGAGAGTTATCGGCAGCATTGTGTTCCCAGTGCTCGCTCGCGTCGCGCATAATCGCGCTGAAGCACGTAGATTCGGTTGTATCCGGAAAAACAAGAATTCCAAAGAAGGAAATAATTTCAAAAAGTACGCGCGTATATTTGCAATAACTTAGCGATTCCAAGTAAATTTTACAGGTAGGCAAGAAATAAGATCGAAAAGATGAGTACGACGAGATTTACGGGTGTTAAGTTAGGACCGCCGATCGAGGTGTTTGCCCTTCAAAAGTCCTTCGCCGATGATCCTTTCGAACAAAAGTGCGGCTTGACGACCGGTGGTAAGTAATTCCGCAATTTTTTCGCGGTTGTTTTGTATCGCGACAGTCTTAACACGTGTTAATTACTGCACCTGTGCTGACGTACTCGTTATCTAAATCCGTAACGAATTGGCGAGTAATTTCGTTACCCACTGGAGCAACGAGAATTGCGCAACGTCCTCATGACGTAGCCGGTAATGTTTTTCTGTCCGAGCGTTTAATCCAATTGACCTTCGTAACTCGCCGCTCTGACGGTCATATTTTTATCATGCGATGCTCTTGCCTACCGAAGCCCAAGGTTCAGAAGTTGTCACGGATCGCTTGGGGACAACTCGGAGCTTGAATCAGCTCCGCGATTCTTCCTTAGTCACTTATTATCTTTTTCGCAGTATCTTATCTTACCGACCTTTCGCAGAGATGCTGCAACAAATTGAATGAGGCTTTGTTCGGTTCCGCATTGGGAACCGATGAGCCCCCACTTACCTTAGCCTGAAGGAAAGACTATGGCAAAATTCTGATAGTGGAAAAGAAAATTGAGAAGTTACTGATACAAATTTGATGTTTGCATTCATTTTTTTCTTATCCAAAGTCTTTTTTTGCAAATGGAGTGCATAGATCTCGACTAAGAATATATAAATATGTTGGAGGGATTTTCGTTTTCTTGAAGCTTGCAACAGCAGAACACATAGAGTATTATTGTTAATATTTTCATTTCCTTATTTTCGTTGCTATGCATCTATTTGCAGTTTTGTACATTACATCTCTATATGAGAATCTCAAAAAATGATTCAGGCATTTCTGTACCTAAAATTTGCCAATAAAAATTCAAGTGTTAAAAAAATGACTATTTATTGCATTCCATTGATGCAAACTTCAATCGGATGCATTTTTATCCTATATCGGGCAACATTTTTTGAGCAATTTAAAATAATTAATTTCTATGGAGTTCTATGATGCAAACTATATGTCGTGTTGTGAATACTACAATACTCATACGATTAGTACTACCCTTAAAGTGGTATTACCAGTACAACATCATACTGATACCAATAACTAGGTGGTTGATGTGGAAATTGCTTATTTTCATTCATTTTCCAAGAATTTGTTTTGTAGAAACTAGTTGGATTACATTTAATTATTTTCCCTCAAATGTTGCTATTTCCTTTCACATGTCAGGCCAAAGTGGACTCCCGTGTGAAAGAATACTCTGTCATTTGACGTTATTCGCTACTCTACTAATTTGTGAATCTCATTGTTATGACAGAAGTGTATATTTTCAACAGTGTGCTGCATTGGCCGGAAAGAGTGATAATCACTTGGGGCAATGTCTGGAGAATTGGCTTTTTGAGGGAGGATCTACTGAGTTCCATCGGTGTTTTTTTCCACTCTCAATGCAATGGGGGTGCCGAACGTTGTTGCACAGCAGAATCACTTTGTCCAGCTAATGTTGGCTCTTTTTCAATTTAATTATCGTTCGAATGCTCCAGCTGCTGGTAATGTTCAGGAGTGACTGTTTTCTTGAGTTTCGAGAGCTTGCAAAGCACGAGGTCCTCCATATTGTAATATAATTATCCATCTCCCAACTAGAAGTTGCCAGACATAAAATGCGCTTTTTTAGTGACTTGTTAAAATGTGGGATAGAGAGTTCTTGGGTCATGGAGGCCTGTGGAAATATTTCCCAACTTTCGCGATTCTCAGTTTCGCGATCTCAGGAATTAACAACAACAAAATATTTCCTCAACTTTCGCGATCTCAGGAATTAACAACAACAAAAATAATTCAAATTGACAGCCTACAGAACGAGCGAGGGGAAGCCTTGGGTGCTACCTGTAGTTCGCAAAGTCGAGAAGGCGCTGGCTGCTGACGAGCTCCAGAATCACGAGTACCTACCAATCCTTGGACTGGAGGCATTCAGCCAAGCGGCGGTGCGTCTTCTCCTCGGCGCTGACTCCCCCACGGTTCTTCAAGGCAAAGCCTTTGGTCTGCAGAGTCTCTCCGGCACGGGAGCTCTTCGCGTGGGTGCCGAATTCCTCGCGAGAATTCTCCACTTCGACACCTTTTACTACAGCACTCCAACATGGGGTGAGAAAATTCGTTTCGTTGTCCATTTTGCCTCTTTTCTTTAACTTGTGCGTGACAAAACTTCGTCGGTGATCGTAATGGAGGGTGTTTACGTTCGCAGAAAATCACAAGCTGATCTTCAACAACGCCGGATTCAAAAAGGGTTGCGAGTATCGCTATTGGCATCCGGAGACCCGGGGCGTCGACATCGAGGGGATGCTCCAGGATCTTCGAGAGGCGCCCAAGAATGCGGTCGTCATACTCCACGCGTGTGCTCACAATCCCACTGGCTGTGACCCCACACCCGAGCAATGGGAAAAGATAGCCGACGTTGTCGAGGAGAAACAACTGTTCACTTTCTTCGACAGCGCTTATCAAGTACGAATGCTCGTCGAAGGACTCGGTGAACGCAATGGTTTTCAACTCGATTATATTCACGACAAAGTATCCTATCTGTTGCAGGGCTTCGCGAGTGGCGATCTGGACCGCGACGCTTACGCGGTTCGCCTTTTCGCCAAACGAGGCATGGAATTCCTGTGCGCGCAGAGTTTCGCAAAAAATTTCGGCCTCTACAACGAGAGGGTCGGCAATCTCGTAGTCGTGATGAACGACACGCGGGAACTCGTACAGGTCAAGTCCCAGTTGACGCTGATCGTACGTGGAATGTACAGCAATCCACCGAATCACGGGGCCCGCATCGTCGCCACGGTTTTGAATAATCCCGATTTGTTCGCCGAATGGTAGTAGAAATACAGACTTCTCGGATCTTCAATTTAATTGAATATTTAAGTAATAAAGTCCGTGATTACTCGTTTCAGGAAGGGTCACATTCGCGAAATGTCCTCGAGGATAATAGCGATGCGAGCCGGTCTATACGAGAAATTGCAGCAGCTGGAAACGCCAGGCTCTTGGGAGCACATCATATCGCAAATCGGGATGTTTTCCTACACCGGACTAACTGGTAGGCGAACGGTTCAGAGAGCAACGAGACAATGGAGAAGAATGCGCATTTTTCATCGTTAATTCCGAAATGTTTCTCCTTTTTTTCCATTATCTTTCTGACTATTCTTCCTCTTTTCCAGAGCGGCAAGTCGAGCACTTGCGGGATCACTACCACATCTACATGCTGCGCAGCGGACGCATCAACATGTGCGGCCTCAACGAGAACAACATGGATTACATAGCAAAGGCCTTTCACGAAACGATCCTAAAGTTTCCATCTTCGTAGAAGAGCTACAAGGTTTGTAAGGAATTTGGTCAAGGATTCTCGGCTCCGGAAAAACAAGGCGAAATGTCTAGCATACCCGTTGCGCGTAGACGCTCGACAAACCATGAAAGCGAAGCAAGAAACGAAATCTCAAAGAACCGCGATTGATTCTCGGGCAACGCGACTACCTCAAATTAACGAAGCGCGAGATTATTCAAGAATAAAGTTCAAATGCGTACTTTACATACGTACACGATAATTACAATATCCCGAGTAGTCTGAAATTTTTCTATCCGTCGAGAGCGAGTGGTACACGAGAGTGCTCCCATCAAATCCATTCTTGTTTCGTTTATCTGCCCCGTAAACTCACGATTTAGCAACCGCGTGCTAAACACTCGTAGCGGCTCGTGCGCTCTTTGTTTATCGTATCGCAAGCGGAAGAACTTTCAATACTGCCAGGAAAACCTAAACAAACCCAAACTCCGGCTATTTCGAGGTTGATTCTTTTCTTCACACTGCTACTTTATTGTCAATTCCTTTTGACAGCCTCAATGCCCGTAAATTGGTGAAAAGTACACGCTGATCCGAATTTGCCGGATTGGATTGGATTTAATTTTGAGTAGATTGGAATTTAAATTGAAATTTATTCTTGATTTCGTTAATTGAAAATATTCACACCTATCAAAATGTAGTAACTCGAATAGAATTAATCTCGAATCGATTGAAATGGAATATATTGTTAAACTTTTATTGTCAATTGGTAAAATTCACTCTAATCTAAATTTTGAATTAAATTTAATATGAATTTTCGTACATCGTGAATTAGGGACGAAAACGCCAAGTTGAAGTTGTAGCTTAAGCCGCGAGGCATTTTTTTCGCGTCTAGTTTTCTGAATCTTTACTCGTACATTTAATACTTGTTGGAACTGTTGCAGTATATTCCTATAACTTGTGAGGCTTAGTGATCAAACTACCATGAAGAGGTATAGCGATCCAATTACTATGGAGAGCTGTAGCGATTTTAAGAAAGCTTCTGAAGAAATTACCATAAATTTTTTCGAATTCTGTAAATCTTGTAATTCGTAGGCTTACGCGCAAGCGGGACAAATTCCATACGCGAATAAAAGGACTCTTCGTTAACGATTCACGGACCAATAAATTCGTTATCGGAAAATTTTGTAAGTTCCGAAAGTTACTGAAATGTAAAAAAAAATCGAGTAAAGAAGTACAAAATTCCCTATATCAATCAAAGTCCTTCGGACAGAAGTAGCCGCGGTCTCTAAATCGCTTATATATTTTCTGAAACATGTACACTCGAACGATATACACGAGCAATATTATTATTATTGAAATACCGCTATAGGGTGTTACAAGCTTATATCTTGGAAAGTACGACCTTAAAGTTTGCAGTCTTTTTTTCAAATTAAGGTTGTATATCTCTACTAAGAATGTGTGAAAACGTTTGAGTGATTTTTACAGCCCGAATCGGGCCAACTGAAAATTGCGGAATTGGGAAGAAAAAAATTTCCCCAAATTCCAACGATGCATCGATCTATACGTCATCAGGAAGTATGGATTATAGTGGAGAATTTTTTAAACAAAAGTTGTTTCGTTTTAAAAGGAGAAAAAGATGGCAACGTCAATGTGATTTTGGCGTAAGGGCCTGTACAAATGGCGTATTTTCTACGTGCTCTTACAATGCGTTGTTCAGTCCAAAAAATGTGTGGATCAAGTGTGTATCGCGTCGTTTGCGCGTAGAAAATACGCCGTGTGCATAGGCCCTAAACCGCCGGTATCGTAACTTTCAAGTCTCATAACTGAAAAGGTACTCGATAAAAAAAAAGACTTGTCGATAGTGTTTTGGAAAGCACTTGAGCTGAGCTATAAGAATATACGCGAAAAAATAAGAGTTCTAACAAAAAAAAAATTGAAGCTGACCTTAGCGGTTGTACCCAAGACCAAATTAACATTTCCATCTTTTTCTCCTTTCGAAACGAAATACCTTTTATTTGAAATATTTTTATTTATGATTCGTACTTTCTGAGATGCAAGCTCGCAACATTTTATTCGAGACGCCGTGTGTAGTCCTGGTCGTAGGGGAGTATGTCCGAGTCCTTCGGACTCGGACGTTTCAACGAGCATAATAGAGCATTTTTATAGTCGCGTTGGCGATCCGAGAGTCCTTGTTTTACGTTATATCGTGCATTGTGTAGAGATATTGTTTGCAAGGCAAAATTCCTCATTGAGTTCGCATTTTGCCTTGGATTTGTTATATGTACCGAATGTGACTCCAGCCCTTGAGTGAAACGCTGTGAAAGTAAATAATAAAACATAAAGAAACCACAATATGTACAAATAAACCGAATAACGGTATGAGAGAAGGAAGAAACATAAGATTGAAGGTTGCATCACTGCAGTGCGAAGACGAATTTTCTTGCTTACATTTTTGCTAGCAGATTTTACCTACAAAAATCACGTAAGCATTTTTTAAGATCAAACGAAATCGGTCAAAAATATTTTATGCAATAATAAAAGTTCGGAAATCAATGATATTACTTGTTGTCAAATCATTATTGAATCTGTATAATTTTTGTGAACAAGAATTTCCCTCGCATCCCGACAATACAAACTTCAACGGAATGAAGACATAACCTCCCCACTTTATTCCCTTAAAACTAATCAAATTTCTCAAACTTAGCTTTGTTTAAATGGTTTTGAAAGATTTTAGCTATGAAAATGACTCAATAATTTGTTGAGATGCTGATATAGAGATGTGTAATCGAAATTTGTAAAAAAATATTTTTCCCAATAATAAAAGTGAAAAGATAAAAATGATTTACCTTCTATGAGCTATAGTTTACAGAAGTTCTACATAATGTTTATGAACAAAAAATTTTGTTTAATAAAACTAAGAAAATTACGCAAATATTGCTTCGCTTAAATGTTTCTGGAAGATTGTAGCTACGAAAATTCCTCAACCACTTAAAAAAATGCTGATACAAAGATCTGCAATTTAAATCTGTAAAGAAATATGGTTTGCAAAAATAAAACCAAGGAAATCAAAATTATTAACCTTCTATAGAAAATAATTTATAGATATAATAAGTAGATATGATAAAGGATCTAAAAATATTGAAAAATTGATATAAAATATAATTTATAGAAGTTCTATATGACTTTTACTAAAAAGAATTTTTGTTACATTCCAATAATGCAAACTTCAACAGTATGGAGAAATAACTTCTGGCCTTCATTCCCTTCAAAGTTACACATCTTCAATAATCGTGTTGAAATTTGCATTGGCGGAAAGCAACAATTTCTTTTTTCATTTTTTCAATTTTCGCATGGCTCAAACTTTTTTTCAAATTAAGGTTGTAGATATTTAACAACAATTCATAAAAACATGATTTTCATAGTCCAAATCGGCTAAAATACTTGTGAGCGATTAAAATGAATCAATTACCATTGCATTTCAACGTTGCGAATGTCATCTGCGTCTTCGTTATGTATTTACAGTATGTACAAGCGACAAGACGTCAATAAACGAGTGCTAACAAAGATTTACACGACGTGTCTAAGTGTTGGTCAATTGTTCCACTTGGAGACTTTCTTCTTGAAGGTTTCGGTGCCATCGGACTCCACCGCCGTGTAAAAGCCCATGCCCTCGTACTTCGATCGCATGTAGAAGATGTAACCGGCACAACCGGTCATCGCCGCAATCCCCAGTCCCATTATTATTGCATTCTGACCACAATGTATTGTATTTTTATTTTGTATCATTAAAAAAAAAAATTTTAACTTATTTTTATGATTTTGTGTACTCACCGGACGAGCGTACAGTTCATAGTTGACCGCACGGAAGAGCATCGTACTTCGAAGGGACCGGATACCGTCACCAGGCTGGGGGTTCTGCGCTTTGTCCTTCATGTTTGTTTTTCGCGCGTTTAGTAAATAACGAGTTGTCGGAGTGTAACTTTAGTCACGGATTGAAAATGTTTTTTTTTTATTGCCAAGTAAAGGGGGTTGAGTGGCTAGGAGCGATGTTACGGCACTGATGGCGAACAGCTGTTCGTCAGCTGTGAAGTTAGTCGCCCTCAAACAGAGCAAACTCTATAGAGGCGACGGTAGCCAAGAGGTGTGCCCAATTGTAAACAGTACGGATACAAAATTTCACCGCTGGCGTCGCTCCAATAACGAGGGACCGGCGGTGTTGTAATAGCCGAGGTATAAAATGAAAGTGATCGCGACACTCTGATTAACACTGCGTAAAAATAAAAAATGGAAAATTCATCTGAAAAAATAATGTTGAAATCGTTTTTCGTAACGTCATTATCGTAATACAGGAAACAGAATTGTGCGTACGCCAATAATAAAAGACACTAGAAAAGTATTACAAATTAACGTTATACATACACAGTTTGAAGTTTTGCAGAAAACGTATTGATAACTTTTAATTTTTCTACACTCTTTATAATAGTCATTATACCTGTATTTATATTGCACAGTTTCGATCAATATCGGAAACAAATTATTTTCCCGTCAAAGTAACATGCGCATACATATGACATATCGGGCGCGATCTAGACCAGCGCCGTTTGACTGGAATACTTATTTTTTACAATTCAGCGGACGCTTCGAAGTACGGAGTCTGGTCTTCGGTATTCTGTACTCACAAGCAGTGTGACTCCGCAATCCTGCTCACAAGCAGATCTCCGCAATCTGACTGCTTGTGAGGATAATCGGAAGTTCAATTTTTATCAATTAAACTTTGTTTTCTTTGAAATATCAAAATATTCTATAATATCAGTTGTACAAATTGATTCTAAAAAATGGTATTTTCAAATATCAATTTTAGAAATTGATATTTTTAAATAAAGTGTCAATTTTCGAAATTGGTATAACATCATTTTTTCAAAATTTACATTCATAATTAATATTTTAGGTTATTCATTTCAAAAATTCAACTCACTATAAAGTTGAATTGAGTGTACAATGGAATATCCATTTTCTAAATCAAAGTGACTACAATTTTCATAAATCCGCAAATAATTTCGAAAAACAGTAAAAATTATTTTTTGCTCAACTAACTTCAGCTTTGTTCGTTGATCGGACAACTTCAAGCGCAACCTTGCGTATTTTGACAGCTCGCGCAAGTGTCACATTTTCAATTCTCTTATTATTAACATTGAACAAACATGCGCCGAGCCTCGTTAGAATTCGATTCCTCGCCGCATGTGACAGCAATGATACTCCAATGATTGAATTCCAAGCGAGTACAAAATGCCTCCCTTAGTTAATCTGATATCGTGCAGTATAATTGGTAAATAAAATGATATCGCCTTCCAGCAAGTACAGGACAAAACACTGTCGATGTTATTGTGATGTTTTGATTTTTGGAAATTTGATCATAGAGAACGATTGCAACGGGGATGTTCTCTGGAGCTGGTCTTACCCCACGGTCACAGAAACCCAGAAATCTTACGTCACACGAAAATGGAACTCTTGCACCAAACAGAGCAGCGTTCAATCTTTCGTCGGTGCGAGGCTCGCTGACGTGTGGATTTACATTCATAGCAGTGAAGCTTTTGCAGCCAACAAACTACCCAGAGTAAGAATATTTCATTTAAAAAAAATCGTTTTTTAATCACAAGCACAAAGTGCATTGAAGAAAGAAAAGTGAAATTCTAAGTGTGCCGATCCATTACGACTTTAATCCAAGATGTATTTTAAAGCAAAACGAGGAGACTTATTGGTTGTCAAATTCTTGTAGCTCATTTTTCTCAAAGATGGAAAGTCTCTTGACCTTTGTCTTTCCAAGGGGCAGGTTGCTTATCTTCCTTTTTGTTTACAAAATTCAGTTATGGACAAAAATTCGATAAGAAATCTTTAAAAAAAAAATAATCAAATATTAAGCCCTAGCTCTAAGGATTTGTTTGGGTTTGACAAAAATTCGTATAAGAGTTATAGCTGGAGAAATTCCGATTTTTTTTTAGATTATAACTAAAATCTTTATTTTTGAATGGTCAGCAATAAATATATTATATTAACTACAACAAAAATCTGCAATTCGAACGCATGGCTTGCTACAAACAAACTCAACGAAACCCAAACAGATTTGTATCAAAGTTAGGACTGGATGACTTTCAAAATTATTAATAATCTATAATTCAAAACGAAAACGAATAATTAATTCCTAAGTTTCTCCCTCTGTTTTGCAGTCCTTGCATGAGACATGTATGTATCTATGACAAAAATCGATTATTCCCCAAGGTGAAGCGTTGCGCTCTGGTGCTCTTCACCAAGGATTTCAATCCCAACAATTACCAGGAGCTGTGTCGAATATTGAGCAACGCGTACTGTGAAAGTGGCGATCCTACAGAGGTTTTGAAGCATTACCTGTTGGCTTACTCCGAAGGCTTCCTCAGGGACTCCAAAGGCGCTGTAATCCACCAATTTGACGGCGAATGGCATATGAGCAGCGGTCAAGCCAAACGACTCATAAGAACCTTCGAATTGGAAACAATACTGATATACACAGCGATTTTACTGAAGAAAAAAATCGTCGTTTATCATCACAGTCTGGAGGAACTGTTCGGATGGATCGAGACCTTCCCCACGCTCATGAGACATCGCAGTGTCACTGATAATCTTTTTCCGTGGATCGACTTGGCTCAAGATGAACTCTCGGAATTGAAAGTAAGCCGTAACGAGGTACCGCGATGGTAAAATGTTGTCACGAAGGATTTTTATTATTTACTTTTTATGCAGAGTTACTCGTACTATGTCGCCGGATGTCGGGACAGTTCTATATCATCCAAGTCGGATTTGTTCGATTTATTGGTAAACATTCCAGCGAGAGAAATTACTGTCGCATCACATGCTAAAGGTACAAAGAAACGAACATCAAAGGGTACTAGAACTCTACGCGTTAAACTTAACTGCAGAATTTAATTAAGGCTTGTCAGGTGGTTGCGTATGAACCGCCCGCTTGCGATAGGTGACATTTGTGCGACTCGTTTTCATAATCTATTTTGATTGTCTTTACAATGGCTAATATTGTTCCAAATAAGTCACATTTGCGGAAAGTAACGATCCATTATTTCCTCGCAAAGAAATGGGCCGCGGAAACGAATCGTTTGCTAGAGGAAGTGTATGCCAAAGATGCTCCTTAGAGTACAACGTCCAGAGAGTGCTTCCACCGCTTTTAAAGTCGTGATTTCTCTATGGACAACGAGTACCGTGGAAAAGCCACCCAAAAGGACGCTGTCGTGTATTACGAGCTGCAGAACGCGTCAGAAGGCATCACTGGGGATCGTTATCGACTGCAACTGATGCGTTTGAAACTAGCCTCTTCTCTCACGGGAAGAGGCCGGAGTTGGAGAATCGCCATGACAAGTTTTCAGCATGACAACGCCAGGCCGCATGTCGTTCAACTGGCTAAGAAGTACTTAGAAAGAGCGAACTGGGAATTTTTACCTCACCTGCTATATTCCCCACACATCCTTTTTAAGAGACGATTGCCTCTAAAGAAGCCGATTTCTTCTGCGAGGAATCCGATTGTCGGCCGCAAGACCGACTACGGTTGTTCCGATGGGCAATACTTTGAATAAACCAGTTCGTCGATTTCTCACCGAACCACTATCTTTACTCTCGTTGGGCAGTTTCATATTCAACCACATGATATATATGTATTTTTTCCAACACGTTAGTTTTTATACATATTAAACATCCTAATGCATCCGTCCATTGCAATTTCCAGAAAGCCTAACTATGACGAAAGCGCACAAGGAGATCGCCCTGTTCATGGTGCAACTCTGCGAAAACGACGACGACAACAAGGGATCAATAATCGATGAGATTGCCGAAAAAACGCAGGACCTTCTGAACCAACTGAAAGCTCTGGCAGCTTTGGAGCCGGCAGAGGGACAAAAAGTTTTCTCCGCGAAGAGTATTCGAGATCGCGAATTACCGCCGGCGGTTGAAAATTTTCTCATTAATCTGGGCGTGGCCGAAAACTTGTTTGCGGTCTGATCTAATATTCGGATCAGTTCGAAGTTTTCTATTATCTCGACAAAGTTTTCTCGTATTTTTGTACAGAAAGAATTTATCGCACGACACTTACCTGCGCTCGTACGACCGGCCCTTTTTCGGAACTCCGATTAGGTCGATTGAAAATCGATTGATTCGAAGAAAGAAAGAGAAATGACAATTGCGTACATAACCGACCGTTAAAAACATTTTATTCTGTTCGATTTTACAAAATATTTACAAGAACGAGTTGCGTTCTTCTCCGTTGTAGCACGTATTTTCAACAGCCACATTTTAAAATAAATCACTTTGCTCGTTTCTCCCACATAAAGTAACACATTTCTCTTGCAACGTATGATACAACAATTTTAATCCGTCGAGCACCGACGTTCGGTTTTTATTTCTTTTTGTTGCTTTTTTCGTCAGGCAAACAAAATTCAATGCTTGAGGACGCAGTCACGAGGAGCGGTCTGTAACGCTTGACGGGAGTATTACACACAGGCACACCCACGCGCGCGCACGCGCACACACACACACACACACACACACACACACACACACACACACACACACACACACACACACATATATATATACACAAAGGTTTCACGATTTGTAAGCCAACGACGATAAACGTCTTGCTTTTTTCAAATTTTATTTTTGTCTCTTATTTATCGTTTCGCGCGAATCTAGGGTCCCGGAGTTTCGGACTCGGGAATGGAATGATTTGTCAATTTTAAAACGCCTGCTTCGATTACTACGTATCGAATGAGAATTATTGCGCTCCCGCGCGCTCGATGCGAGGCTCGTATTACTGTCTTTTTTCTTGTTGTTTTTCTCTCTCTCTCTCTCTCTTTATAACAGCTGAGCGTACTCGGTTGTTAACAGTTTCGAAATTTACGTTCATGTCGCGTGTGAAGGAACAGAGTGCGATTGCCAGCATGTTTTTGTGCATTTCTCACTCGTAATAGTCAATAAATAAATAAATAAATAAATAAATAGGTCAAAAACAACTGAATGAGTAAATAAATAAATAGATATGTAAATAAATAAATAATTAAATTAATTAATAATACGAGCCAATGAAGACTAAAAATTTGCGTTATTCCTTCTTCTTTCGACTAGATTTTATATACATTTCGGGCTTTTCGCCTACAACGGTTTCTCAGCCCATTTTCAAGATGCCATCAACAACAAATTTTTCTAACATTTACGCTACTACGGTGACTCGTACGAAAGTTTGTCCGATTCGAAAATGAATTTGGTTCAGCGATCTTTGGTAACATTTTTTCTCCGCACGATATTCATGGCGCGAAAAAAAAGAATAATCGCGCATAAAGCTCTGCGGTAAATCGCCGCGATTCATTTCTTGCCGAGGTTTCGAATTGTTTCTCTCACTCTATCCGTTTTTCGCGTTATTTTCGTAAAGAGAACTGCGCTCTGACGTTTTTTTAAATCTTTGCGGAGTCGATTTCCAAAATGTATTCTCCTTTCGCATCCGATTCGCGTGCCCCTCTTGCCGCGAATCCTTCGTTCGAGATCTCTAGATTATCGTGAACTCGCGGTAAAGATTTTTTTCGCTTGGTCCTCATCGCCTTCACTTTTTTCTTCTGTTCGCTCTTTTTCTCTCTCTTGGGCGAGCCTTTTCCTACCGGCGCGTTACAGATTCTCCTTTTTTGACGATTCCGTTTGCGCCATAACGAATCTCTGATCCCTAAAACGTAACAAGAGAACATTCTCACTCATCACGTGGGAAAACAAATTTAGTCTTGTTCGTTATTCTTTTTTAATGTTAATTTGGGTTTGTTTGCGAACTTTTCGAGGTCGTTTCAATGTGTGCCTTTTAAATTCATTTAAGAAGACGTTTCTTCATTTAATGATAAAGGTTGATTTAAGAGATCATCACGGTGTAAAATTTGAAGAAAAAAAAAACATTTTTTTTGGATTATCCGATAGTCTAGACGGTTATAAACATGCTGTTCAATTTGTGGGGCAAAATTCGAATTATTCCGGTTGCTGAAGCTTTTTTCTCGAAATGTCGTTTTTCAAAACGGTGTACGCTCTCAAAGGAAGAGTTTTCATGCTATCCGTATCAATTTTTGACACAACATTCTTTTCGCCATTCTTTATCCTGCTATGGTAGCTTTTTTTGTTTGAAATCTTCATAATTTTTAAAAGATAAAATGTCGAAGACATCCGCTATATTCGATACTCTTTTTCTCAAACCATCGTCATTTTGTCAAAATTTCATGTTTAAAAAACCGCCATCACAACATAGCGGCTTTCATACTGATTAATAAACTGTTTACAAATTTTGTTTCGGATAATATTCACGGCCACAATCATGTACACCATGAGTTGTACGGTGAAGTGGAAATGATTGAAATTTATTTTCTATTCTCCATGGATGCTTTGATTTGACATGAAAAAATCACTGATTAGCGTATTTTAGCCATCGAAAAGAAAATTGCGAAAATCAGCTATTTTTCGACCCGTTACACTGCGATGATGCCTTAAGTTTTTCTTACTTGTGTACATTAATTTACGATTTTGTGTAATAAAAAAAAAAAAATAAGTCAAAAATTTAAAAATGTCTAAGAACTAAGCTCACTCGATTTATTTCTAATGCGGAATTGTGTAGGGGGATAAAAAATATAGAATACATTTTTCTTCAGTCAATAACAAAGTGTTATTCGAATATAATTGTTTTTTGCTGATTTTTTTGTTCTAAAGAATGAAAAAACTTCGGCAATTCATTCATTTTCTACTGAATGCATCAATTCTTTCTTCATTACATTTAATACTGGAATGTGCGACACGAAAAATCAAATAAAAAATTAACATTTTTTGTTTTAAGACGTCGCCATTTTTTCTCAACAGTTGGTAAAAAATGTCGAAGTCGTAGACCAAGGAATTTTCGTTTTCTTTTACTTGTGAATTCTGAATCGCGATTTTTTGTAGAAGAAAAAAAATTATACTCCAAGAATTTGAATACGTCCAAGAGCTAAGCTCGCTCCATTTATTTTTCATGAGAAATTTTGTGGCGGGCTCGAGAATGGAGTATAAACTTCTCTTCAGTCAATAATAAAAGTATTATTTAAAGAGGATTTTTTGTTGATTTTTCAAAAAATGAAAATTTCTCGTCTTCAGGCGTCACAATTTTTTCGGAGAGTTGGCCAAAAAGTGAGCATACGTACTCGTGTTCTTTTATCTCTCTCGTTCTATCACTTTCCTTACTCCCAAAATTGCATCGGACAAATTCCCTGAATTTGCTTCGGATATAGTCGACAGTGTATTTTTCTGGTCGTTAAACCCATAGCTATAGGAATAAAATGAATATCTATCTTTCGCCAAGAGCAGCGGGGAATCGTAAAGTAAATCACTGGGGCGGAGGGAAGACAACCAGGAGGACGCGATAAATCTCTACTTCTCTTTCCTCCATTCTTCTCTTTCTCTTCGTTTCCCCTCCTTTGTCTTCTCCCTCTCTCTCTTAGCCTCAAGATCCCCTGACTAGTTCTGTTTCACACACGCACGCACAATACTTTTTTTTTTTATCGTCACGAGTGAACATGGCAATTCGTATCAAAGTCAGCGTGGCCTCGAGTGACAAATAAGTTGCCACTTGGGGCGTTCCGGTTAAATTTCTTATTGTTCCAACTCGGGTCTTGATAAACCGTATTACCTTATTCAAACGACTCGACTCCCATTGACGAAATAACCCTGTTCCGTTCGTTGTACATCGAGGAGGGATTTCACGTCGAAGCAACACGGCAACAAAGGACCACGTTTCAGCTGTCATTTGTTCAAAGAGACAGCTTCGGGCCCAAAATGAACAAAAAGACAACTGTTGGTGATAATCGGTTCAGCGTTGATCCGACGTGACGCAGAGGAAGGAGAGGCAACCGGAAGTTGTCGGGTATTGGAAAAAAGCTCTCAAACATAGCTCTCCTGTTTGGTCTGGCTGTTCTTAATGATAGTTCCGGTAACGGCGGAAAAGATAGGCAGCCTGATGGGCTGCTTTTCCATGGAAACGGAGTTAGGGACCTGATTGAGGCTGGAGCTCTTGTTGCTGCTGTGACGTCTCCAGAAGTCCGAGTGGTTGCTGCTGCAGTTGGTCGAGCCCGTGGTGTACGTTCTCGCGCGACTCGAAGTCGTCCTCCTGTTCCTCTTCCTGCGTCGATTGACCCCGAGGCCGCAGAGCCTCAGGAAGCCCTCGCGGAACTTGGTCGACATGAGATTGTAGAGGATCGGATTGATGGCCGAGTGCAGGTAGAGCATAACCCGACACACGTAAAGAAGACAGAAGTAACCTTCGATCCCGAGCTTGACGATAGTCCTCGAGGGTGTCAAAAGGACCCAGAGTGTGAAGGCTCGAAATGGCAAGAGACACACGAAGAAACAGAGCACCACTGTGCCCAACATCAGGACCACTTGTTTCCTGTACTTCAACAGATTGTTCACCGGTCCCCGACTTATCGCCGGATTCGCCATCAAGTGTCTCGCAATCACCGTGTAAAGTACCACGAGCATTATCAGCGGCAACACGAAGAATACTATTATGGTCCCTACGATAAAGACCACCATCCATGACGAGTCGGCTTGGGTCTGACAGGTCGGAAATGCGTAACCGCTCTTGTCCTCCTCCATCAAGTAGTCCACCATCGTCAGTATCGGGCTGCAATCAAACGCAATTTTCACTCAATATCCGTCATATCACTTGGCGGTTCTTCCATTTTGACAGCCCCCCCCCCCTCGTTTTTTATATACAGCTTATGGGGGTCTTTTTTTTGAACGAGCTGCCGCGAACAATATTAACTGCGCAAAAATGCTCATTGTTAGTAACGAGACGTTGAATGTTTATTGACTTCTAAAAAACAGAGTGTTTTCGCACGATAATAAGGAACGTAAACTTTGGATATATGTATATCTACTGTACGTTTATTTAGGCGGAGTGAATTACTCGGAAAGTCTCGACAAGGTTTTTCGTGTCCGGTGGCCATTTTTCAAGGCTGGTAATAATTCCGCTGCCACCACTGGACACAATTGCTGGGATGTATACAGCAGAAACTCTAAAGGAGCAGCATACCATTTTTTTCACAATCATCGTACGCAGTTTTCGCAATTTTTCACTGCCATTTTTTCTATACAATGCGAATCTTTGCGAATGAAACTGCATGTTTCTGGCTGGGCCAGGTCACTGCACTCTTCGATTTCTCATTGGCTCGAGTGAAACATCTTTTTGTCACTTTTTTCGAATCCAGTTTCCCGTGTTAAGGGGATTTAAAAATGCCTCTTTGCCGAAATAATCGGAAGACTTTCTCCAATAGATCGGGAGACCCAAACAAACCCAAACAAAGTCTTCCCTCAACTAATCGGTCCCTGGTCATTATTGGGGAAAAATTTCGAAAACTCGTAAATTTCGAAAAATTTCGTATCCTTACCGGTGAAGGTGCCATTTTAACTTGACAAACATACTTCCTTTTTATTTGTGGACCTCCTGCGTTCACGTCCCAAAAATACACGAGGGACACGGAAATTGATTTTGCTTAAACGTATTATCTTTTCTATCATGCTCACGCCACTAAAAGCGTTCTCTGGTAAAGAAGAGAAAGAAAAGCGTCCGGGTCTCGGCGCGTTGTCCTTGCGTCGGAGGGTTTTTCGACATCGTTTCCGATTCACCACCCTTAGCCCTAACATGTTGACCTCGATATCGCTGACGATGAAATGAATAAAATACGACTAAAGCTTTCTCTCTCTCCCTCTCTCTTGGACGGCGATTTCACGGGAAAAAGCAAGAGCCATAAGATCTGTTAAAACTTGACGGAAATTTAGTGAGAAGTGTTTCTTGTACGCCCGCAAATTTATATACCGATCCATTCAGCGGATAGCAGACACCCGAAGAAATCGAAATGTCTGATCTACTCTGAGATATTTCGAGATATTCAAAACACCAAAAGGGTACGCAAGACGCTGTATCTAAAATTGACCGTCCCGGATTTTTTTGTTCATATTATACGGTCCTGGAAATGAAATATGGAGTTTTTTTTATTTTCTGTTGATTTGGCAATATATGTTATACTATGTGTGAAGGGAAATACAGTGTTTTTTATTTGGGTTTTATACTGCGTCCAAAATACAATATAGGAGGTATTTTTTATTGTCCGTCTTGTTGGCAATATATTTTTTATTATTTTCTACCTTTTTGAAATTATAATACAATATTTTTTATTTTCCGTTCTTTTTTATATACACAAATCCGGGTTGAGTGATTTCGAGGACAATCGAAAGAATGATAAGTATGATTATTAGGAGGAATAAAAAAAAGAAGTTCTGATTTTGGCGGGAGGGGGGGGGGCTGGTTTTATTCGAAATTGTGTTGAAATAATGGACCCTGCATTTTTTATACATTATATCTTTTTGTAAAAAAAGTGAACTTTGAGAGGTTTTGAAAATCCCCTGGAACTAACGCAACGGGGAATAATAATTGGGCGCCACGGGAAATTGGGGAAAATTGCAAGTAGGTACACGGGAAAAAATACATTCTAAAAAAACTTGGCTGTCGTATCGGACGATAGTGTATATTCGAAAAAACATGACACTAAGGACTATATGTCGAAATTCGAAGTCCGTGATTCGGTGGCGACCATTTTTGCGAAAAATTCCGAAAACTATCAACGGCTTTCTTTATCAACAGAATCGTGTGTCGTTTCAGGGACCATGCTAGTATAGAACTTGTTCAAAATTGTTCTTTTTTTTGCATGTTTCAAAATATGGACTTTCAAAAATATGGTTTTACATTGTGGTCACCAAACTCGCAATATTTCGGTCACTACCAGGCTTCGCCGATTGATCGTAAGTCCACATATCGTGATGTACCATAATGTTCGAGCTAACTGTCACAAATTTGGCCACACCGTTTTTCACTTCATTCTTTATGGTGTTATAGAAGCATTTATATTATTATCACGGTTTTGTATTTTTTTAAACCAAAAACTGCCGTTCAAACCGGGCCTCAATTAAAAAATTGAGGACATATTGTTAATTTTTATCGAAAAAAAACCCTTCATACATCTCTACAGTTTTTTACACCGACGGTTAATCATATTGGTTTTTTCTTCTCAAATTTTTTTTAGTCTATTAGGATTGTTAACCATCTGGCTCCATTTCCTGACATCATTTTTCAGCAGTCAAAAGCAATATTCAAAAAATTCAAAAATTATTAAAATATTCTTTTTTCATAGAGCACCAGTGAATTAAAAAAAAATCTTATTAATGTAAAAAAAATCCCGACAATCAGCATTTTTCGGGCCGTCACCACGACTTGGTCCGATCTCCAGCAATGACACAATTAACGAAAGGGTCCGGGATCCGTCATAAAAAGTCCTCTTGTTGTTCGTCCAATTGTCTTCTGGAGATTCGGGTAGCGTTGACGGTACTTCTGAGGGTGCTACGTCTCAGGGCGTCGCGCCGTCTTCGCAGGCCGCACAGTGTCTCGAAGCCTCGCCTGAATTTACTGCTCATTAGGTTGTAAAGTATAGGATTGACGGCGCTGTTGAGGTAGAACATAATGCGGGAGAAGTAGACGATGTTGAGTAGGGTGTCGTTGTCGATCGCCTGAACGTTCTCAGGTGGTGCGAGCACCAGGTAAAACGTGAGGGTCTTGAAGGGCGCCAGACATACGAAAAAACTCAAGACCACCGTCATCAGCATCACGACGACCTGCTTTTTAGCGCGGCTGTGATAATTCTCGCTGGTGCTCGCGGCGCTCGTACGATCGCGCATCAGATGTCTCACGATCACCGAGTATAGTGCCAATAGCAGGAGGAGTGGCACGATGAAGAATACCAGCACGAGGAGAAGGAAGAATGCCGTCGTGGCCGAGGTGTTCGCCAGCATTAGGCAAACAGGAATGTTCCGTGACTCGATAGTCCCCTCGCCGTTTGCACTGTCGTTCTTCATTGTCACTCTGACTACGCTATACTGCGATACCCAGATCATTGGACTGCAATCAACCAAGAATGAAAAAAAAAAACATTTTTTGTCGGTTTTCTTGTTTTTCATTGAAAGCGTCAACGATCTGGCTCTTTTGCTAGCACGGGCTTTTACTCGCGGGTCAATGACTCTGCTTGCAGTTCAATAATTTGGGTTTTTTTGGGTTATACTGCGCGTCGTAATATTTTTTTTTGGTACTATCGAAATTGTGGAAAGGATTTTGAAGCTGAGTAAAAATACAAAATATATAAAAAGGGGGTGAGTGTGGTACACCCAAACAAATTTCAATGCTGCGCGGTTAGTTTTTTCATTTTCTTTTTTCAGAGTCATTGTCAATGATTTTTACAGCGCAAAAAACGTATAAGAATGGAAAATTATCATGTTCTGAAAAATGAAAAATATAAAAACAAATGTAAGAACTATATAGAATGGTAATAGTACTAATTAATGGTAATAGTAAACAATTTCGTGATATAAATATAAATAGGCATAATTATAAATGCTTCAAAATTTCTTTCTGAGTTGTATAAAACATTTACTGACGCAGTTTTTTCATAATAATCATCGATAATGTTTTACTTTTTTAAGATCGTTGTAACACAAAAGTTTTTCTTATTCGCGTAATAAAAATATGAAAACGGATAACTTTGCCCTTTAATTGTATATTTAATGAAAATTAGCATCTACAAAATGAATCGATACCTCGTATGCATTTTTTAAAAATTTATTGAAAAAAAGTTAACGAAGTGCAATTTGACCTAACTGGACCGGCCCAACCTCCTTAATATTCACGAGTATTCAGTCAAATGAAGCGCTTACTATTCAGTAACATCGAAACTTTGAAAATAAATGTTAAACTAGTGTTATTTTAGCGTGCAATAACAAAGGAGGCAGGATAAAAAACGTAAAAAAATAATCCGTTGTGAAACACGATGCGATAAGCAATCGGGCGCTTTCCAGCTCGACGACGATGTATTGCACTGAGCTTTTTTGAATGCCGCTTCGATAACTTTGTGAAAGCTTGCGGACTTTTCGCATGCATACGGATGATATTGCTAGTGGTATCCATGAATCATTCAGTGCTCGCAGTGTGTGCCAGTTGATATTTTTCTAGTGCCGTTGCCAAACTGCAGCCTGTCGATTGTTGAGGCAAAAAAATTATAATAACCGTCGTCGCAGTAAAGTTTCGTTTGTCTCGTCAGATTGTTTTTATATCACCAGATTAATTTTATTATATTGCTGGAGAAATTTCAGAGATGTATCTTTCCTTAGCCGATATT
Organism: Ophion obscuratus; assembly: GCA_964007375.1. Classification (NCBI taxonomy): domain Eukaryota; kingdom Metazoa; phylum Arthropoda; class Insecta; order Hymenoptera; family Ichneumonidae; genus Ophion; species Ophion obscuratus. The sequence continues at coordinate 59,420,039 of OZ023316.1, read as the reverse complement.
GAAAAATATTGTATTGGAAATTATTTTATCGACGAGATTTTTCAATATTTGCAGTGGAGCTTTGGCCATGCAGTTTTTGCGGTATAATTAACTTAAAAATATTCTATAGTATTTGTCATAGAAATTTGGCAGAGCATTTTATCCTTAAGTAGTCAATAAAACATTTAAAATTCTGCAAATTTGAAAACAAAAATCGCAAACAAAAAGGGCAAAAAAAATTGCAAATTTGTTTTTTTGCGCTGTTTTTTAAATGCATCCTTTAAGTTTATTTAATCAAAAAATATTTTAAGATAATTTTTGCATTGGGATTCATTTTATTAAAACAACTTAATCATATTTATAATAGTAATTTGGTAATGCAATTTTTCCTCATGTAATTAATTTAAAAATATTCCACTGCATATCATTTCATTGATAAAATTTTCCAAATTCATTTTCATACAGTGCATGTAATTTTCAAAATTCATAATATTTGGGATGTAATTTTGGAACTGCATTTTTTAACGTGTGTTTGATTGATAAATATTCCATAGGCAATTTTCACATTGAAGGTAACGATATTAACACAATTTCATAATATTTAGAATGCAATTGTGGGCATGAATTTTTTCGAATACAATTGAACAATTTTGCATTGCAAATGATTCTGTTGATACGATTCCATAATATTTTCGAATAAAACTGCGGGACGTTTTTTTTTTTCAAGTGTGCAAATTTCATGCCTGACGTCACTGCTGTGAGTACTTAAAGAGAGATAGAGAGAGAGAGAGAGAGAGAGAGAGAGAGAGAGAGAGAGAGAGAGAGAGAGAGAGAGAGAGAGAGAGAGAGAGAGAGAGAGAGAGAGAGAGAGAGAGCGAGAGAAAGAGAGAGAAAGAGCTCAAGAATAAAGCATTTCTTCAGAGAACATCAAGGAGCAAAACGCGTGCATGAGCTCGAGTGCGCAGTTATATAAGTGCACATAAGACAATATCCACGAAACACATTAAGCGGGGTTTTTACGAACCAAATATACGTTAAGCTCGTATTAAAGCGCACCGCACGAAGTCTTAAGGGGCCAGGAAGTCTTCAGAGAAATTCGCAAACGACTCGTATAAAAAGCCGCTCTCGCACTTTTCCTCACTATATCTTGCTAGACCTTGCTCGAGGCAGCTCTCGCACTCTCGAGGTTTATTTTCGATTTACGACTCTCGTATGTCTGGCTTGCCTATACAGAGGAATTTGTAATATTTTCATGGTGGAGCAAGCACTGAAGAGGAAATATTGGAAATTGACCCAATTTCACAACAACAAAAAATCTCCCAAGTTTCGTCGTCTTTTTTGTCTCAAAAATTTTTGCCCACGATTTTTATCGCAGGAAAAACAAAATAAAGATACCAAGAATGATGAACGATATTTTTTAAACATTGAAATATGATATAAACAAAGTATAATAAGAACAAGTATAACAAACCCAAACATGGTTCGATGAGACATCGTTTTTCTTTCTTCCTTCTGCAAAGTTTCCCCTAAGGATTTTTGAAGTACAACAAAAGCTATAAAAATAGACCCACAATGGAAAAAAGTTAAACTTTTAAAAAATATTCGCATTAAAAAAAATATAGTAGAAATAATAATTAGCATAAAAAGTGTGATAAACTTGAAATAGCAGGTTCTTCACTTTTTTTTACCAATTATTTCTACTATATTTAAACATCTTTGTTATTAAAAAAAATATATCTTATTATTTTTATGCCTTTTTTGTACTGTGAAAATCTTTGAGGAAAGTTTTGGAGAAAGGAGAAAGCAGAATGATGTTTCGTCAAACCATGTTTAAAATTGTTTGAGTTTGTCATACATGTACTTATTATGATTTTTTATGTCATATTTCACAGTTTTTTGCTGACTGTTATTTCTACTATATTTTTTTAATATGCGCAAATTATTTCATATTTTTTAATATTAAAACAACGATGTATGGAAAAACTGCGATTTCTCGACGCCAATAGGGCCGGAGGGAGGGGGGGGGGGGGTCTGCGATAACTTTAATTCGTACTTATCATTGCGGAAACGCCCGGACGAGAACACTACACAAAATGACTACGAAGGAGCATCGTCTTCGACGTCGTCGACGGGGAATGAAGAAACGTAACTGGAGAAGCTGCTTCGCGTTTCTCCTTTGCGGCGAGCTGACGACCGTGTGTACCGAAAAGGACGAGAGTACACGAGAGAATCCAAAAAGGAGCACCGGGGACAAACGAGCCAAGAAAAAGACAAGTAAGAGCTGAAAGAAAGTACTCCCATCTGTATAACGGCGAGCTTCAACCCTCTTGGACCTTCAGCGGTTGATTCCCACGCGGTGAAATAAAATAGTGCACTTTTTTTTATTCGTTTTTGGGTTTTTTTTCTCTCTGACACTTTGCGAACCAGCCCTTTGGGATATAAACGGGGGCTGAGATTTTTCGTGCAACACTCTCGATTTCACTGGAACGACGTTTACACACACACACACACACACACACACACACACACACACACACACACACACACACACACACACACACACACACACACACATCCACACACACACACACACACACACACACACACACACACGCGCGCGCGCGCACATATATATATATGAATTGATACCGAGTAATGGGATGATTAAAAAGTAATACTAGCGGTAATTAAAGGTACTATTTTTCTACACAATTTATAATGACAATAGTGTTTTTATTATAATAGTACTAAAAATTGATAATTATGTACCAATATTAATATGAGAAAAGAAAAATTAGTATTAATGATTGCTTGTAATTATTTTTATGACTACTTTTAAAAAAATCCTTTTCTAAGTATAAATTTATGTATTGTACATACATATGTATGTGTGTATATATTGTTACAATATATATATATTTGAATTTGTAAGTAGTAAACGATTCGTTAAAAAATTATGAAAATAATTAATAACAATATATATATATTGTTATTAATTATATTCATAATTTTGTAACGAATCGTTATTATATACATATATATTCTATATATATATATGTATATATATATATATATTCATATATATATCATATATTAGACTGATTCAAAAAAAAAAAAATTTTCTCGATTCTCGTGCTATTGTTGGGCACTGATAAAACAAAATTTCTCTAAAAAGATGGGCGCGGTCACTCAATTTTTAGAGGTGGCTATCTAGACTTTTTTGTATTTGAATTTTTTTTAACGAACGTATTGCATTTAAACATAGTCATGGCTTCGGATTACGGATAAAAATCACATCCAGCAGCTGTTTCGTAACAAAAATAAACTCTAACAATTTGAAAAGGGTGCAATATTCACAATTCAAATCCAGGTAGATCAATAATGGCGTCTATACTACTCTCGTTATCCATGTAGATTTATTTATCCGCATTAACATTTCGCACTTTTTACGAAAAATTAAATTATAAGCTTTTATTCATAAATCGTATATTTACATTTTCAAAATGCTACGCTTATATTATCTTCAAACTCATTTACATTTCTTCAAATATGATGAAAATTCAAATACAAAAAAGTCGAGATAGCCACCTCTAAAAATTGAGTGACCGCGCCCATCTTTTTAGAGAAATTTTGTTTTATCAGTGCCCAACAATAGCACGAGAATCCAGAAAAAATTTTTTTTTTTGAATCAGTCTAATATATATATATATATATATATATATAGTTATTAATTATTCTTGTTATTACTTTTAAACGAACCGTTTATTACTTATAAATTTCCTCTCAATGTAATTAAGAGTGATTGAAATAATAAATTACATATTGTGTGTAATTGACATTTTAATATTGTCTATCTTTTCCAATTGATATCCAAATTATGTACGTTCGTTCAAAACGTACAAATATAAATGTCAACAAAACGAAATATAATATCGTAATGTCAATTACACAAAGAGATACACAAATAATATTCTCAGTATTCTACACTTGAATAAAAAAAAAATATTCCAATATATCAAAATAAATAAAAAGTATTCCACTATTACACTTACGACAGTGAGTTTGCTTGGATTTAAGTTATTTCAGGTACATGCAAATCTCATCCTCATAATTGAATACATATGTAGAAAAATAAATTCATAATATATAACAATCATAATAAATTGCAATATATTCAAATAAATAGAAAGTATTCGATGTTTAGGTTTGTTCGGGTATACCCAAATAAGCCCCTCATTATTTTGGCCGTATGTGCAAAAAAATTAAAATATCAATATATTATACAATAACAACGAATTGCCTTATATTCAAATAAATAAAAAGTTATTCCACAAAAGCATCTACGAAGTTGACTAAAAAAATTTCGACGAAAAAAACACCAGCGCACACAAAAAACGGTCTCGAAATTGCAGACCTCGAATCTGCGACGTACGCGGTGAGGATAAACGCCGTATGACGGAACAATCAAGCGTTCGGAGTCTTCTCGAAAGGGCATTTTCGCCGAGACACACGTAACATTCGTAGCTAATGGATTTTAGGGGTAAAGTATCGGACGCGCGCGCGGGGTGGCCGCCGTATACTTTCCGGTCGCTCGAGCCAAAAGGGACGAAGGGTGAGAGTCAGTGGGCGGAGGAGGTTGTCGCCTTTTTGGGCTTTGGGTAGCGTGGAATGTTTGAGGGTAGTATGCTTTTTTATGGGGCGCACGAGATTGGTCGGAGCGAAGAAACAGACCGCGTGTGTGTGGGGCCTGTGGAGCGTGTATTGTTAAGGTCTGGAGAGCGAGCGCAGCAAAGGGCGCCTGTACGAGATGGAAGCAGGACCGAAGGCCACCGCACTCATGAATTTTATGGTGTAAAAATTCACACTCGCGATCCTTCTTCAAGCTTCCGCCTTCGGGGAAAATTGCTATAGGGATACGTCCGGGCACTATATCGCTTGTATTATTCGCTGGACGACCGATGCGTATGTTCCCTCGATACCGTACGGATATGTCTTTTCGATGGGACACCTTGTGGCTGCCTCGTAAATGTATATGCACATATCCTACAATGATGTCATGCACGTAGCAGATGAGGGAGATATTATTCGTTAACCCTTTTTTAAATCTCATTAAAATTACCATCTAAATTATTAAATTTAAAGATACGCATTTACGTATTCCTTTCATAGGGTTCATTTAATTGGAAAATAATGAAATTAAATTGAATTCATTTCGACATTATTTTAATAAATATTGTATACAATTATTTAATATAATTGTTTAAGAACATGGTTAATGCATTTATTCAACAAAATGATTTTATAAAATGATTGAATAAAATTGAAATAATAGAAAAAAAAACATTATTCTCTTGCAATATTGTATTAGGTGTACAAGTTGATTTCTTGCCTTTCTTCCCTGAAGTTTGAAATGTATTTCTGAAAGTACAAAAAAGATGATCAATAAAATCGTGTCGATCATTCTCGAGCATGTTAAAAAAATGATGAAGACCATTTTGTTGCTTCAAATAGTTCTTACATTTCGATAAAAATATTAACCTTCCCAAAAAAGCAGCAAAAAAAATTTGTACATGTATACTTACATTTATACTATATATATATATATATATATATATATATACAGGGTGAGGCATATAAAGTGTAACAGTGCAATAGCACTCAAATTATTGATCATATCCAAAAATGTTTCAGACAAAAGTTTCAGTGTTCGAGAAGGCCGTCATACTGGACCACCCCATTTTTATTATCGGTGGAGGCGCTGAAGCTATGTCAAGGTCAACTCCACTTTTTGAAATGGAATGCTACATTTTTTTTTCAACCATCTTGTACAAGTACACCTCAAGCCGCATTAAAAATATTTGCAGAATGCTATTGCTCTGTAACACTTTATGTGCCTCGCTCTGTATATGTACAAATGATTATTTTTGCTATTTGGGAAGGTTAATATTTTTATCAAAATGTAAGAACTATTTGAAGCAACAAAATAGTCTTCATAATTTTTTTTAAAGATAATACTTAAGATATATTACTCAATTTTTTTAGTGAGTCAGTTCTGTTAGGGTCAATTATCCTTTATCAATGCCTAATAAACATTTCAATGAATGACATAGTCTGTACACACATACACACACACATAAGACAGTACAAATATTTTCCGCAATCTTTTCATATATAATATCTAAATATCATCTATTCTGTTTATTTGATATTCAATTCATAAGCAATAAATAGTTTGTATAAAAGTACTAATAGTCAAAATAATATTCTTTCATGTTTGTAATATACTTATATACACACACACACACACACACACACACACACACACACACACACACACACACACACACACACACACACACACACACACACACACACACACACACACACACACACACACACACACACACACACACACACACACACACACACACACACACACACGCACACTTTCGTGTATACATATATCTGTATATAGAAATGTCCAAAGATGAACGGGCGAGTCAGACTCCCCCGATCCTCGTTCTTTTTTCCTTTCAAGGCGACTGGCTCTGATGATGGATCGCTGCGACATTGTTGAGGGCTTTTTACACGTGTAAAACGGCCTGTCGAAACGCTCATCCACATTTCACCCGACAATCCTGTACAAGAACGTACTTTTTCCGTAGATGCTTTTCGACCAAACGTAAGGCATGTAGTACGTTGCGATGTTTTTGGCAAACAGAGAGAGAGAAAGAGAAAGCGAAAAAAATGGGTTTTCGCAATTGTTCCAAAGGGAATTTGGAGTGAAAAATTCATCGTGTTGTGGTTAGCCGGTAATGGTAAGTTGGGGGTCAAGGGATGATGAGATTTGAGAGTTCGATTTATCGGTGCGTCAAATAGTCAGCTGGTGAGGGTCAAGTGGTATGCTCGACCATCGCCTTCCATATTTATCGGGAAGCGATTTTTTTCTCCTCCAGTACCGGGAAGATAGTAGAAAGAGGGGCTAAATCCTGCTACATTATTATCGGCTCGATTTGGCGATCGCCGCAAGAATTTATCGAACCGTAATTTCATGGGTCTTTTCATATCACTGAAGTCTGCCGCAGCACACACTTGGACGGTTCCTTTATCGCCTTCGGGACTTCCTTCGCGACCCTTCTTATTTTGATTCATAGTATTTTCGTCCTCTACTAGTATATGGATTCAAGGTGTGCTTACGATCAGAGGACGTAAAACATTTTTTGTGGATATTGAAAAATTACGTCGCGGCGAAGCTTGGCGAAGGTCCATCGGCCTATCGATAGAAAACCCATCGATACTGGTATCCTTACGGATCTTCAATGGATCATGGGTTATTACTCATCGACTGGATGGTCAATGTTTGTATTTGATAGTTGGGGGTTTGCGGAAGCTGGAAATTTCAAGAAAAGGATTTTTTTAAGTTTCGTAGACTAGGGTCTTAACTTTCGGAAGATAGATTCTAAAGCAGATACAAAAGTTCACCGAATTGTGAAGATTAACCTTTTTTTGTATGTTTTTCTTGAACGCTGTAGTTTATGAAACGGAATAAGTCGTGTCTCAAAATCTATTCGTCCGATTCAATGAAAATCCGAATCCTTATAACATTTTTCATCGTTTGACCGGATTCTTTTTTAATATGTTTATCCATTTGTTACTAACAAATGTTCAAAGTTGTTTTTTTTGTCGAAAAACGAATCTTTTATTCTACAGCTTGCCATTTTCGAAATCAATGAAAATTTCAAAAATTATCCAGTAATACGAAAATTATAAGGATTTATTTATTATAAAAGATATTTATTTTTTTTATTTATAAAATATCCTTTATATATTATAAAATAAATTTTATTTATAAAATTTATTATAAAATATTTCATTTATAAAATATCCTTTATTTATTATAAAGGATATTTTTCATCTCAGATAAGCCACTTGCTAGCGGGCCTACACCGATCGGCTCTGGAGAAACGAGGGCACTTTGTTTAAATAATAACAACTGCATTGTTTATCAATATTTTCCAATTTAAGAAATGCACACCCGCCAAGTACATGTTGTCATTGTTTGTTTAATCCTGGCCTCGTTATACCAATATTCTCATCAGAAGAAGATTTTGAAAACTGCCATCGGAGATCGGATGCCAATTTTGAGGAAATTTCTCGAAGAAAGAGGACATTTTTCGGCTGCTAAATCTTACGAAAGTACAGTACCATATATTAATAGATAATATTTTATACACTGGGTTCACGAATAATATATAATCGAATAATAACTTTATTGTTTTTTAATATTTTTGAATTAAAAAACACTCAAACTTGCCTAGACCATGTATCAATTGTGTGTAAAATCCCAAGCTCGTCATCTCAATATTCTCACCATAACAAATATATTAAAAATCGACCTTATAGATCTGAAAACTTGTTATCAAATTTTTCGAAGAAAGAACACATTTTTCGGCTGCTAATTGTCTACAGAAATAAAGTATCATACATTATTGGAAAATATTTTATACGCACGTTTAACGAATTGACAGCCTCGATCAACATGATTCGATATTTATATATTGTAATTCGATTCTGATAAACATTTCCATAGTGGAAAAATGAGATTATGAATCGTTAAAAAATAAAAATGCACCATTTACAGAGTAATTGATATTCGTAGAATCTTCTCTTCACTCAATTACAGCAGCTATAATTTTTTTGAACCTCGTATCAAGGCTGTTTTTATATCGAATTGAAAAATTCCACTTTGCATCGTTATTTGTACTTGGAGTGATCATATATTCGTTAATTGATTTATTCTCTTGTTAACTGATTCATGGCATCGGAAGTTCGATCGTTCTTTTTTTTATATTATCCCATGCAGAAATTTTGACCGGGATACCCTATGTCCGATCAAATCCCGATCAGGATTTGTCATGGATTCCCCAAAACCGGTATCCCGGTTAGAATCAAACTTGCATCAATATCGGCATATGTACGACGACGATGGCATCATTTTGAAAATTTTTGCGTCACGTGGATTTTCTGTATTACTATGGAATTCCTATCTATAGATAGGAATTACATAGTAATACCGAAAATACACGTGATGCCAAAATTTTCAAAATTATGCCATCGTCGTCGTACATATTCCGATACTGATGCAAGTTGGATTCTAACCGGGATACCGGTTTTGGGGAATCCATGACAAATCCTGATCGGGATTTGATCGGACATAGGGTATCCCGGTCAAAATTTCTGCATGGGATGTCGGTGACATGTCGGTGGGTATAAACATGTATTTAAGACAAATTAAAATCAAATTCACAATGATTAGATTAAAATTTACACCAACCGTGAGTTCTTACGTATTTCGAGAGAACACATTTCGTCGAGGCAAAGAAATTTTTTCAAAAAATGTTGTGAGTTTCAAATATTACATTATAAATATGAAAAAAATCAGAAAATGAGTTGTGAATTTCCTCAAGTTGAAGAAAATAAAAATCGAATTCATGACAGTTATATTAAAATTTACACCACAAGTGTAAACGTATTTTGAGAGAAAACATTGTGTTGAGGCAAAGAAATGTTCGCACAAAAAGTTATGTGCAAAAATTTCTTTGCCTCGAGGCAATGTTTTCTCTCAAAATACGTACGAACTCACTTTTGGCGCAAATTTTAATCTAATCATTTTGAATTTGATTTTAATTTGTCTTAAACACGAAAAAATTCACAACTAATTTTGTGAATTTTTTTGTATTTATAATTTCTTGTCAATACATTTGCATTCACAGATTTTGATGTGAATTTTTTTTAATTCACATCAAAATTTCGTGATGAGCGCGATCTGCCATTTGAATCTTTGGACAAATTTTTTTTTACTGATAGTTTAATGCACCAAACATTTACAAATGTTACTTATTTTTATAATAAATTTAACATGTCATAATTCCATTTTTGACATTTTATTTCAGCCTGTATTCACCCGTGATCCTTCCCAGATTCCTCAATGATTCCATGGGGAATCTATTTAGAGTCATTAAAGGATCCGGTTCTGGATCCCTAATGGAATCCAGTTTACGGATCTTGCATTTAGTCTTCGAATCTGATCCGATATCGGACTAGATCCCGACTGGGAGCCCGGGATACAAGTCAGAATCCAGCTGTATCCCTGCCAACATTTCTGCACGGGATATACAATATATATATATATATATATATATATATATATATTAGACTGATTCAAAAAAAAAATTTCCTTCTGGATTCTCGTGCTATTGTTGGGCACTGATAAAATAAAATTTCTCTAAAAAGATGGGCGCGGTCACTCAATTTTTAGAGGTGGCTATCTCGACTTTTTTGTATTTGAATTTTTTTTAACGAACGTATTGCATTTAAACATAGTCATGGCTTCGGATTACGGATAAAAATCGGAAAAGTTTTGAGTTTGTTCTTTTACAAACATAACAGAGAAAAACTGACCATACGTCGAAGTGCACACAAAACGATGAAAGAAATTTTCGAACAATGGAAATGTGCTGAAATTCCAACGCGTCGATTGAATAACGCAATCTTGAAATCAATAAAACCATCTAGTCTGGAAACAACTTTTAAAAAATCGAGTTAAAAAGAATTTGCCGTCACAAATATCGAAGGAGCGTAAATTTAAGAGAGATTTGGACAAACTGTTCAACGTTGCACATTTTCGTTCTGCCCAAAATGTTAACGAACTTGAGAATGGCTGGGAAGAAATGTAAATGAGTTTGAAGATAATATAAGCGTAGCATTTTGAAAATGTAAATATACGATTTATGAATAAAAGCTTATAATTTAATTTTTTGTAAAAAGTGCGAAATGTTAATGCGTATAAATAAATCTACATGAATGACGACAGTAGTATAGACGCCATTATTGATTTACCTGGATTTGAATTGTGAATATTGCACCCTTTTCAAATTGTTAGAGTTTATTTTTGTTACGAAAAAGCTGCTGGATGTGATTTTTATCCGTAATCCGAAGCCATGACTATGCTTAAATGCAATACGTTCGTTAAAAAAATTCAAATACAAAAAAGTCGAGATAGCCACCTCTAAAAATTGAGTGACCGCGCCCATCTTTTTAGAGAAATTTTGTTTTATCAGTTTCCAACAATAGCACGAGAATCCAGAAGGAAAATTTTTTTTTGAATCAGTCTAATATATATACACACACATACAATTTTTCATTTCCTTTTTTCCGCCGTGTACCTTTGTGGGTTTTAAAGGATTACTCTTCTCCAATTGAAGACTTCGCTATTACTTCCCACCCGCACTTGGCTAATCGAACCTAATTTCCGTTCCGCCTCCAGTCGTCTTAAGCTACGCTATACCACGGTTGACGAGGGTACGAGGAAACTGTGGAAAACCTGTACCGGTACAAACGGATCCATATTCTTCGGATTCTCTGGTGCACAGGCGTTTTACTCAAGTATCTACAGCGAGGTCTGAGAAGCAATGGCCTTTCGCTGACTGGCTGATGCGCCAGCCGATGCACGGTAAGTGGTCACCGCTCCGAGTATTGGCTATGCACAACGCTGCTTAAGTCGAGGGACCGCCGGAGCCGAACTCCGACGGCTCATCCACCAACGTCGTTTTTCATATAACACTATCTTTATTGATTCATATGAGGTTAGGTTATTTTTTTTACATAGCGCTATTTATACGAGGCGAAGAATTTATCGACAAAAGTGGCCGGAACATACCGACGGGGGCGCGGGATCTTCCGGTAGATCATAAAGTTATAAATTCCGGGAAAGGCCTTGTCCTCGCCGGCGGCAAATCGGCAGCGCTGATTTTATTTTCCCGTATACGTGGAAAGAGAATCGGGGGCGATTTTATCTCAATTAAACTGGCTTGCTTATTGTGCATACTATGAGGAAGTAACTGTATCCGTGTTCAGTCTTTTCGTAGACATTTCGGGCTGGATGTAAAAATGAAACTCTCTCCCTCTCTCTCTCTCTAGCTATAGTACTCCGAAACAGGATTTTCGTCGGCGCATAGGCGCGCAATTTGTTCCTCTGTCAAGCACATTGTGTTACCAGTTTACCGGAAACGCTGATGGATATCCCGAGTATTTGTTATCCGCGCGTCCCAGGCATCTCAATAAAAATCATCGACGTCAAAGGAAACGGGTTTTCGGAGTGTCAAAGTAACGTGTTCTTAATATATTAAATACGATTCATATAAGAATTTTAATATATTAAGTAATATTTCAATAGCAAATAATATTCGTATAAAAATCTCAATATATCAAGTAATATTAATATAATAAACAATATTAATGTAATTAATTACATTGATATATTAAATGTATTAGTATTCTACGCATTTTCGGAATATTATTGTCAAAAATCGGCAGCATTGTTACTCTACTACCCATTCACCAGTTTTTCGAAATTCAAATGTACAGGCCGTATTTTTGCACTTTTCGTTCGCCGCTCAATTCTTTCAATATTCCTGGAATATACATTTTCTTATGAACACTATTATCCTGTTACCGGAAATCGATTGCTTCTCCGAAATTTGAACGTTTCAAAATTATTCGGAATTATGAGTCTTTCGAAATGTAATGTACGAGGCGATGGGGGCGGGAGGGGGGAGAGGAAGATCGCATTTTAAAAACTGCAACGCCCATTAAACAAGCTACCGTGCACATGCTACCGATAAACTTATCGAATTTGCCTAGGATTTTCTTCGCTCTCATTATACGGTAAGATCAGTCGAGAGAATCGCGGCTCCGCTTCACTTTTAATGAGCTCGTTAGAAAAAAATCTCGAATTTCAATCGATCGAGCCTGTGTCTGTGCCGTACTAACCGTATATCTTGAAAAATATAAACAACAAATTGTCGACGAGAGACCTCGCTGCTTACGGGTATTGTGATTTATTGAATATTGAAACTTACGAATTGTGTTTTGTATCCCACATGTATCGACCCAATCCAATATCTTACAGGTGGAAAGATCATTTGAAGGAATTCGATGGCACAAATTTAATTTTAAACTACTTGAAGACAAATTTTATTTGTATATAAAGAGATTAACCCAAGCAAACAATTCAAAGGTGAAAAAATCATTTCGAATAATTTGAATGCACGTATTCAATTCTACACAAATGAGAGAAATAAATTGTTCTCTTATATATGTATATATGACCCTTTTGTTTAAACACTGGGTTGTTTTGACCCAGGCGAATTAAAAATAAAATGCTCACCTTTCCAAAATGGAAAATATTTAATAAATTATCGCAATAATTTAATTTAATTTCGTCCGAATTCCAATCATGCAGACATATTAGAAAGTGTTAAAACTGTATGCCGAACTTAAAGAAGTAAAAACCGACCGAAGGGTTGGTAATGGCATAGGGATGAAGACAACTGGTCGATTCGACCCGGTGTGTTAAAATCATAGCCAGAGGTAAGTGTGCCACCAGAAGGTTAACCTAGGCAAACAATTTAAAGGTGGAAAAATCATTTCCATCAATTTGAAAGCATACATTTAATTCTAAGCAATTAAAAAAACGTCTTGTGTTGAACAAGGCCCAGTTTTAAATTGAAAGGTTAATTGAAATAAATGTTGTAATAAAGATATAAAAAAGAAATTATTTTTAAATAATTTTAATAATAAAATTAATCGTTTGAATGGAAGAATAAGAATTGATGTCAATGAAAAGTGAAATATAAGAAGCACCGGTTAAAATTATATACATAAATGTGAAGGGAAATTGTATACGTGCGGGTTGCCTATGTGCAAAGACCCTTCAAAGGTATACATTGAACATGAAGACTACTACTGCTATTAAAATTCAATATAATATTACAAATTTCTTTGTATGTATATCCAAACAGATAATATGCACAATCTCTTTTTCTCTCGTTACATCCTTCTGTGACTCCTGTTTCCAGTTCTCTCTCTCCCTCTCCCTCTCGTTTATAGCCCGCACTTTTTCTTTGTACCTCGATTCGCCTTCGCGCTTCGTGATAATAGAAAACGTTCAGTTTTCTCAATCTCGTTCCCCTCGACGCCCCAGGTCTGGACGAAATCTCGAATAAAAAACGAGCAAAAAAAGTAAGATATAAAATGCATTCGACGCGATGGCGCCTGCAGCGCCGACATTCCCATGCTTTCGTTCGTCATGAATTTACCACCCACACAGTCGCCGCTATTTTCAAAGTACTAGACGCGACAAAGCGTGACAAAAAGAAAAATCCGAACCTCGCCCTTTGTACTTCCCTTTTATTTTTCTTCTCCGTAATAATATAACGTCGCATTAGAAAATCCCTGCAAATGAGAAAATGAACCGGAAAATTTTGTTTCGCAGCGTTTTTTTCATGCACAAAAGTCTTGGATACTTTTCATTAGCATTTTTATTCCATTCTCCACTGTTGTGCCTCTACAAACGAAAACTAAATTAATTATTTTTTTGATATTTCTAATTTCATAGATATAAACAGAATTTGAAGTGTCAGAATAGTTATTGATGTTGTTTCTATTTGTACAAATGAATTATTGAAAAAAATTACAAATAAAAAATGTTCGAGTTTGTTGAATGTAAAATGAACATATTTACAGATTTTTCATATATATACAAGGTGTCTCAGAACTGATTGCGTTCCCTGAAATGAGGGGTTGGGGGTGAAATTCTGAGTTGATTGATATAAGCATGTGGGGGTCCCAGATCAAGCCCTGAATTATTATAATGAATAATAATTCGGGAGTTGATCTGAGACCCATACATGCTCATATCAATCCACTCGGAATTTCACTCCCAACCCCCCATTTTAGGGAACGCATTCAGTTCTGGGACACCCAGATTATATGTATAAGAAATGCATGATATAGATAAAGACATGAAATATATTTAAGCACATGTATGTTGAGTATTTTTTTATGTTTACGTACAAATAGAAAAAAGATCAATGGTTTTGACACTGCAAATTCGCGCGCGTAGAATTTGCTGTGTCCAAACCATATGAATTTGTAGAATTAAAAACCCAAACAGAAACACGCGCGCGCGCACACACACACACACACACACACACACACACACACACACACACACACACACACACACACACACATATATGCACCATACACCAAATAATCGAAACAAATCTCTGAATTTAAAAGCAACGGACCCGCACCAGTTCAGTATTCATCGCGACCCTTCAATTACGAAGATAAGCAAAAAGAAGGGAATCGTAAAGCGGGCGGCAGAGAAGTGAGAGTGGTAGATTCGAGGATCGGTCGAGAGGGATAGAGAAGGGTGAGAAAGTGGAACACCACTGTCTGCTGGCCACAGACGTTCCATTTAATCAACCGAGGAATACCGGGCTGCATTTTTCCACCCGAACGATCAGGGTGCACTGGGGCCGGGAATCGCCTTTTCCCGTGACAATCCAGCAAAGATCTTACACCGTCGTAGCCACTGAACGAATTTTACCTCGGGATCCAGCGTGCGAACTACTAGCAAAAATTCCTCCTTGTCTCTTGCGCTCTTTTCTTCTCATAACAGAGAAAAAAAATATATGAAACACAAAAGTAACTCGGTCAGATCGAGAATGCAGGAGCCCAAGGGAAACGTGACGTTTCGAGTAAACGACAAATCGACCTTTTTGCTTTTTTACGGTTTGTTCTCATTTCCTTCGTAATAATAGACGCGTTCCAATTTGTTGTCCTTTCGAAATGAGAGAGCGATTCAGACAGAGAGGGGGAAGCTAGAGAGAGAGAGAGAGAGAGGCAAAGAGGGAGACAGAAAGTCAAGGATTGCAGATTCGGTAGAAAACAAAAATAAACAGATATTAAGGTATTCCTTTCGCGGAGGGCCGTATTTTGTGGGGGCATAAGCAGGGCCTTCTGAATCGTCGGTAAATTACAATTGCGCTTAATAAAAAAAACAAGTTATAATGGATTATTATACACAACGATAAACTAGAATGACAAAATTCGCGCAAATTCAGTAGATTGAGACATTTTTACATTTATTTGAAACGTCACGGCTACAAAAATTCTTCTGCTAACCACACTTTTCCAAGTTTTAACATTAATATTTTCTTTAAACGTTCGGTGACCCTCTGTTTTTATTGTTGTTGCGGAATCTTTAGACTTTTTTACACCTGTGAGCAGTTTGTATTAGGCATCTAGAGTTATTTAGTGTATAAATTATTAGAAAGACACGTGGCCAGCGTGACATGTCCATAAAGCGCCGTATAAGTGAGACGATTTTTAGGGCCGTAATTTTTCGTTAAAGGTTCGGTAACTTGGCTTGAAATTTTACCAGTATACTGGGATGTATTTTTACTTCATTATAGACGAAAATCAGTTAAGTGTAAAATATTTGGGTTCGTGAAAGGAATACCTTAAAGAAATTAAGATTCGACATACTCAAAAGAAATGAACAGAGAAATATAGACATGAAAATTCGATATAAAATAAAAATGAAGAGTAATTAAATAAATGACGATTCGATATAAAACAAAAATAAGCAATATAAGGTGCAGCAAGATAGAATATCAAATCGAAAACAATATAAAGAGGAAAATAAAATACAGAAATAAAAACGCAATATAAACAAAAATGGACGAGATAGTGTGAGAGAAAGAGAGGAAACACGACACGTATCTCACGTTTCCACGGGTTGTATGTCCTGTCATATATGTGTGTGTGTGTGTGTACACATATATATGTGTGTGAACCAAAAATTCAATATCGCCCACGCGCGTCGTGTTATTTTCTCAAAAGGGCGGAATCTCTCCCGGGCGATCTCTCGTCGCGGTTATTCTGCTCACGACGAGAGCACAGAGAGAACATCGTCGAGAACACTTGCAGATCGGATCTCCGTAATGCCCCTATGTGGTGCGGCTAATACGGCAAAGTTCTTTATCCGAATCGGACCCAGCGAGATGGCTACGTCCCAGGCACTGCGCATTTCGAGTACGAACTTCCTTGGGCTGACTGCTTCGACCGGAACAAATGGTAATCAAAGGAAGCGACGCCTGGGGAATATGGCTAGTGTGGTAGGATTTCCTAGTTGATTCTTTCTAACTAAGTACTTATTTCACTGGTTGAGCAACGTGCGGCCAGGCGTTGTCGTGCTGCAAAATCAACTTGTCATGGGGATTTTCCCATTCCGGCCTCTTCCCGTGCAGAGCTCACTTCGAACGTATTAGTTGCAGTCGATAACGATCCCCGGTGATGCTTTCCGACGCTCTCACCAGCTTGCAATACACGACAGCCCTCTTTTGGGTGTTTTTCCGCGGTCCATGTTGTCCATACAGAAATCATGACTTTGGAAGCGGCGAACGCCCTCTTTGCACCTTGTACTAGATGGAGCATCTTCGGCATACACTTCCTCTAGTAAACGGTGCGTTTCCGCGGCCGATTTCTTTGCCGGGAAATAATGGAGCATAAGTTTCCGCAAATGTGATTGTTTGAGGCAAAACCTGCTGTTGTAAAGACAATTGAAATATATCATGTTGACGCCTCGCACAAATGTCACTTATGGCGTTTTAGCGGGACTCTATGGACCCATCATCGTGTGTAGTGCCAAATCTTCATTTGAGAACATAGCGTACCGAACGCCATCTAGTGCGAGCGGACGGTTTCATATGCAACCAATGAGATTGAAGTTTGCATCGTTGGAATGCTACGAACATTTTTCTTTCAATCGTTTAAAGTTCCTTTTTGCCCGACTTTTCTACAATAATCCCCGAACCGCTTTTTGAGATGATTATGCGGAGGTCCACGAGACGAAACTGCCAAAAACGTCTTTGTATGAAAATAAAAATGGACAAAAAAACTTTCCCTGCATTCCAGCGATGCAAACTTCAAGTCCATATGCTATCCAATGTTGTACCACGCACTATAAATAGTGTGGTAAAGAGTCTGATAAGCATATTTTCCAGTCGTATGGTATCCAGTATAATTTTTTTACGATTCCCCGAAGTGTTTAGTCGCCCCAATTTAAGAAAAAAAACTCAAGGGTATTTCGTATCGAGATCTGGTCGAAAGTTGACATTTGATTGATAGGGCGAATGGGATTGAGCCCTACTTCAGACTTATTCGAGTTCTTTTGCGTGTGTCGGAAACGGCACATCCGGTGAAGCGCGGGGGGGTCATAAAAGATCTTTAATCTCGCGTTAGGGAAACGAAAAATAAAATCGTCGAGAAATCCGCGGTTCGTCGTTCGTCGGAATAAACATATGCGGATGAAACGAGCGTACGAAAAGGGAAATGTAAGCGGTTGCCGGACATTTCTGACCGCCCGTGACTTTTTATATCACGCGCAACTTCGCGTTTTATGCTCCATACGTGGGAGTGACTTTTTTTCCCTTTGCGTTTAGAGTTTCTCGGAATAGCGTTATTGGAGGGAAATGACGCACGATTCCGCGTTTGAGGGAATCCGCGAAAACTTTTCGGAATTTTGCTGGAAAAAGGCTCGCGAAGTTTTTAAGCGAGAGTATTGATTGATTGCTTTATTATGCTCCAGTAAACTTTTGGGCAAATACAAAGGTACAGGTGAAGAAAAAAAACATCAACAGGAATGGGAAGGAGTGAAAATTTAATATCAAACAAAAAATAAACAGAAATAAAGATTCGATATAAAAGAAAAATCCAAAGATATATGATGCGATGTGATGGAAAATTAAATATGTAAACAACATAAAATAGAACAACGAAATAAAACAATAAATTGGAATACCAAGTGAAACTCGATATAAACAAAAATGAAATTATGCATCTGAGTCTAACTTAATCATATTAACAAAAAGCAAAAAAAGATCATATTAACAACGTTCACGCATATTGGTCAATTATGTGTAATGTGAGAATGACAAATGAACAAGGAAATGCAATTGTTTCTGATGATCAAGTGTCAAGCGACATAAATGTAAGGAAAAGACCAGGGAAACATAGAAAACGAAAGAGAGAGAGAGAGAGAGATCGATTGATTGATTGATTGATTGATTGATTGATAGTCTTATTATGCCCTAGTTCTCCTTTCTCAACAAGCAGTAATGAAAAAATAGAAAAACAATTCAATGAAGACGATAGAAAAAAAGCATTTCGCTACAATTTTTTTTGGTCATCTTGCTTGAGAGTGACTTTCAAGTATATATTTGGACGATTCCCGTTCGACGATTTATCGCAAGAGCACCAAACTACACCGATGTGCACATCAAGGCCGGAAAGTTAGGGTACTTGGGAATCGGGGTCAGCAGGGAGATAGCCAAATGCACGAGAGGGAGCAATAAAAAGATACCCAGAGGCATTGCACGTCTCATCTACAAGAAGAAAAAAAGGAACAACTTTTTTTTTTCTTTTTTCGCCAGGGTTGGTGACAGCAGAGGTCGCAAACTTTTTTACTTTCGGGATAGTTCCACCCTTATTTCACGAACTCCCTCCCTTCGAGCCGGACACACGGAGAATCAAGATCGAATGCAATTTCCGCCAGAATCCAATCATTTCAGCAATAAACGATTATGTAGGCCGGTACGACAATATGATATATCGTGTACCGAGGAAGGAATTGAATTATGGAGGGGAGGACAAGAAAAAAATGTTGTTCTGTTCGAGCTACGAAAAAGGAAAATCAATGATATAAACTCTCTACTGCCACATTGATTAATATATAATTAAATGTAATATCAACATCGCACCGTAATATTAATTATTATAGAATTTCATATAATATAAATTTCGTAACGTTATAATATTTAATTATTATATCATTAAATTTGATATAAACTTTTTACCGTTATATTAATTATTGTGTTATTAAATATAAATATAAACCTTTTACTATTGTTCTAAATATTTTTATAATAAGAAAAATTAAGGAGTTATGTATTTGCAACATTTCGAAATGATCAATTTTTTCTTCTTCGATTGTTGATCATTATTCTTTATACTTGAACGGGTAATTAAAAAAAAATATATTCCCCAATTTTAATTAGGGCGGGAGTTACGAGAGTAAATGTTGTTGCTTACGCCAAGGGCCTGCCTCGAGGGCAGGGAGGATTAAAGGCGTTTTCCTCGCGACTACATCTTTGAGGACTAGTTCAGTAAAAGAGACGAAAACCCAGCACTTTTTGGCGTAGAATATGAATTTTTGATTGAAAGTTAATGGCTGCGTACTGAAAGTAACCCCAATACAATTTCGGCCCTCCACTCGCCCCAATCCCAAGAAATAGGGGTTGAAAACTTAAAAATAGCCGTATCTCGATAATGAATAGCCTCATCAAAAAAGGTTTTGAACAAAACTTGTTTGGAATAATAAAATTCGTTTAAAGTTATCTGACGTCCAACCCCCTATCTTTGAATATAGTGACACAAAAACGATTCGAAAATTCGGGGTTGATACGTGTGCGAGCGGAGTAGACACATCGCTTCGTCCTTGCCTGGGTCAGTGGTGCTCTAGTGTTGTTCTGGCGCTATTTTTAAAGATAGGGAATTGGACGTCAAATTACTTATTTTATTATCCCAAACAGCTTTTGTTTGAAACATTTTTTCATCTGGCTATTGATTATCGAGATACGGAGATTTTTAAGTTTTCGACTCCTATTACTTAGGGTTAGGGCGAGTTGGGGGGGCATAATTTTATTGGGGTTTCTTTCAGTTTGCAACCATCTACCTTCAGTCAAAAATTAGTATTCTACGCTAAAAAGTGCTGAGTTGTCTATTTTTCTGGACTAGACGAGAACGCGAACAGTTTTAAATGTTTTTCAACGCTATTTCTTTTCAATCTTCGGAAATAGATTCTCTATAGTCTTGCGAGCAATTTTTGAATTCTTTAAATTTCGAATCATTTTTATGAAAGTTGGCAGTGCGTAATTTGATTGAAATTGACAAAATTGGCTCGGTAGACTATGAATGGTAGCATTACGGTGCAAAAATCTTGGATTTTCGACTTCCGAAACGAAGCCAATTAAGAATCTTCTTACATTTTGCAGTTTCCAAACAAATCCAAACACAAGTCGTTCCAGATTTTTCAGATTCCAAGTAAACGCAAATAAAACCTTTTCCCCGATTTTCCATAACCAAATAAACCGAAACAAAAATCCTAGATTTTTCAGTTTCCACTCAAACCCAACCAAAAATCTTCTAAGATTTTCCACGTCCATAAACCCACGGGGCAGCACGCCCACCATGGAAATGTGTATTTTCGACAGAGCCTTGCACCTCGTACCCTAGCACGAGTTAAATATTGCCAAATAAATAAATAAATTTCGCGTAGTCACAGTACCAATAAATAATGTACGACAGATATTTTTTATCGATTTGCCGTTTTGAAAAAAGATTCCCAAAAATGGTATACTCCGAGAATTTTTTCGCAATTAATTAATCCCACGCATGAATTAATTTGGAGTCCACGGTCCGCGTCTGAGCAACGAACAAGCGCAATACTACATGGAAATTCCGTGCACGAAACTAATTCGCGCACGCAGTGGGACACGATCGCGAAGACCGCTGGCGCTCGTACCGGAAATTCCACTGAAAATGGAATTCTGCTTCAACTTACCGTAACCCTCACGTTTTCCGTATTATTCTTTCGGTTGTATGTGTCATCAAAAAAAGGTAGCAAACACTTTGGATCCATTGCAATTTTTTTTTAATGTATCTATATTTAGAGGCCACGATACCGTCGCGATCAATTGTGCCACTTTTTGGCCGAGATATCGAAGTTTTCCTGTCGCGACCGGAAATACGGCAAGTGAGGCGAAACTTCTGAGCCGTATTCTATACGCGACTGAACTATACGTATGTAGTGGAGATCTCGAAATATGGACGACCCTCTTACGCTGAAAAACGAGGATACCAGCTTTTGCCTCGTGTATGGATAGATTTCTCTGTATATGTGTGTCGAAGGAAATTTCAGGGAGAATCCGTTCTTCGTAGGTGTATGTCAAGGAAATTGAGAGGAACTGCTGGAGATTAACGGGATTAGAGTAACGCGGTGAG
This sequence comes from Ophion obscuratus, assembly GCA_964007375.1. Taxonomy (NCBI): domain Eukaryota; kingdom Metazoa; phylum Arthropoda; class Insecta; order Hymenoptera; family Ichneumonidae; genus Ophion; species Ophion obscuratus. The sequence goes on along the minus strand of OZ023316.1, from coordinate 59,398,085 downwards.
AAGGAACGGACGAAAACGTTCTGACGGCATCGTCTATACTCGAGTAATGATAATACTATATATATATATATATATATATATATATATATATATATATATCCATTCACAACAGGGTGTCCTGTTATGAATGGATAATCCTGCAACTGTCGATAGGTCAGATCATGTCCTACTATATGCTGGAATTTCAGTTTAGTACAAGACCCACGGTTTTCGAGATTTTGAGCTTTATGTTATTTTTTGCCCGGGAATAATGAGGCACAACGTTCGACAAGTGTGACTTATTTGGAACAAATCTTGCCATTGTAAAGACAATTAAAAAGGATGATGTCAGAGAGTCGCACAAATGTCACCTATGGCGTTCAAGAGGTACTCTGTGGATTCATCATCATGTGCATTGCCAACTTTGTATTCGAGCAAATGGTGGACCTAACGCCACCTATCGCCAGCAGGAAGTTTCACATGCAACCACTTGATAATGCAACGTACCATCTTCGTTGTACGATATATGGATATTAATTTTACGAGAGTGACATTTTTTCTAATACAAAGGCTCGAGTTGCGCTCGAACAATGGGCCGCAAGCAAATGTTTCCGAGGAATTATAATACCCGGGGGTATAACTTGCCTCCCTCTGGTTGTGGTAAAAGCCGACACCGGCTTACCGTAACTGAAACATCTGACTTCTACAATGGGCGGCAGTTCACAACGTATATAAATTGTAGACAGCAAAGCCCGGAGTTGAGCGTCTCGCGAAATTCAGCTGTAGTCATCTTGCTGGCAAACACGCGCCCGACTCTACGAGTTGGCGCAAAGCCCGAATACAAATCGAAGAAAATCCTCTTTATACGAAAATGAACTACGCGGGTAAATAAAATTTGCGGTTACACGGCAATATCGGGAAATCAGTGGAAGGAACAAATGGAATTGTCGATAATTCATCGAATTTTGTACATTTTGTTGTGAAAAACAAGAAAATATTTGTCCCTCACTCTGAAACTCTGATTAGAGACTTGTGAAATCACCCGCTGGCAATAGATGGCGTTAGGTATACTGTTCTCTCGAGTTAAAAGTTGGCAATACACATGACGACATATCCATGGAGTCCCCGCGCACACGCCATAGGTGTCATTTGTGCGTTAACATCATCTGTTTTAATTGTCTTTACAATGGCAAGTTTTGTTCCAAACAATCACATTTGCGGACAGGTATGCTGCATTATTTCCTGGCAAAGAAATCGGCCACGGAAACACATCGTTTCCTACAGGAAGTGTATGCCGCTTCCAAAGTCGTGATTTCTCTATGGACAACAAGAAGCGCGGAAAATCAGCTGTCGTGAATTATCAGCTGCTGAAAGCGCCGGAAAGCATCACTGGGGATCGTTATCGGCTGCAACTGATGCGTTTAAAGTGAACTCTGGACTAGAAGAGGCCGAAATGGGAGAAACACCATGACAAGTTGATTCTGCAGGATGACAACGCTGGGCCACGTGTTGCTCAACCGGTTGGGCAGCGCTTACGAGGATTGAACAGGGCAATCCATTCTCTACATTCCCCAGACATCGCTCATGAACATTCGTAAAATTAAAAAAAAAACGTCTCAAATTTCGTTATAACTCAACGTAAGCGTTATCGATTTCAGAGCTTTAAATTTACACAATGTTTAGTTTTTATTTATCCATAAGTATATAAAGACTTAATGCGATTAACGCCTTGAATAATTTTCTTCCCAAAAGCACTGGGCGAAGCTGATATGACTTCGTGTGATCGAAACCTCTCGAGAATCGTGTCACGCTCAGCTCTTTTTCTGCCCCCTCGATCAATTCCCTCCATCCTCTTTATTCGGACGAGAGTATTAATCATATTATACGCGGCGTTTCCGCGAACTACGGTCTCGAGGGAAGTGCGGAAAGATCACGAGTGCGACCCTTTGTGAAAATCTGTGCAGGCGAAGGTTGCCTCGAGGGCGACAAGAAATTAAACGTTACAAGTCAACGTCCCTTTGAAGGTTGATAACAGCGCTGTTTAAGCGCCTTTGCGCGAACGAGACGAGACAATTTCGCTGATGACTCGGAAAATATCAAAGAATTTTCGTTGAATCGACACATGAACGAAACACGAAAAATGGTCTCACTCCCTTGACTGAAAATAATGTTGAAAACTCGATTATAATAAGTAGAAAAACACAAATAAATAGTACGTTATTATATAGCTTGCTGGATTTATTTATTCTTCATTATTTCATTATCACATTTATTTATCAAATTATTGTCACATTATTATTTAATTATTATAACAATGTTATTTTTTAATTATGATTACATTAATTACATGTTATTAATTAACATCAACTATTAATTACATTAATAGTTATTTGTATCGCGTGCTGAAGTAGCGAAACATTTTTTTTTAATGGTATTAGAAAAATTAATTCTGCTATATCGCCACGTGTTAAAAATTATTATTTGAATTAAAAAAATTGCACTGTTCTATAGTATCAAGTAGCGATCATTTTTTTTCGTTCTCCGCTGTTCATTAAAATCGAGTTTTTCTAAAATTATTCTCAGTCGGGTGAGCAGGACCATATATATATAAACATATATTGTCTATTTGTGTCTCGTTCCGAGACTTTCATTCTGACGAATTTATCGTTTCGTTTAGCTCCGTACGTCGCTTGTCTATTTGTCTTATTGAAAGGGCCACGCTGGATCTCTTCGCTCCGCGCGGTACAGAATGCGAAGCCATTGAGATCCGCGGCTCGGTCGTAACTCGTCTTCGTCAAGTGTCTTTGACTACGGGGGACGTTTCTATACGACGTAGAAATATATATGGGGCTGTATAACGTGCTGCCGGCTCCTGCGCTCTTTCTCTGTCTTTTCCACAAACGGCCACTCTCGCGGCGGCAAAGTGTCGGAAAACGCTTATAAATTCTAGCACGAAGTGTATAAAACGTCACGCGGTAATACGGGCCGAATTTGTTACGTGGGCCTCATTTCCGCGCGAAATCACCCCATGGGATTCCTTCAGTACGTAGTGCGGGATCAAAGAAAGAGAGAGAGAGAGAGAGAGTGAGAGAGAGAGAGAGAGAGAGAGAGAGAGAGAGAGAGAGAGAGAGGAGAGAGAGAGATTGATTTATTGATAAAATTTATTATGCCCCTTTTTACTTTTGGGCAACTATAAAGATAGCAATCAAAATTTAAAAAGTAACTAGAAATCACAGTAATGAATATTCGATAAAGAACGAAAACACATGGAAATGATAGAAATAAAGATTCGATATAAAACAAAAATAACCAGGTCTTAAAGAAATAAAGGTTCGATATGAAAGAAAATCAAACAGAAGTTAAAGAAATAAACATTCGATATACAGTGGGTGAAAAAATATTTGTACTCGTCGTCTTTTTCAAATTATCCTTCGAAAAAAATTAAATGCTTTATTAAGTTTCTTTGTTCGATAGCTTATCCTAAATATACATGGTGTCTGTTTACAAAAATGTTGGGAAAACGCGAACAAAAAAATAAAGCGAAATTAACAACAGTTTCGTGTGAGATGTACAAATCCGTTTTTTACTCACTGTAAAGGAAATATGAATAGAAATTAATGAACCGAACATTCAACATAAAACAAAAAAAAACACAAATCAAAGAAATGATGATACGATATAAAATTAAAATAAACAGAAATTAAAGAAATAATGATTTGATGTAAAAGAAAAAATGAAAAGTATAAGATACGAAGAAGTGGAGTATGCAATTTTAAAAAACAATGTAAACATTAAATAAAAATATTACAATCAAAACTTAATATAAACAAAAATGAGAGAGAGAGGAGACTTCACGACAAAAAGAAAGAAAAACGCCTAGGGGAGTTCTTAGATCCGGTGATATAAAACCTCTCACTTTTCAATCGGTTTTACCCCCCCCCCCTCCCTCCAGGCTCCATCTGTCTTTCTGACATTTCATTGTTCCGCATGCTTTCGTATAAGTCACTTCTTATTTCATTGTATATTTTTCCTTGTTTTGCTCGCAAACCGAGAATTATATGTCAAAGGACATTTTAGTCCTAGTGCACTCATAAACGTAATTTACCCTAATCTCTCTCTCTCTCTCTCTCTCTCTCTCTCTCTCTCTCTCTCTCTCTCTCTCTCTCTCTCTCTTCTGCGGGCTCTCTCTCTATTTCTTTTCCTTTGACCAATCCTAACTTTCCTGCCTTTGTATACATAAGCACCGGGAACTTCAAAGCCGGGATAACTTCGCATCTGAAAGCCTCGATCGATCACCCCTTACATTGCCTACTCGATGTTGTAAGCAGATACTACCTTAATACGGACCTTAATACGCGGCCCGAACTATGTCCATTGGATTTCTCGTTCTTTCTCAACTAAACGTAATGTGATAGTCTTTCAGCCAAAAAAGGTGTTGAGTGCGAATTTCCTTTTTTATTCTCAGAATAAATGTCAATTATCGTTTATGCTTTTTGAGAAATTTTTTATGAAGGATTTCGAATTAAATTGAATGTCATTTCGGATGATCTATATTTTATTTCGAGTCGTTCGTCAACATTCTTCACATAATTGTATAAGATAAAAAATCAGTGATAATATTTTTTATTTTATTGACGTCTCTATTAATTCCTGAGCTCTGCACTGCAGCTCTTGAGAGCTACACTATACCGCATTTGCCGAGGGTACGGGGAAACTGTGGAAAACCCGTGCTGGTATAGACGGCACTACATTCTTTTGATTCTCTGGTGGACAGACAGCCCAAGTATCTACACCAAGGTATCGGCAGTTATTGACCTTCCGTCGGTATATTAGTGATCATAAATGAAATGATGAAAAAATATAAATATAATAAATAAAGGATAATAGAAAAGAAATAGACGAAAAAAATTATTGACAACTTTTTGAAAATTTGAAAATTTGAAAATACGAAGTATGTGCATATTGGAATTTCAATGGTTTGGAAGGACGCACATGGCTATTATAATATTTTCTTCAATTTTTTTCAAAATCATCAAATTAGAAGAAATGGAACGGGATATTTTTTTCCCGTGCACATTGTAGCCGACATCCAAATGAATTCAACCATGTAATGACCTTCAAATGACCTTCAACCCAGAAATATTGAATAATAATAATTCAACGTGTAAGAGTTGTTTCTTTATTTCTGCTACGCTGAATGATTCCTGTGAGCTGGGTTACATTCGAAGGTACCACAATGACACAACAGAGTAACAGGTTCGGTGATGACAGAAGATTTACGAAACACCTTCACCTATTCCTATGTATACAATCGTGTTTATAAGCTACTTGTTACTCTGAGTACCTTCTTGCTATCGGATTTCTGAAGTCTCTATAATTTCTGATCTATCGGTTTATCGATGAACGTTTCACAATGCGTCACTCAAAGGAAGAAAAGATCATCATGATTTTCGTGTATGGAGAAAGTCGACAGTATTTTATTTAATATTTTTGGGTTGAAGGTCATTTGAACGTTATTTGAAATGTTACATGGTTGACTTTGTTAAGATGCCGGCTATAATGTGCAAGGAGAAAAAATATGCCATTCCATTTTAAAAACTTTGATGACCTTGAAAAAAAAACGAAAAAAACAATTATGATAGCCATGTGCGTCCGTCCAATCTTCCAAACCATTTAAATTCTGGTAAGTACATACTTCGTATTTGCAAATCCAACAGGGTATTCAGTTGTTCTGTTTCGCGTGACTCACCCTGCATATATTTATTGTATTTACACCTAACTATTCGTAGTAATCTTTTTATCATTTGTTTATTACCATATCATTGTCATTTCATCAATATTAATAAACCATTTCACACTAAAACGAGTACATTCCATAAATAGAGTGAACTCATTTCAATGTACAAATTTCGTTGAAAGCACTGACGACATTTGCTATTTATACATTGCAAAAAAAAATATTTTAAATAGAATCTATTTAAATCAAATAGGTTTTTTCCTTGTCTCGCGGCCTACTACGATCTCATTTGTTTCAAAGAAATTTTTTTAATTGTTTCAGCTTTTCGTTTAAAATATATTCAAATTCAATAAATAAAGATTCGATTTAAATAAATCTTCATTTGTTTTAAACATACACTGTAAATCTAAGTATACTGCATGCATAAAATATTTCATAAATCCAAAATGAAATGAAACACTTAATAGAGAGTTTTACCCCACTGATTTTGTATCGGAATTCATCGTTCCCTGGCCTTCTGAGATTATTTTTTTTGAAAAAAATATTTCGAAAATTCTCGCCAAACATATAGTTTCGCACGCTGGCCCTGTGCTACCGAGTGCTTGTAACATCCTGTTCGTAGATATGGCACAAGAGACCAAATGAATTCTTACAATTGTTTGTTGGACTACAAAAACTATATCAATTCGTTAATGTCATTGTGACAAGGAAAGCGGTTTATCGAATAACGTGCTATAGATTTCTCAAACATAACCTATATATATATATATATATATATAATTCCTCTCTCTCCAGCCCCTCTATCCCCACCCCCTTTGATGTGTGTGTTGCAATAAAGACAGACTATTAGTAGACTTTAATAGAAAAACGGTTGACACAAGGGGGAGGAAATCGGTCAGAAAATAGAGGCGCAACTAAAATTGAAACCAGCTAAGAAAATAAGAGAATAGAAAGTAGGTTTAAGTATTCAAATTATATCAAATTTATGTAAACCTATGTAAGTAGGGATCGGAAGGGCAAGTATGTAAGCACCCTTTAAGGGTATACACGGAATAAATAATACTACTACTAGAAAAAACAGTTGACTACGAAAATTCTATTGAATTTAAATAAAAAAAATTAAATACATACATTTAGTGGATTCAATTAAATTGTTTTTTGAACAGTTGAAACCAAAACACAGATTTATTAGGATTAAATAAAATGTAACTAAAACCGGTGCGATGGTCTAGTGGTTAGCGTGCTCGCCATTAAACCAGCAGACCGGGAGGTCCCGGGTTCGAATCCCAGTCGCGTACATTTCGTCGTGAAATGTTTTTCTTCGGCATTTCGCGGCGAAATAAGACTAGTTCCACGACTGGGGGGCGAACTCGATGACCGGCTTTGGTGTAGGTTTTACGCAGTTTCCCTATACCCATGACAGCAATGTCATGATGAATGTAATACAGAGACGGAAGTCGGCTGCGGCCGCAAGAGGGGAGCTACATGGGGAAAGATGGAGAAAAAAGGAGTAATAAACAGTAGAGGAAAGAAACGGGCACAATGAGGGGAAAGAATAGGTAACCAACGCGAAAAGCGTTTTGTACCTGAGGAAAAAACCAATAAAATGTAAATATTTATTAGACGATATTAAATAGATTTAAATTGAATAAATATATTTAAAATAAGTAATTCCAATAATGGAATTGAATAGGAATAATTTGATTTCACGAAAAATCCAGTTAAATCGAATTAAAAAATTAAATAGACGCGGTTAGTTAATATCAATAGGATTTTTCTGTCAGTGTATTCAATTTAATCATCAATTTCTCAATCATGAGAAATTCGCGTGAATATTTAATAATCAATACGTAACATCGAAATGCGTTTACAACGAGCAAATAACAATAATGTTATTTGGTGATGTGAGTGAATTATCGCAAAGCACTGATAGAATTTGGTCAAGGACACTACACACATACGTATATACCTATATACGTACATGCTAATATATATATATATATATATATACACTGTCGAATAAGTGATAGCAGTAATTAGCGGATATGGAGTATAAGCGAATAATTGATTTTTCGCAGATTACCATTCCGCACCCGTTGACCCAATCGCGCTCGATTATTGCGGGCGAACAATCAATTACACAGATCTTCGATGTTTCGGGTGCATCCGTTTTCGCCGCTTGACGTGGGCGCGATACAATCGACGAGGAATTTTGCCCGGGCGCGATTAATCAAATGTAGCGGAGCGAGCGTATACGCGGATGATCCAATTGCGAATTGCCGGGGCAACATAAGTACCCGCGAGAATTTCCCAATCACATAAATCGCAGTTTCCGTCTAGTGGTATCACTCTTGATCGAATTACGAGCGAACGATACACCGAATATATTCCTAACAGTCCCATTTATACATTGCGAAGTGAGTCGAAAAAGCCGGAGACACATGTTGAGTAGATTGAAACGAGGCGTGGAGTGCCGAGATCGCTTTTTATTCAGTGGACGTATTCAAGGTGATTTCAAGGTCCACTTTTTGAAAAAAATGGAAACTTGTGTTTTTCTTATAGTGGCATCTTATGCTACGTGAAGAAAAGGTTAGTTTTATCCTATATTTTTTTATTTGGCCATGACCTTTGGTGTTTTTTTTAAAACTATTCCGTTTAACTTTAACCGTGTCCGTAGAGAGACTCACTCTTTTAGTTTATCAATTATTTATTTGCCGTATTAATTAACGTTTAAAAGTGTGAGGCTAGCATCCTGATCGTCTTTTGTAGAAAAAAAATAATGCCCGAGGAATAAAATGTTTTGGCCTGAAGTTACCGGTTTTTTAAGTGGAATAAGATGCCGCTTTAAAGAATGTAGTTTTCCATTTTTAGAAAATTTGCCTTTGAATTTAGCTTAAAAACGTCCACTAAAAAAAATTATTTTGTCATTTTACTTCTCGTTGGAATGTACTCGAAACGTGGGATTTTGTATTCACTTCGCTTCGATTTCTCAAGATAAATGGCACACCCTGCATATATAGCAGTTTTATGGTACAGTACTATAGTAATTGCATAGTATTCTGTAATCATGTTAAGTATAGACTTTGGCATATTTTGCTATTGTATTGATTTGATAAATTTTAACATTATTTTTGTCATTACTATTCAGTTTGTATTGCTGACTATTATTATTATTATTTATTATAAATATTAATTATTCGCATTATTATTTATTATTTCTATCCTATTTATTTATTATTTACAAATTACTATTAGGATTATTAATATTTTGTATTATTATCATTATTATTATATATTGTCTCTTTTAATCGAGTCACTTTATCACTGTCAAACATCTTCCTTCGCACCACAAGTCCTGTGTCGTACGTCAAGAAAAACCGAATTATTCAAACTCCCATACATGTGAGAGGCATAGTTGTTGGTCGCACTCTCCCCCGATGATTGATTGCCCAACCACGGCGAGAGGGCGTTCGATTTCAGATTTTTTTCGCGAATTTTTTTTTCTTCTCGAAATACGAGAAAGTAATTACGGTACAAAAATTGGAGCAATCCGGTTCTTGCTTTTTTGGAAACGGTGCGGTGTTTTAATTTTGTAGAATGATATTGTGTTTTTAGAATTCATTCAACAAGCCGACAGCCAGGGAGAAAAAGAGGAAAAGATAAAATAAAATAAATTTAAAAAGATTACAAACGGGCGTGAAAAAAAGACGAAAAAAAAGTAGCGTGATCAAGAGAGCTGCGTAATTGGAGTCAATTTCATTCGGAGCTGACGAAATTGGAGTATTTCTTGATTGTCTCACCTGGTGCAGATTGCGGCTCCGATCCAGGCGGCGAGACAGATAAAAGTGGCCCTCGCTTTTGTGCACACGTAGCTGAAACATTCGAGTGTAAATTTTAATTAGGATCCATGCTCGCTAAACTTTTGCTTCGAATGGTCCACGATTTTTCGATATCGATTGATGAAAAAAAAGGTGGACTGACTGAAAACACGAGGTAGAGAAAATATCTAATCAATGTCAATCGAGAAGGAATAATACGATGACGACCGCGGATCAGAAGGAAAAGAAAAATCACTCACCCGGCTCTCAGAGGCTCGCAAATGGCGTAGTAACGCTCGAAACTGATCGCCAATATGGTAACGACCGAGGCGTGCGCTACCGTGAGCTCGACGAACGGCACAGCCTTGCCTGGAACAGAACAAGAGAATACCAAATTTCAACTATTTTAACATTGTATTCAATTGAAAACTGAATATTTTGGAGGAAATTGAAAATTAAATCACTATTTTTCGAAGTAATGACAATAAATATCATTTGACTAATTATGATTAGAATTTGGTTATTGACGAAAAATGTTGAGAATAGTATTGTTGAAACATTGATTATTATATAATTTAATACGAAAAGTTTATAAATTTAATATATATGTATATGCATACATATATACATACATACATATATATGCGTATGTGTGTGTGTGGCATATTGAATAAGTAAAAACTAACAAATTATATAAACATATATATTGAACAATTTTTTGCTGATACACATATATGTATAGAGCAGGATATTGAATACGAAGTAGTTGAGGAAAAATTGAAATTAATAAACCTTTTACATAGACATTTTTTTTAATAACCTTAAGTGGTCTGCTTAAGCTTGAAATTTAAAAAATAGCATTTATTTTCGTGAATAGTTTCACAGCCTGGGGTCTTAAGGGGTTACCCCTACTTGCGATTTTGAAAAAATCGATTTTTTTTGTTGCATTTTTTTGAAGTATAAGTATCTGAGAATATGTCCTGAAAATTTCAAGTCGATCCGAACAAAATTGGCTGAGATATGAGCATTGAAAGAGAAGAATCCGTTCTTCGTGTAAGCTGAAATTGAAACTTTAAACGCGTCTTTCTCAAAATGGCATTTCTGAAGTCGGTGACCAAGATTACTCGAACACTAATGAACCGATCTTCTTGAAATTTTGCAGGCTTATTTAATACATAAAAATGTAGCCTTTAATCGTTCGATTTTTTTTTCGAAAAAAATGGCCGTTTTATAGTCAAAAAACGGCCGTTTCTTTTCGTTAAAATCGAACCATTAACTTTGACTGTCCGCCATTTTGTGAAAAATGAATATTTTTTAAAATCCTTCGATTAAAGACTAGTTTATACTTATATTTGACTAAATCCATCCGCATTTTTTTTTCAGATGATCCACTTCTCCGCAATGTTGGTCACTGCAAACCGTGTATATAAAAAGATTATTTCATTGACCACTAAACAATATAATATTTTTCAATAAAAAAAATTACTGAAAGTTCTTCAAGATGTGTTCTTTAAGATGGTATATTGATCGATTAAAAAAGTTTTGTAGTTTTCTTTAAAAAAATTCATGAAAAAGGCCTTTTTTGCGCTACAAGTGGGGGTAAGGCCTTAACTTTAATTTCCAATAGCAATTTTGCGAAAACTCAAGAAAGCGAGCGAGTTATGTTTTTTTGTGAAACGTTTGATCGCCCACTGAGGTACAGTGAACCGCCCCGCTGCGATTGACTCTTTTTTCTTTGGCGTTTTTTTTTCTTCATAAAACGGTGAGATTCGTATCTCAAAATCTATTCGTCTTATTCACTTCGAAGTCGGACAGAGCATAGTATATAAAATTTTCTATCCTATGACCGGATGATTTTTTCTATGTTTATCCATTTGTTGATAACAATTGATTAAAGTTGATTTTTCTGGTAAAGATGGCCACTGTTTTTTCTTCAGCTTGCCATTTTTATAATTTTCAAAATTTCAAGGAAGTACCGGCCATAGAAAAGTTTTATCATTATATAGTACAGTCGTGCTGTCGTCGAAAAACACCGAAATCGGAGAAAATTAGAAGGCTGGTTTTTTGACAGGTGATTTTGTGGGTGCCAGGGGTGCTAATGCCAAGTTTGCCTAAAAATCGGGGTGCAGGTTTTTTTTCTAGGGGATGAAGGGGGATAGGGGTTTGGGGATTGATAGGGATTGATGCCAAACTACATCCCCCACGAGGTCGGCGCCATAAGACAAAATGTTCAGAAAAATCCGGGCTTTATTTTTGTCCACAGCGTCGACGTCGGGGAAGTGCATTTTGGGGGTGAAAAAGTGGGGTGAAATTTTGAAAAATCAGTTTTAATTCAATAACTCTTTAGGAAAAATTCAGAAAATTTTTATTCAAATAGGAAAGTTGTAGCCCTTGAAAAGACGCGTCGATTGAGTATTTGATCATCCCTCTCCGATAATATCTTCAGCCCCATAAAAATGATGGATATATAAAAAAAAAATTGTTCATTGAATAACTCAAAAACAATCAATTTTTCGAGTATGGTTTAAATGTACGAAATGTAGAAAATAACTTTCTCTACATTTTTGTTTCTATGGACCACCCTTGAATTTCGCTTTTTCCAACCCCTTTCGGGGGTTGAAAATTCAAAATGAAATTCTGGGGAAACTATTGACCGTACGAATTCGCCGCCGTGGAAAGATTTGTAGCTTGAACTCTCAGCTACATTCTTGTCCATAGCGTTAAAGACGTATCTCTTCATTTTCGATTTTAAAAAGTGGGGAGAACGTACCAAAAATCAGTTTTTTGAGAATAACTCTTCGGGAATTTTTTTTTCGAACTCTATTTAAATGAAACAGTTGTAGCTCTCAAAAATACGCGTCGATTGGGTATAAAGTTATCCCTCAACTCCAAAAGTAACCCCCCCATAAAAAGTGACGAAATACTCTGAAAATTTTGTTTTCGTGATTATTCAAAAATGGTCGATTTTACGGGTGCAGTTTGAATGTACGCAATGTAGGGATTAATGTTCCCTACATTTTCGTTCATATAAACAACCCTCGAAGAAACAAAAATGTAGAGAACGTTATTCTCTACATTTCGTACATTTAAACCATACTCGAAAAATGAATTGTTTTTGAGTTATTCAATGAACAATTTTTTTTTTGATATATCCAACATTTTTATGGGGCTGAAGATATTATCGGAGAGAGATGATCGAATACTCAATCGACGCGTCTTTTCAAGGGCTACAAGTTTCCTATTTGAATAAAAATTTTCTGAATTTTTCCTAAAGAGTTATTGAATTAAAACTGATTTTTCAAAATTTCACCCCACTTTTTCACCCTAAAAATGAACTTCCCCGACTTCGACGCTTTGGACAAATATAAAGCCCGGATTTTTCTGAACATTTTGTCTCGTGGCGCCGACCTCGTAAGGGTTGTAGTTTGGCATCAATCCACCCCTATCCCCCTTCATCCCCTAGAAAAAAACCCTACACCCCGATTTTTAGGCAAACTTGGCATTAGCACCCCTGGCACCCACAAAATCACCTGTCAAAAAACCAGCCTTCTTCTAATTTTCTCCGATTCCAATATACAGCACGACTGTACTAATACTAAAATCTATTTTTTTAAATTTATTTCAGATCGTCCCGCTTGCCGGAACCACCTACACCGATTGGCTATGCAGCAAGGGCGGTACTTTGCTCAAATTATAATAATTTCATTGTCTATCAATATATTTGAACTAAAAAAATGCATACCCAGTAACATTATGCATCAAGTGTGTGTGTGAAATCTCTACCTCGTAGTCCCGAAATTTTCATCACAAAAAAATATGCAAGGCGATACATTTTTTGAGGTCCAAGCCCCGAGGTACGCCGTTCAATCTTGTCAACTTGAAAAGCGTTTTTTCTGCCCCGTCACGAATTATTCTACAGTCAACAAAATGAAGTTGTGTAAAAAATCCATTTTTCGAATCCTAGAAAAAGCAAGTTTACGCAATTTACGAGATGTTTCCGCTGATTCTTCGAAACTCCTACACAAAGGTGAAAATATACTTCTAGGAAAGGAAACTTCAATCGTGGGAAGAAGATGTACATCTGGGATGTGGGACGAAGATGTACAAGGATAAACAATATCGTGCAACCGGGTGTTCTTTTTTTTCTTTCAAAGAACGTTTATTTTGTAACCATACTCGGTTGCATTCCCTTTGCAACCTGTGTGTGTTGACTCTCTCTCTCTCTCTCTCTCTCTCTCTCTCTCTCTCTCTCTCTCTCTCCTCTTTGTCTTCCATTCGTGTTTATACAGAAATACATTCGGCCCTTAGTCGATTCAATGACATCGAGCCTTTGTTGCCCCCCTCCCCTGATCGCCCGATGATCATTTTTTCTCTCGCGAGTACTATTATCGGAAGCGCTTCATCGTTGCGAATCTTTTTCTTCGAGCCATTCCGCAAAGTCCCTTCCGAGTCTCTCTCTCTCTCTCTCTCTCTCTCTCTCTCTCTCTCTCTCTCCCTCCCGATCGTCTTACATGTTCCCGGGAAAATAAACCGAAGAGAGGAAGAGAGCAGAGGGCTCTTCCGCGAATGAAATACGTGGGAGAAATCGTCTCGATGCGATATCAGGAATACCGATCAAGGCGGTGCGTCGAGGGAAATTATTTCTCGATGGGTCCCTTAAGCTATATTTAGACGTAGGAAAAGGTGCCTCACAGGTCAATGCATTGCCGGGATCCATTTTTCCCCCTTCAATATTATATATATATATATATGTCAACTGCAGAAATTTTAATTAATTTTCTCGCGTTTCGCTTTCGAGGGAAAGATTCCGAAAAAAAGTTGCATTTATCCCCGTGAAATTCAGTCTTTTTGCATCAAAATTTAATAATTCGAGGAACGTATATATTGGAAGCGATCCAAGTGACGGGTTCGAATATTTCTGATGGCTCCTCGCAATCGTTATTTCCCTGCTGTGCTTCCCGATCTCTACTTCCGTTTCATGTCGAGCACGTAAATACCTAGACGAAACTGTCACGAGAAGGAATTGCGAGCTCGTTCTTTTTTCTACGCCATATCTGTACAGAGAGTACTAGAGGTTTTTCTTCCGTACGCCAAATTTGATGGTCCAGCGAGTTTCTGGGTCGTGCACAGAACAGTGGAAGAAATGCACACTTTCGTATATTATTGGCATATATATATATACATACATACGTATTGTTACAATCGATGGATTTTACTTTCGGCAAGCAGTACGTGCTTCAGCACACATTTCTTCGTGTGCTCTCCTCGATCATGATATCCTACATCGATGTATAAAGCTTAACAGTACATGCGAAAAATTGGTGGGGTTTTTGGTAATTCGTTTAGGAATCTAACTTTCAGGCGATTTAATATATATATGTATATTGGGCACTTTTCGTTAAAATTATAAAAATTATTAAATTATTAAATATTTTTCGTTATAACTATATATATATAAATATTTTTTCGGTTTTCCGATTGTATTGCGCTCCCAAAAGATAAAAACCGCTGGGAAAACCTTACATTTTTTGCATTGATTTCAAATTTCATTACTCGTGACCGCAGAATTAGATCGGGGGACAATTTTTTTTGAAACATTGATCACCATTAACGATGTCTATATATTGTGTATACATATATATTTGCAATCAATTCACAAACTTTTTAGTTAATGAAAAAATGTAAGCTTTTCCCTACATAGTCACTATTCCATAGAAATAGCGGGTTTAAAATATTCTTTAAAAATAATATGTATATAATATATGATAATAATACTAACAATGTACAATATATATTGTAAAAAATAAAAATATATCTACAGAAACAAAACTGTCATACCATTTTATTAGAGACTCTACATACATATATACTTAAATATTTGTATACATTTCTTTTTACTACGAGGTCGCTTTAGACTCTTCTTTTTCTCCTGACAGCGATCGAATCAACGGATAGCCGATTCGCGTGAAAATCAGTCTGAAAGCCCTTCGGGGCCGTTACGTCAGATTTCACCGAGCTCCTTAACTGCGTCAGGGATGTTTTTCCTTCCGCCGAAGAGCATCCCACAGTAGCCTTCGTTAAGTACTTATTTTTTTCTCTCTACCCGCTTGTGGAAATTGTTTCGAATACAAGCGCAAAAAAAATGTAATTTTGAGTCCCTGGCTCCGTCAGTTCACCCGAGTGTCCTGACCGAAGTAGGTTTCGCGCAGCGTCCACTTTGGTGTCCCCCGTGGGACGAGGGAAAGGAAGACGCAAGAATTCCCCCCCGTAGGCTCGTAGTCGATAAAAGATTTTTATATATTTATGGACCGAATGATTCAATATCGCCCCTCCCGAGCGGAACAGCAAATCCACGTGGTAAACGAATCTTTTATCGTAGATTTCATTTCCATCGGTTATTTTTCGAGTCTGTAAGAACTTGGCACATCCCGTATACAGGGTGTCCTTCTTATCTCTGCCATCAAGACAAAAGTTGTACGGTGCAAAGAGGGCCATCAAATGCGACCAATTTTTTAAATTTATTTTGGCGGAGGTGCTTACGCACAGTGAAGGTTACCTCCACTTTTTAAAATAGAATGGTACATTTTTGTTCAACCATCTTGTGGGTCACCTCAAGCCGCACAAAGAACATTAAAGGGCCAAAGTCGTTCAAGGTCATTCAAGGTCACCTATTAAAATGAAATACAAATCTAAATATCTCGGATCACTACCAAACATTTCGTAGTGATCCGAGATATTTCGATTTGTATCAGCGACACTGACCTTGAATGACCTTGAACGACTTTGAACCCCAATGTTTTTTATGCGGCTTGAGATGCTCCACAAGAAAGTTGAAAAAAATGTATCATTCTCTGTGCGTCTGCGCCTCCACCGAAATAAAAAAAAATTGGTCGCATTTGATGGCCCCCTTCACACCGTACCACTTTTGTCTGGAACATTTTTTTGCGACGTCGATAATTACCGAGTTCTTTCGAGTGGCAGAGATAAGAGGGACACCCTGTATATGTAGAGTATTCCAGCTCAACGCAGAAAACTATTTCTCTCACCATCGTTGATTATAGATTTTCATAGTGAAAAACCTCACCCCTGGTGTCAAAAAACACCTACCCCCCTCTTGCCATCCAACGGCTGCAAAAAATCGAAAAGTCCACTCGAGCTTTTCTTAAAATTCTGAATAAAAATTCAGATACTTTCCGGACCTGCCTTGTGCATTTTTTGCCGAAGCTCAATTCGTGCTTCTCATGTTGACTATTTTTTTTGTGAAATTTTCATTTTGGGGATGATTGATCGACAGTTTGGAGTAAGAAGAGTACTTTTTCGGCTTTGCAAGTAAAAAAATAACTTAAAAAATGTAGTTTCAGATGAAATTCAATTCAGGTGGGATGTACAGGGTGTCTCAAAATGACCTGACACTTTAAATTGGGCGCCATTTATTTGTGGCGGTCATAGGGTCCTAATCCTTGACAACTGGCATCAGGAAGTATTGAGGTTTAGTAATGGGGAATTACACGATCGAGCAGAGCATAGGAATTGTGGAAATCCACTACAAAAATGGTGAAAATTTTGCAGAGACGGTTCGAATAGTCCGCACGTCCTGTCATCTCGCGCCGCGGCGATATGAATTGGCCACCAAAATCGTGTGATTTTATGACATAGGACTTCTTTCTTTGGGGTTTTCTGAAAGGAAAAGTGTATGCTAATGATGCACAAACCATTCCGGAGCTCAAGGAAGCAATTGGACCAACAATGAAATTAGTCCGCAATTATGGCAAAATGTTATTGCAAATTTTGTCAAAAGCGCGAACGTTTGCAAACAGGGACGAGGCGGTCATTTATCGGATATTGTGTTCCACACATAACCTCCATGTTTTTACCTTATACTAAAATAAAAATATTCGTACTTTTCAAATGAATAATACTTGTTGTTAATAAATTAAAATATCAGGTCATTTTACACCCTATATGTGTAGACCGAAAAAGTACTCTTCTGACTTCCAAACTGTCTAATTATCATCCGAAAAATCAAAATTTCACCAAAAACATTCTAAAAATCGTCGGCAAAAGTTGAACTTTGGTAAAACATACACAAAACAGGTCTTGAACTTAAATAAATTTCTTCAGAATTTTAAACATTGCCCGAATAGACTTTTCGATTTTTCACAGCCGCAGTAGGGCGAGGAAAGGGACGAAGTATTTGAAAAAATTAGGATTTTTTACACCAGACGTGAAGTTTTTCACCATAGAAATCTTAAGTCAGTGATGGTGAGGGCAAGAGGGATTTTGTACACCAGACGTGAAGTTTTTCACCATAGAAATCTTAAGTCAGTGATGGTGAGGGAGTATGGGGTATTTCAGCTCAACTCAGCAACAATTGCCCTCACCATCACTGACTTAAGATTTCTATGGTGAAAAACTTCACGTCTGGTGTAAAAAAACCGAATTTTTTAAAATATTTTAATATATATTGTAACGTTTCGGCTATATGGGTAAGCCACCGTCACACCGAATACGATAGCGTCTAACCGTCCACGAGACACCTGCGTATTCTGGCCCGCGTTCAGAGCAACCGGCCATGCCACCGGCCGGGAGGGTCTCCTGAATTAAGAGATTGGGGCGAGCCCGCGACACCTCGCAAGGAGCTCCGCCCACCGCGAGGAGCAAGACCACCGCGGACTCGCGGAAATCGCCGCCTTTAGTCAGATTTCTCGCTTCCCGTGCTCGACCACTCCTATCACATTAAGAACGTGACCAATTCATCGTGACGCCTCTTCGTACTACATGCTCGCCTAATATCTTAGAGAGCAACTCGCTAGCATATTTTATCCCTCGAGAGGAGTACGATATGCTGCCGTCCTCAAAATAACCAACGCAGTCGATCCCACCAACGGAGGATTCCTCGGCGGCGTGATTTCCCACCTAGGTCTCCAGAATCACGGGAGAAATGGAATTTCTCCTGACGGGCCTCAGGCTATTTAAGGGCGAGCACGAGCCGGAGCGGCACTCTTCGCAAATTCTTCAATTACTACGTGGAGTCACCGTCATCCGTCATCGCGGATCACAGGATGGAGGCCTTGCTGCCGTAGCCCTGGTCCCATCCCAGAACGACCTCAGCTTCGTGGTAGAAACTCTACTTCCTTGGGAAGCCCCTGCATTGCGTCAGGGTCCCCGACCTCGGAGGTAGAGTCATCGTGGTGATTGCCTGTTAAGGAAAAGTTTTAACATCTGATCGATCGTCCGGACGACGACCGATCATCATCCTACGCGCTCACTCCCGAATACTCGAAGTGTGCAGTCCGAGAGGCGCCGATAGCGCTTCGCTGCACGAGAGGCGATTCTGCAACCAGCTTCTCTGGTTTTTCGTCCTCCTCACTTGGCACCGAGGAGGTCAGCCGTCCCTTCCGGACGGCCCCGCTATGTGCACTCGGGGGGATTAAATCCACCTCGAGCGAGCACATCATTTGAACGCTAGTCATCTAGCGCGTGAGTTTCACGGCCTGGCAACCGTGAACTTTGTTGCACTTTGCAACCGTGCCAACCAATTGTACCGCCACACATATCTCGATATCCGACAATCCAAGGGTCAACGCATTCTGTTTCAGAAGCGAGCCCAAATCCGGCGAAACGTGTATACGACGACGCTCACGGGTTGTGCGAGCGCGAGCGAACGAGAGAGAAAGAGAGAGTGATTGAGTCAGCGCCTCCAATCATCGTGTGCGACCTCACGATATTATTTCCCTCGTAGTCGCTCCAACCACGGTCGCGCTTCTCGCGACCTCTCCCGCATCCCGGTAATCGTCGATACTAATATTAACAACGGCATAACGCGTATACGACGACGCTCACGGCTTGTGCGAGCGCGAGCGAGCGAGAGAGAAAGAGTGAGTGATTGAGTCAGCGCCTCTAACCATCGTGTGCGACCTCACCATATCATTTCCATTGTAGTCGCTCCAACCACGGTCGCGCTTCTCGCGACCTCTCCCGCATCCCGGTAATCGTCGATACAAATATTAACAACATTCAAATCACCAAAATAACAAGACTAACGAACGTTCATATTTTTACCATCCACGTAAATGAAAATCCTAAACATCGAATGCCGATGATGAAGGATTACGACAGGTGTCCCTGAGACTCTCAAAAATCACTGAGGCATCTCCAAAATACCTTCAAAATCCTACCATTATTTCCGGCTCACGTCACGTACATCACCCTTCAGGAGGCTACGGGAGACCCATAAATTCCATCATCCGGCCAACTATACGCCGTCTCAAAATTGTTTGCCCCGGTCATACGAACGATCGGTGAAAACTAACAAAAAGCTTCGCACCAATATCGCGAAACGTTTCATTGGCGCCCAACGTGGGGCCCGAAAGCCTTAGGAAATATCCTGACAATGTACGAAATAAAATCTTGATAATGTACGAAATGAAACTCTCGTGGAAATCACGAAACGTTTCACTTCCAATCTTATTTCCATCTTCGTTCTAACGAAATGTCATAATATCACACTTTCACGAATCGTTACAACGGCACCCAACGTGGGGCTTGAGAAACCTTCGCGTAATATCGCGAAACGTTTCATTGGCGCCCAACGTGGGGCCCGAAAGCCTTCCAAAATTTCCTGAAAATGTACGCAAGAACGAACGTATGAAAGAAACGCGCAAACCAATTTATAAAATAGATAGTTAGCCGTTGCAATCACCACCAGCTCGTATAGCCAGCGTACGCTGAGAAAACTCCCATTTCAGGTATTTTGTAATACGAGAAAACAATCAACGAGAAGCGAGCACTAGCGAACAAAGCGTGCTCGTTCTCTCTCAGGCAAACCGAGTAAATATCTCGAGCATAAGTACGAGACGATCCTTGTCTCAAAAACATAACACAACGTAGCATAAGAGACGCGAGAGTCTGCACGTCGTGCTTGCTCGCTCTCTCTAGAGCGAGAGGAATTAACATCCCGTGGTATAGACGAATATTTCGTCCGTCTCACTCTCGCCTGGCAAAATTCTAACGCACGATCTCGAGCACGAAGGCCTACGATTTGGCAAGGCCACGCGATTCCCGAGCGCTGAGCGAAAGCAATAGCAGAAGAAAAAGAAAAACTTTTTTTTCTCTGTCGCGCGCTCGTCGCGGGGATTAGCGAGGCCTCGAGCTCGACTCGAAAGTCCGAACAAAAGAAAAGAAAAAAAAAAATATATAACACCTAGCCCGAGTCTCAACTCGAGTATTGCGCAAGGCCACGCGTGAGACGTAAATACCCAATAAGTATTTACCACGGAGACACGCTTCAAGTCAAATTATCTAACTCGGACGCGTTGCTCGGTGGTAGAGAGGTACTTCCCCTCTTCGCGTACAGAGGCTTGGCGCCGAAATGAGCGAGACCCGGAAGGGGAATCCTCCTCAGGAGGGGCAGGCGATAAACCTCCCGCCCCGTGCCGCTACAGACTCGGCCCAAGCGACCGGCCCACCCGCCGAACCCGACGCCCTCACAAATGTGAGGAGCGAGCCGCGGGGAAGTGAGAGGGGGGCGCGTCGCAGGGACGACGGTAGTGGGATAGGTATGAGGGGCCTTCCTGCGTGGAACCCCAATACTGCCGACCCGAACACTGCGGACGATAACGCTCGTTTCACACCGGAAGAATCCCAACTATCCTTATCCACTATAAAGGAGATGATGGCAAACATCCAACGCCGAGTCGATGACGACGCAAAGGCGCTGACGGCCACCCTCCTATCAATTAATGAAACCTTTGCTAAGAAGCTCGAGTCCCTAGAGGACGGAATCAACATCCAAGTCCGGAGTTTACTCCAGAGACCTCAGGACGCGAACTCTACCCTCGAGAATTGGGGAAACGATCCCCTCTCCTCCACGCGCCATTGCATACCTACATCACGGGAACCGCGCGCCCCCCAAGGGGAGGCACATCCTATCCCGGAGGAACAACTCCTCAATCTCGGGAACATGGGTTTACCTGAAAGGTATGCGGAAGAAATACATCTACGTCATGGGAATCCCATCAGGGAAAATCCCGCCATCAACTCACCTTCTACTCTTCCAGCATCGCGGGAAGACATTCCTGCATGCGCCAGCGCGGGAGTGATGAGACTCAGTGCCCCCACCTTCGGAGGGCATGATCACGAACTCCCGGGGCAATTCCTTACAGACCTGAGAGAGTACCATCGCGTATTTGGTACCCGCTACGATTTTAAAATAATTGTCTCTCAATGCCTCTCGGATCTGGCCCTCCAATGGTGGAAAATAGTGAGAAGTGACGTCCACTCCTGGGAATCGCTCGAACTAACATTCCTTGAGCGATTCTGGAGCGAGGATCGGCAATATCGAGCCAAGAACAAGATCGAATACGGATGGTTCGATCCCCTAAAAAAGGAGTCCCGTTTTGGGTACGCTCTCTCATTGATCGGTCTGGGTAAAGATCTTCGGCCACCCCTCTCCGACAAGGAGACCATCAGTAAAATACAAAGGCACTTCCCGGAGGAGGTCAGAATGATCGTCCGAGCGAAATGCATCGAGACCATCTCGAGCCTCCTGGACCGATTGTCCTCTCTAGACGAAGAGGGACCAGGAGACAAGGAGCGTGACGGGTCAGGCCGTCCGCCTAGACCAACCTTCGCGGGGTGCTCAAGGGAACCACCACGACAAGAATCCCTTCCTGGGAACAACAACCAACCACGACGATCCAGGGACCCAAGAGGCCCGCCCGAGACGGGATAAGACCTGACCCGGATAAGGAGGAGGCCATCCTAGCCTTCCCCTCAAAAAAAAAAAAAGAGATGGCATCACTCGTCTCGTCCCTGTCCTTACAACAGAGACGGGACCACTCCACCCGTCCCTGTCCTCACAACAGAGACGGCATCAACCTTCTCGTCCCTGTCCTTACAACAGAGACGGGACCACTCTACCCGTCCCTGTCCTCACAACAGAGATGGCATCAACCTTCCTGTCCCTGTCCTTACAACAGAGACGGGACCACTCTACCCGTCCCTGTCCTTACAACAGAGACGGGATCACTCCTCCCGTCCCTGTCCTTACAACAGAGACGGCACCATGGGCACACCCCGTCACGGGATGGCATAAGACCTGACCCATTGGACACTGGCCATCTAAGACAACGATACATCATGGACAAAACAACTCTAACAGGAAACAGGCACCCGCAAGAGTGCACGGCGACGTCCCGTCACAAGGAAAAGGGATTAAGGTCGTCTCCCCTCACAGAAAGGAATTCCGACCTTGGAGGGGCCATGTAACGTTTCGGCTATATGGGTAAGCCACCGTCACACCGAATACGATAGCGTCTAACCGTCCACGAGACACCTGCGTATTCTGGCCCGCGTTCAGAGCAACCGGCCATGCCACCGGCCGGGAGGGTCTCCTGAATTAAGAGATTGGGGCGAGCCCGCGACACCTCGCAAGGAGCTCCGCCCACCGCGAGGAGCAAGACCACCGCGGACTCGCGGAAATCGCCGCCTTTAGTCAGATTTCTCGCTTCCCGTGCTCGACCACTCCTATCACATTAAGAACGTGACCAATTCATCGTGACGCCTCTTCGTACTACATGCTCGCCTAATATCTTAGAGAGCAACTCGCTAGCATATTTTATCCCTCGAGAGGAGTACGATATGCTGCCGTCCTCAAAATAACCAACGCAGTCGATCCCACCAACGGAGGATTCCTCGGCGGCGTGATTTCCCACCTAGGTCTCCAGAATCACGGGAGAAATGGAATTTCTCCTGACGGGCCTCAGGCTATTTAAGGGCGAGCACGAGCCGGAGCGGCACTCTTCGCAAATTCTTCAATTACTACGTGGAGTCACCGTCATCCGTCATCGCGGATCACAGGATGGAGGCCTTGCTGCCGTAGCCCTGGTCCCATCCCAGAACGACCTCAGCTTCGTGGTAGAAACTCTACTTCCTTGGGAAGCCCCTGCATTGCGTCAGGGTCCCCGACCTCGGAGGTAGAGTCATCGTGGTGATTGCCTGTTAAGGAAAAGTTTTAACATCTGATCGATCGTCCGGACGACGACCGATCATCATCCTACGCGCTCACTCCCGAATACTCGAAGTGTGCAGTCCGAGAGGCGCCGATAGCGCTTCGCTGCACGAGAGGCGATTCTGCAACCAGCTTCTCTGGTTTTTCGTCCTCCTCACTTGGCACCGAGGAGGTCAGCCGTCCCTTCCGGACGGCCCCGCTATGTGCACTCGGGGGGATTAAATCCACCTCGAGCGAGCACATCATTTGAACGCTAGTCATCTAGCGCGTGAGTTTCACGGCCTGGCAACCGTGAACTTTGTTGCACTTTGCAACCGTGCCAACCAATTGTACCGCCACACATATCTCGATATCCGACAATCCAAGGGTCAACGCATTCTGTTTCAGAAGCGAGCCCAAATCCGGCGAAACGTGTATACGACGACGCTCACGGGTTGTGCGAGCGCGAGCGAACGAGAGAGAAAGAGAGAGTGATTGAGTCAGCGCCTCCAATCATCGTGTGCGACCTCACGATATTATTTCCCTCGTAGTCGCTCCAACCACGGTCGCGCTTCTCGCGACCTCTCCCGCATCCCGGTAATCGTCGATACTAATATTAACAACGGCATAACGCGTATACGACGACGCTCACGGCTTGTGCGAGCGCGAGCGAGCGAGAGAGAAAGAGTGAGTGATTGAGTCAGCGCCTCTAACCATCGTGTGCGACCTCACCATATCATTTCCATTGTAGTCGCTCCAACCACGGTCGCGCTTCTCGCGACCTCTCCCGCATCCCGGTAATCGTCGATACAAATATTAACAACATTCAAATCACCAAAATAACAAGACTAACGAACGTTCATATTTTTACCATCCACGTAAATGAAAATCCTAAACATCGAATGCCGATGATGAAGGATTACGACAGGTGTCCCTGAGACTCTCAAAAATCACTGAGGCATCTCCAAAATACCTTCAAAATCCTACCATTATTTCCGGCTCACGTCACGTACATCACCCTTCAGGAGGCTACGGGAGACCCATAAATTCCATCATCCGGCCAACTATACGCCGTCTCAAAATTGTTTGCCCCGGTCATACGAACGATCGGTGAAAACTAACAAAAAGCTTCGCACCAATATCGCGAAACGTTTCAATATATATATATATATATATATATATATATATATATATATATATATATGGGTGTGTGTGTGTGTGTGTATGTGTGTGTGTGTCGATCGCCCTGATTACCCGCTTATGGTATTGCGTAGGTACTACTCGGACATTGTATTTCCGGGCTACGAAGGTTAAAGAGAATTGGACGGAAGTCACGCAGCTATAAGGACTAGAGGAGGGCTCTTGAGCTACCGGCTGCGAAGCCGCATTAAATGCTCGCGTACGCGTTCTAGGCTAAGAGCAGCGGTAATTCATCGCGGGGGGTTGTAGCTCTCCGCCCACGTTCCTATGTCCCTCGACGAATCACTCGCGCAAAAATCCAACCGCGTACCACCTCGGAGTAAAGTGATATATATATATATATATATATATATATATATATATATATATATATATATATAGATTTATTTATTTATATAGGGTTTCGCACTATGAGGGTTCCCTTGGTGAGCGTATAGGGTGTGTCATTGTGAGAAAAATACCTTTTAAAAGTACAAATTGGCCGAGACATTCGCGTTCAATGTCCGACGCTGAGTAAACAATGACATTGTAGTTGCCTACGCGCGAATTTTTTCTTTTTATTTTCATATCTGAATAATGAACCAAAATTATTCTATCATATTGTCGATTTGCGAGGCGAGTATTTGTGCTCAATTTTTTTAGCGAAAATACAAAATTAAAGAAAAAAAATTCTCTCCTCTCATTGCATGCTTCGAGCCTCACGCTAGGGCCTGGCGCTTCTCCCGCCATGCGCTACAGCGATCGATATTCGGCACATAGTGGGGGCTGTTGCATCTGGGAGGTTCCGATAATAAGGGTCGCAGTGTACTGTGCCATTATTTACTAGTTGGACTTTGAATGCAAATATCTCGCGCCAATGCTGTCGCAGGGCACTTAAATAAAAAGCGTTTTGCTCGTAATCATACATTCTATGTGCTCATAAAGAGACTTCCCAATAGTTGTGAATCATCCTGTGTGTGTGTGTGTGTGTGTGTGTGTGTGTGTGTGTGTGTGTGTGTGTGTGTGTAAGTGGGGTGTCTTATGCAAATCGACCCCGTCGAATATCTTTAAATCCCTTCATGATACTAAAATATCCCGAGTAGAAAAATTGTCAGGCTGGCCTGATATTTTATCTGCGCCTGATCACCTTGTAGTACGAAGGCCGTATTTAAGTTTGCCTTAATTTGCCTGATCAAGCTGGGGTCAGGCGGTGGTCGAGCAACCGGATTTTCGGTTTACTCCAATTCGCCTGACCCGGCTAGCTTCAGGCGATGTCAAGCAACTGGACTTACGGCTTACTTCAATTCGCCTGATCCAGCTAATTCAAGCAATCATCATGAAACTGGACTTCTAGAGTTTGGCGCTAAAAACGTGCCTAACTTCATCTTGTCAAATGATACACAGACACGAGAGAAGCATAAGACATATTATTAATCACTTTATACATTTTTACATAAAACGTGTACGTTGTGAATAAGATGGACAAACACAATCGGAAGAAAATTGCGCAACGACTGTGTCTGCGTGAATAGCGGGCTCTAAATAAGGGAAAAAACGAAGAAATAATACAGCAGCAGGTTAGTGTAACAATTCATTTTTTTTCAAAGACTTACAATTCTTAAATCTATAAATATTAATTGGATTAAATCTGACTATAAAGTAACCATACGCCAAATTATATATGCATTGGTTGAAATATTTATTATGTTACATTTGACAGACCTGGAACAGATCCTCTCAGCGAGGAACAACTCGAAATTCCTGAGGATTGGCATGTGTTGGCGCTACCACTATGTAAGTAGATTTATATTTGTTTTGTGTATCGCTATTATTTTCCTTTACTTGGTCCGTCTCCTTTGTCAGAGGAGAAAAAGAGACAGCGTAGGCCAACCAAATAATGGTAAGCTGACAGTGTAGTTCAATCTGGTAAATGTTTTGCCATTGGTGCTGATTAGCCCGAACAGCATAGGCTAACCGAATAATGATAAGTTAACTGCGTAGTTCAGTTAAGTGAAAGTAATTCCATCGGTGCAAGTTAGCCCATAAGAAATGCACTTCGGATGGACATTACATTCACTGAACTGCACTACGCTGTCAACTTACCATTATTTGGTTGGTCTTCGCTGTACGGGCTCTCCTACTTTGATTCTAATTTTTATTAAAAAATGACCGCTCGCAGCTTTTGCAACAATTTTTTTTCTTCTTTAAGGTAGATAATTGGATGGTGAGAAAAAGGAAAAAAAGTAGAGCTCAACTTTGTGCCGCCCTAATAAAATAATTTGCATGCCTTGTATAGGTATATATGTAGACAATGAATTCTAAGTGGGATACACATTTTCATATTTTTCAGTGGCTGTCATTTCGAAATATAGGGAGCGGTATCAAGGCCTGTTGGAGCCGTTGGAGCGGTATCAAGGCCTGATTAATTCAGCAAAAGACTGGGACAAGTTTCGAGCGTTGCGGAAAAAACGAACAGAACGCCCAATGTAACGTTTCCTAGAAACATCTGGTCATAAAAACGTTGAGCTCTGTTTACTTTATTCACGGAGGTTCTTAAGTTTTTGTTTAAAAAATATATTAGTTTATTTCGGGATGATAAGTGGAATATTATACAGTGATATATCCTAGTTTATTTCGAGTTTTTGTTCTATTACAAATACAAGAAAAATGATGTTTTTTTTTCCACATAGATATATGTGAAAAATATATGTGATAGATTTTATATTAAGATTAAAAAATAAACGATCAGCGTTATTTATAAAGTCGTGCCTTTTTCTCTTTTGTGTATGCGTTGTATTTTTTATTTCACGAATAAATCGGTCATCCTGAGCCGTGAAAAATCATATGATTTTTCACTTTGATCAAGCCGTGAAAAATTAAGCTCTCATCAGGCCTTAATTTTTTACGCTGATCAGGCCTTGATCTTTTACATTGATCAGGCCTTGACTTTGTACCCTGATCAGGCCTTGATAGTTTACCCTGATCAGGCCTTGATTTTTTACCCTGATCAGACGGAAGTCAGGGATTGTGTATCAAAAATGATCAGGGCTTGATAAAAAATTCTGATCAAGGCTGGAAAAAGAAATCAGGATGCCTGATCAGGTGTTTATTGTAGCTGGACCAAGATTTCTACTCGGGATGTTTTAGCCAAAAGTTATTTCGTTTTCGATTTTGTTAAATGAAACCGTTTATTTTTTAACGGACCAAAGGACTGCATCGACGTGAGCATTTAAAAAACAAATGACGTAGAACTTCGTTTTCATGTCTGGATTTTTTTCGTATTGAACATATCTAGTATTGTTGGCAATTTCGGGCGGGTCGGTATAAATGGGACACCCTGTATTTTTTCATACACGCTATTCGCAGAATTTTCTATATGCAGGGTGTAGTGTTATGAATGAATAATCCTGCAACTGTCGATAGGTCAGATCATGGCCTACTATATGCTGGAATTTCAGTTTAGTAAAAGTCTCACGGCCGTCAAGATAAAAATCATTTGCTTTTGGTTTTTCGCATGCCATTTCTACAAATGATAACTTTTTTTTACCTGGTTTTGTAAAAAATACTCTTCGTTATTTGTTTTATTTATAAAAGTCTTCTTTTTAACCTTCAATGTTAAGGAAACTTTATAAAAAAATCTTTTGTATAATTTTCATACAAACCAATTCGAACATCTGACTTTAACAGCCTGCGGTGAAAAAAAATGTATTACGCACTTTGTGCTAATTACTTTAAAAAGTTACTTAGTTATTGTCGATTCATATCATTTGTAGGAATGGCATGCGACAGACCAGAAGCAGATGATTAAAAAAAAATACCATAAAGCTCAAAATCTCGAAAACCGTGGGACCTTAACTAAACGGAAATTCTAGCATATGGACATGATCTGACCTATTTACAGTTGCAGGTTTATCCATTCATAATAGAACACCCTGTATATATATACAGGGGGTGAAACAAGTATTTGTACACGTCGTCTTTTTTAAATTATCCTACGAACAAATAAAATGCTTTACTCTGCAAATGCTTTCTCTGTTCGATAGCTTATCCTAAAGATACATGATGTCTGTTTACAAAAATCTTGGGAAAACAAGCACACAAAGAAAGCAAAATTAACAAAAGTTTCGTGTAAGATGTACAATATTCTTTCGACCCACTATAAATATATTATTTTGCAATAAGTGCGTATAAGAAAGATTGTATTTGAGAAAAATGAGAAATTCTGTAAACGAGAACGTGATACGGCAATGTGGTCGCCTCAGTGCCACTTCGTTTTGAAATCGGAAGTCGGATTAGAGTTGATGATCATCCGGTGATCTCGGCGACGTAAGCCACTCATTCGCTCGATAGACATATACGTAGAGGTCGATTTAAGAAATTCAACAGGGTCTTTTCTCATCAAGAAGTCTTAGGGATTATCCGCTTCATATTCCGCAGGATCTGTCGTCTTAATAACTTCATCGCCTTTTCTTATCCTCCCTTTAAAGGAAGAGTGATTTTGCGTTGAGGCAAAAGGAGACGATTTATGTCGAGGGTTTATTCATTTTTTTAAATGAAAAAGGGTTAATTCTCATTGAGAAATTTTTAATATTATTATTGAAAAAAAGTCTTGAAAATTGCATCTTCTAAATCGTATAATCGCTACTACAGTTCAAAGACAAAGAAAGATTCCTGAAGCCCCCCCCAAAAAAAACCAATTGTGCAGAATTAATGTTTTTGCATTGAGAACTCGATTGGACTGCTAGATTGAAATTGGTCTCAATCACTGTCACTCGAACTACGAATTTTCCGAAGACACAAGTTTCTCAAAGCTCGAGCCTGTAACGTTATTCATTCCAACCTTCTATTATTTATTCAATAAATCAAATGACAGCTGTTAAATAAAACATATACCGAAAGTTCCTTTGGAGAAGGAAATGTAAAAAGCAATTTGCGACATCGTGGATCGTCGAGTAAGTAAGATTCATATTCGCCGCATACCGACGTTCTTTAATTCGTCACCATTTACACGGAGTCTCAGCCTTCTGAATACATCATTCGCGCGGATTGCAATTGCGTCGCTGTGCGAAGTTGCGGAAAGGCAAATAACAAATTGCAAGGAGAAGTTGAGAGCGAGTGGTAGAAAGAACGGTCGTGAATATACCGTTGCTCGGAGTTTCTCTCTTAAACTCGTTACGTTTTCAAAGGACTAGAAAGAGAGGACGAGGCAGAAGTATGGGGAGACAGGGAGTGAGTAAGAGAAAGAGAGTGAGTGTCAGAGTGTGCGAGAGGAAGAGAGAAAGAGAAAGAGAGAGAGAGAGAGAGAGAGAGAGAGAGAGAGAGAGAGAGAGAGAGAACGAGAAAGGGAGATAAAGACTATGAGACTTAGAGGACAGTGAGATCGCTACTTCTTTATCTTTCTTGGCTATTTAACGTAAGCAGAAGATGCATTCCTGACCATGTCTTGCATTCAAATGCAAATTCAGGTTACAAACGCACTTTATTGCAAACAGGTGCGTGAGCGTTAGAATGCAACACCGGGATTATAAACATATATATATATATATATATATATATATATATATATATATATATATAATATCACTCCCTTAATATATAAATAATGTATATAATATATATAAATATACATGTGTACACTCGGACGCATTCCTGTATCTACATTTATTTATCAGAAGTATTTCCAACGGTAATGAGTTGCCTGACGAATTTTGATCTGTTATTATATAGACACAAGATATAAATTCAAAGGAATAGAGAAAATTTATGATAAAAAACTTGTAAGTGTGCTGCGTACTTCATTAAATTTAAAAATCAGTTGTGTAACGTAATTGATCAGCATCAGTGTGCGAAGAATAAATTATTTATTCAGTGTGTATCTCTCTTATCCATTATTACGTTCTAATTCTACTAGTCTAGATTCTATTTTCTTTACTAAATTCAAATATATATATATATATATATATATATATATATGTATATATTTGTAAATGAATTGAGGTATTCATAAATTTGATTTTAATTTATGATTTTTTAACAATTTATTATTTTTATTTTCAAAATTCTGTTTTGCATGACCTAACAATTGAGCTTATGCATGCAGTTATGTTCATTAAAACGTAATGGGTTTCAATTATTTAGGTTTTTACGTACATTATTGTTCCGATTATTACAAGCACTGATATTGCACGTTTTTAGGTATCCGATACAGTAAAAAATGCATATCAATATTGAACATTTTTATGGAAAGTATAACGAAAATGTCATGACGATAAGTCTCTGACGTAAATCGGGGATATTTTGTACGTATGACGGAACACAACAAAGTACCACTTTGTTAATTGCTTCAAGTCATTTCGTTGAATAAAAAAAGTACGACGTTTCGTGTGGCAGCGACTGGAGGCCAGTTTGAAACGAAGTGGACAATAAAATGCCTGATTCGAATGTAGGCCACGCTACGATATCGGGAAACCGACCCACTGTGATAAAACAACAGATATGGATGTTCCACGCGCATCGAATCAATTCCGTTATTTCCCAATTAAAAAAAATTACGACATTGTTTAATTCGAAAGAGAACGAGGAAAAGGAAGAATCAACATGAACGCGATCTTTCAAGCGTTTATAGCGATGCAATTATTTTCGGAATATCAATGTTATACTCGACTCGATATGGAAGGCGGAGCATGGTGGACGACATCAAAACCGCTGACGAGGATTTATGCGTACATGGCTTTGTATAATTATTAACGTGAAATTACCGCATCACGGATTGTCGATTTGGCAAATTTTCGAATTGCAAATATGCAGCCGGGCAATTAATTTGGCTTCAATCCTGTACGAGTATATTTTTCGAAGATAGTGTCGAGTCTGTTAATTTTCAGATTTGATTCTGTCGACCAGCCCATAGAGCATTTTGGTCTGGGATCAATAAAAACATCATATAAAAAAGTTTATTGGCGTTCGAAAATAACGTTTTTTTAAATCTAATGAAGAATCTCCTATGCGCACAGCTAAAATTGAAAAAAAAAACAATGAGAAATAAAATAAATGAATAATAAAAAATAGGATAAAGTAAAGGAAAAAAAGAAACATACAGAAATAAATACCATGAGAAATAATAAAAGTAAAAGAAAGATGTAAAATCAATGGTCGCAAATAAAATAGAACAACAAAAGAAACAATGATCGCCTTTGAAGATAATTACGAAAAATCAAATAAAAAATTTACTATACGTGAAGGTAAAAAAAAAAAGATTTTCATTCGCTAATAATTCAGCTAATGTGTAAATGAAATAAAACAAATTGAAATCAAAGTGAGAAAGTGAAATAAATGAATAGTGATAAATAAAGTAAGAAAAAAAATTAACTATTAATAAAAGACTGAAATTGGGGGATGGGCGGGTGGAGTTCGACTTTAGCGATGCTCCACGTTAGGCAGCATTGTGCGTGGCCAATGCTCGTAGCGGTGACCGCTTAGCCGTGCACCGGCTGGCGCATCACCCAGCGAGTGGAAGGCCAATACTTCTGATACCTCAGTGTCGATACTTGAGTTAAAGTCTGTGCACCAGAGAATCAGAAAAGCATAGGGCCGTCTACACCGATACGGCTTTTCCACAGTTTCCCCGTACCTTCGGCAAATGCGGTACAGTGTAGCTTATGGCGGGAGCCTGAATTAGAAGGTCCAAAAAAGCGTTTTTTTTCGGGAATTTTTTTAGAAGGGAAACAAATAAGTGAGTCCGGTAAACGTTGACGTATCTTATCGTGTATATTTGAAAAGAAAAAAGTTAAACATGAAACAATGAATGACTGCAGATTTATCAGCCTATTCTATGTGCGTCTTGCCACTGCAGTCTCCAGTCGCCGGGAAACATATAGCTCGTAATTCTTGACTGAACCAAATAAACCGATAAAGCGTTCACTTGTCATATATTTTTCTTCTGGGTGGATTAAAAGAAAGTTGAAAAAAATCGTGAAATAATAAGTTTTCCCAGGTTTGAAAAAAAATGTGTTTAAAAATAAACACTTCAACGTGCTATAAAAATTACTGAAAAAGACTTTTTCATCGACACTTTTAATTCACTTTGAAGAGATTTTCATACTGAAGAAAATAAACTTTGGTTTGATTCAATAGGTCGTTTAATATATTTTTGCTATTACGCCCGCCAATTTGGAAAAATCGTGAAAATGAAAACGAGATAACGCGCTTCAACGTTTTAAATAGGAGGAAATATCAACATCAAATATCAATCGCTACTCCGCTTTTGGCCTTGTATCTTCAAAAATATTTACAATTGGTCTTAATTAATTCTCGAATTCGAACGTATACCGTTCGAATTTGGGAATTAATTGAGACCTCAATACAATACAAAAACCATTAAAAATAAAGTAGAACAATTAAACAAATAATCGTTCTCAAAGAAAATAAAAATACCAGTAAAATCAATATTTTTAATAAAATAGGATGACCACAGAAATGAACGATTACAAAAACAATCACAACAAGGAATCAAATGGTAAAAAATAAATTTGAAAATCTAAAAATTTGTAATTTATTTTATCGTACGTTAAATTGTACCGAGTATAAACGTGAGTACGATAAAAAATGTTCTAAATTAATTGCCGTACGTCTTGACGTTCCGGCAAGAATTTCCGCAATTCCGGCATGACCTTTGAGTCACCGTCAATTTTGTTGCCGAGAAAGTTGACGTTTGCACCTGATCCTGTTACGAACGCGTCCCGGCGCAAAAACGCTCAATTTTATGCACGTGAACACCCACCGGTGTTCAACGTGAACCCGTTAAACCTTCGAAACGACGCAACTTTTACAACTTAATCCATTACAAAATGCAATAAAACATCGGATTGGCTGGTGCGCGACCGTGGCGAACATTAAAGAAGGCGGGCGCGTGCACAAGCGCGGCACAAGCAAACTCAAAGGCGATGGCGGCACTTCCGTCACAATTACGAAGCTCGCTTGCTCGTCATTTTGCTCTTAGGTGTGTGGTAATGACGATAAAAAAGAAATAAAACAAATCGCCTACGCTTACAATGACGTTGGGATTGGAGTTCTCGCAATTCGTTAACAAAAAATGTGGTCCGCGAAAAACCCGAATGAAACCAAACAAACTGAAAATGGTATCGCGATTGAGCCCAAAAAAACGGAAAAAACCGGAACGGATCCAAACCAAAACCAAATAAGCTCTAAGCGCCTTTGCGATGAAAGTTCTCGCAATTTTTTTTTTTAATATGCCTGGTGAACGAGAATTTTGAAGCCCGCAAACGGTGCGCGTTCAATCGATCACCCATCCGCGTGTTGGCCCCCAGTGTGCGACCTCTACTCACGCCAGGACGAAAAGATATTACGTTTTTTTACTTTTTATTATTCGCATACGCCCTCTCCATCAATTTATTATTTCGTTCACGTGCATTGTTCTCAGCATGTGCTGTGTATCATATACCGTGTACATACAAGGATGCCAGTTCGATAATTCTTTTTCGCGAAATACAAAAATAGCCGGTGGAGAATGAAGTTTCGCCCCGGACTCGGTACTTAGGTACACGCGTGTCCTTTTTTTTTTTTTAAATCATATTTGAGTAGCCGGGTGAATCGTTGAGTATATACTTGTAATAAAATGCACCAGGCATTTATAAGTATGCAGCCCTCCGAACAATGAGTGGTTCGCGGCGTTGAATTCCTTTTGTAGGTCGGAGCTGCGTATTTTTCGTTCGACCTGCCTCGACCCGAGTGTAATTCGATGACTGAGAAAGCGGGAGAGAGATAGAGAGAGAGAGGGGGGGCGACCCCCCGCGAGTTTTTAGTCGGCCAACGACTCGAATTTCAATGAGAGGAAAACAGCCCAACGCTCGCGATTGCCAATTTTTCTTCGCTACAAAAAAAATCTCGGCATTTGAAAAAGAGAGAAATAAAATCGACAAAAAGAACGCATGCAAAAATTGTTATTATTTTTTACGAGCACGCGTGAATCGTAATCGAGCAAACCGAGGGAGCTTTTAATAAAAATTAATTCTTTTTTTTCCGGTTCGGGTACCAATGACATTTTTCCTAACGCTGTTCGCTATGGACAATATATCCGAACACGTATTCCGGAATTAAACGAGATAGGGATCGAGTGAGGGAGTGAGAGAGAGAGAGAGAGAGAGAGAGAGAGAGAGAGAGAGAGAGAGAGAGAGAGAGAGAGAGAAGGAAAGAGCACCAGAAAGAACGAAAAATCAGAAAGAACGAAAAATCAGACCAATGCATTCGCTATGTCGAGTCGAAATTTCTCGTATACATTTAAATCTTAGGCAAAGATACGTGAGATGGGAAGAAGTTTGTACGCGAGAGGGTAGTATGGAATTCGGATTAAATCTGTGGAGGGGAAAAAACGAAATGCGAAAAATCGAGCTTCGGATACTTCAACGATTGGAGAGCTTGGAGCCATTCCGTGTAGATTCGTTGAAAGCTCGATCGGAGATATTCCTGCTATGTTAATAAAAAAAAAAACATACATACACACGCACACACGCACACGCGCGCGTACACACACACACACACACATACACGCACACACACAGATACGTAGTATGGGCTTATTACTCGCCTTTTTTCGACCGGAGCCATCAGAGAAATAAATTTTTTTAAATATTGTTTTTCTCCAACTCAAACCCGTTCGTTCTTTTTTAATCGAACTTTTTTCTCTGCAGATATTTTATTTCGAACCTCCTAGCGCTCGTGGTACAGTGCGTTTTCTAAAGATGCAATGCTTTGTGAAAAGCCGAATAATCATGGGGAAAAAATCAGAGACAAAGAGAGGGATTAAATTATGTTTATCAGTGCTCTAGGGCTGAAACGTGCTCTTGCACACAGTCCACGTACTTCATATAATAAAAAAATATAAGGAAATATCAAAAGAAGCGCGATGCAAAAATAAAAGAAAAAACGAGTCTGTACAGACAAAATAAAAAAAACGCAAATAAAAGAATAAACGGAGATTAAAAACGCAAGTATATAAAGAATCGCAAATAGAAAGAATGAAAGAGGAAACAGGTGGCCGGGACCCTAACTAGTGTACGCAGTGAGCAGTTGCAAGAGAGAGAGAGAGAGAGAGAGAGAGGGTGCGGGAGAGGGAAAGGGAGAGGGAGAGGGAGAGAGAGAGAGAGAGAGAGAGAGAGAGAAAGAGAGAGAGAGAGAGAGAGAAAGAGAGAATTTGAATAATGAATTGATTGACAATATTTGTTATGCTCTCGTTGAAGTCTCGGGCAAAAATAAAATTACGGATGAAAAAAATCCCAACATGAATAAAACTGTTATGTACAACAAAAACAAAAAATAAACGGCGATTCAAAAGAATGAGGATTCTATATAAAACAAAAACAACATAAATTGAATAAATAAAAATACAATATAATACAAAATTATATAAAAATAGCAAAAACTAAAGGAAAATAATTCGATATAAAGCAAAAATAAACAGAAATCACACGAATGAGGGTTTTTATAATCCAAAAGTAAAACAATAAATCAAATTTAAAAAAAAATGGATTAAATGTAATACAAAATCAAATAAAAATAAGAAAAAATATAGATGACGGATTTGATATTAAACAAAAATACGCGATGCAAATTATAACGAGATAGAAGATGAAAATATTAACAAGAAATACAAATGTAAGCAAAAATATCGAATTACAAACCTAAGATTAATCCAAAAGCTTAACAATATGAGGTGCGGAGAATCGAACACTAAAAAAGTGTGTATGTGTGTGTGTGTGTGTGTGTGTGAGAGCGAGAAAGAGAGGGGGAGCGCGAGAGAGAGAGAGAGAGAGAGAGAGAGAGAGAGAGAGAGAGAGAGAGAGAGATTCTTATCATAAAGTCCAGAGCTCAACATGCATTCGGGCCTCGTCGAATCGGGGCTATCTATTTACACGCGGAAGGCTGTTATTAGCATAGGTTGTCACGTATAGATATACGAACGTCCGCCGCGATACAGTCCGAATACCCGATTCATTTATTATCTATTTGGGTTAGCGCAAAACCCGTGGCGGCATGCTCCGCTAACTCGCAAACACGTAAACTCTCATGTCGCGAATTTCGCGACCTGCTACCACCCCCGTCCACCTCCTCCCCGCCCTTTATACCATGACGCTCGTGCAATTTCGTCCCGCGTATTCGAGCCAAGTCCGCCAAGTTTATTGTTGCTCCAGAATTTTATTGTCGCCGACAGCACGGGACGGACCACCGGCTGCACTACCACCCGATTAATATCCGCGTTTCTTTATATACTGAATTTTTCCAAGAAAGTCCAGGATGCGCGTCGAAATACAGCGGAGCCTTAGTTTCCCTTTTTTCCCGACATTCTGTGTTTTTTCCAACTTCTTTTCATAAAGGCCCGGTAAAAATACATTTATAGAGACTTGTAGAAAAAATATTGAGCATAGCAATTTTGTTCGCACCTTAACAAAAGTTGCTTCGTTGAATGGTCAATCATTTGCTTTTCGTTTGTATGCTCTGCTTTCTGTACATTTTTTTCGTAATCGTTTTCGCTTTAAAATGGCATTTGATTTATGAAGTTGCGATGATTTTTCTATTTTTAACAGAATTTCGAAGTTTGATCATCGAGTTTGGCGAATTTTTCCATTTGAGGTGGCTATTTCCCCTTTGTTTCTTTTTTGGCCATTTTGAAATGATGAGATTCAGATCATTGCGGAAAAGAGGCTAAAAGGGGCGATTTTTTTTTTCTTTCATCAAAACATTCGAAGGCTTTATTTAATAAGAAATTTAAACGCCGATTAAGAAGATCATCCAGTTTCTGTTCAAAACTGAAAATTACGTCAGGTAAACACGAAAGACGTGTTTTCAGACATTATTGGAGATTTTTCATAAAAATTGAAGATTTTGGGGAAAATGAATGATGAATTCGTTTTCAGGCGGTTAAAGTATATCGATATAGACTTATATAGAATAAAAATGTTAAAAATACAACATTTTTTCCCATCTCGGCCAAAAATAATTGGCTTCACTGAATCGTCGATCATTTATTTTCGCTTTGAATTTCCGACTCTGCTTTCCGCGCATTCTTTTCGTAATCGTTTTCACTTCAAAATGCCTCTTGGTTCTTGAAGATGCAGTAATTTTTCGATTTTTGGCAGAATTTAAAAGTTGGACCATCGAATTTCGCGAATTTTTCGGTTATTTTTCAAGTGAACTTTCCGGGAAAACTGATCGAGCTATCAGGATGAACCAAGCGGCATTCTCTGAGTCTGCCAAAATCCCTTTTAAAACTCCCCACATAAATGTATGTCACTCAAATGGAACCGACGCTACGGCTGCTTGAAATTTAGCGATTTTGGCGATATCAAAAAAGGGCTCAAAGGTTAAAAAAAATATTCTCGAGTTCTGAACCATTTTAAGGATCTATCCGATGGGAAATTTTCCGCCGATTACGAATATTCAGAAGTTTCTTTTTTCTCGAAAATCAGGCCTCGACATGTTTCACTTTAAGGGGTGGTGTCACCCCTCAAAAACTTTTCTTCGCCGATGAAAAAAAGAACGTATCTAATAATTTTCAATGGTTCACCATATACATGAGTTTTAAAAAAATCGAAAGCCGCCACCAACGTGGATTGTTGATCCGATCGTGAATGTGTTCGAGCTAGTCCCAGTGGTGGTTACTTAGTCCAGTAAAAGAGACGAAAACCCAGCAGTTTTTGGCGTAGAATATGACTTTTTAGAATATGAAAGAACCCCAGATTTTAGAATATGAAAGTAACCCCAATAAAATGTTGTCCCTCAACTTGCCTCAACCCTAAGAAACAGGGGTTGAAAACTTAAAAATCGCTGTATCTCGATAATTAGTAGCTCGATCAAAAAAGGTTTGAAACAAAAGTTGTTTGGAGTAATAAAATTCGTATAAGGTTATCTGGTATGTGAAAATTCGGGCTTAATGCGTGTGGGAGCGGAGTAGACATATCGCTGCGTCCTTGTCTGGGGCAGTGGTGCTCTCGTGTTTTTGTGCCGCTATTTTCAAACATGGGGGATTGGATGTCTGATAACTTTATAAGTATTTTACTATTACAAACAACTTTTGTTTGAAACATTTTTCCATAGGGCATTAAGGGGTTACCCCCACTTGCGATTTTGAAAAAAATCGATTTTTTTTATTGCATTTTTTTGAAGTATAAGTATCTGAGAATATGTCCTGAAAATTTCAAGTCGATTTGAACAAAATTGACTGAGATATGAGCGTTGAAAGAGAAGAATTCGTTGTGTAAACGACCGGCTAATTGAAACTTTAAGGGGTAAGGCCACTGTAAATTTTTTGAAAAATCGATTTTTTTTATTGGCTTAAAAAATAGTTTAAACCCTCTAGTTTAAAAATAGTTTAAATCCTTTTAACTTCTTTTTTTAATTTTTTCCAATAAAAAACTATTCGCAAAACTTTAAACGCGTTTTTCTCGAAACATGGTTTTTCAAAATGGCACGCAGCATAACTCGAACAATTTTCATTTTTTTTACTTGAAATTTTAACCAGATGTGAACATTTACATTATCTTGAGAATGTCGATCGGAATTTTCAAGAACTTTATTTATTGATTTTTTATTAACAAAAAACTTGTCGTTTTTTTCGTCAAAAATCAATTTTTTTTTCAAACGCACGCCAAATCCACAAAAATTGATACTTTTTAAAATCCGATCGACATTCTCTAGCTATAGCCCTCTAGATTAATGGTTTTTTTTGTTCTAGATTCAAAAGTGCACCAGTGATAGCTGTGGAACCGCCATTTTGTTTTTTTTTACTGTAAAAAAATTTTATAATAAAGTTTAATGTATGCCCGATAACACCATTAAAAGTTTTTTTTCAAATACCTTCAATTTCGGAAGCAAAAAATTAGTGAAAAAACCTTTTTTTTTGGGCCGTTACAGTGGCCTTACTCCTTAAACGCGTTTTTCTCAAAATGGCATTTCTGAAGTCGGTGACCAAGATTACTCGAACACTGATCAACCGATCTTCTTGAAATTTTGCAGGCTTATTTAATACATAAAAATGTAGTCTTTAATCGTTCGATTTTTTTTTCGAAAAAAAATGGCCGTTTTATAGCCAAAAAACGGCCGTTTTGTTCGTTAAAATCGAACCATTAACTTTGACTGTCCGCCATTTTGTGAAAAATGAATATTTTTTAAAATCCTTTGATGAAAAACTAGTTTATACTTATATTTGACTAGATCCATCCGCATTTTTTTTTCAGATGATCCACGTCGCCGCAATGTTGGACACCGCAAACCGTGTATATGAAAACATTATTTCATTGACTTCATTTGCCACTAAACAATGTAATATTTTTCAATAAAAAAATTACCGAAAGTTCTTCAAGATGTGTTCTTTAAGATGGTATATTGATCGATTAAAAACGTTTTGTTGTTTTCTTTAAAAAAATTCATGAAAAAGGCCTTTTTTGCGCTACAAGTGGGGGTAACGCCTTAATTATCGAGATACGGCGATTTTTAAGTTTTCAACCCCTTTCCTTAGGGTTTGGGCGAGTTGAGGGGCAACATTTCAATTGGGGTTACTTTCAGTATGCAACCATCTACCTTCAGTCAAAAATTCATATTCTACGCTAAAAAGTGCTGGGTTTTCGTCCCTATTACTAGACTAACTGGAATCGTAACTCCCATTGAGTGCACATTCCGATTGGCGATAGCCTTTGGCATCGTGTGCACCGACTCAGCGGCTAATTTTCCATTTCCGGTATGTTTTGTGTTTTTGGCACGAGACTGTCCCCAGTTCCTATAATGCAATTTGTCGGGCTCGACAACGGCGTTCCGGCTCGTCGCCGTTATTGGAATTCCCGACGCACACATCCCCTCTCGTACGACCGCAACTTCTACACGGTTTACGTTTGTAAAACATTTGCCGGGATTTACGAGCTCGTATCTCGTTCTCCGAGCGATCATTCGCCGCGGAAACGATCGCTCCTTCGAGCTCGCATATCATTATCATTGTTATTATTATCACGGCCGATATCGATGTCCGAGATAGAAGCGGAAGTCGTCACCACCCGCGCATACACCGATACGAAATAGTATGGGAAACAGTGCGTGAAATTTGGCCGAGAAAATAATCGCCTTTGTAGCCGATCTACGTGATTCACGTTCAAACGACGACAAATCGTTTTTCACACGAGAGCCCCGGTAGTACCGGGGCTCAGGGCATTTATTTTCCGTTGAGCAAGTTCGTGGTGAGTTTTGGGTAGCTCTGTGCGCCGCTATTGCTCTTGCCATGGAGCCACTCGTGCAAACATCTTGAGGAGTCA
Organism: Ophion obscuratus; assembly: GCA_964007375.1. Taxonomy (NCBI): domain Eukaryota; kingdom Metazoa; phylum Arthropoda; class Insecta; order Hymenoptera; family Ichneumonidae; genus Ophion; species Ophion obscuratus. The sequence goes on along the minus strand of OZ023316.1, from coordinate 59,357,072 downwards.
ACAGAGTGGATGTTGAGTGTATGAGGCTTGAGGCTCCCGGGATGAGAGTGCTGGAGAGAAAGAGAGAGAGAGAGAGAGAGAGAGAGAGAGAGAGATAAGTGGTCGTTGTGGTAAATAATGGAGGCAGCAAAAACGAGCAATAATAAGACAGAGAAAGCTTTATCGTTTGCTGTATATATATATATATATATATATATATATATATATATGTGTGTGTGTGTGTGTGTGTGTGTGTGTGTGTGTGTGTGTGTGTGTGTGTGTGTGTGTGTGTGTGTGTGTGTGTGTGTGGGTATATATAGTGTTTCCTGTTTGGAGCACTTACCCTCCGCGAGGAATGATCAATGGGATGATATGTTTGTTTAGTCCGCAGGAACCCTTTGGCACAATGAAGTACATCGCGTACTCAACTCTTCTCGATGTTAAACACGCACCTATATATGTTACAGTTAACACGCGACACCACTGCGACGGGTCGGAAAAATCGATTTTTTCGGCATTTTCTCAAAATATACACATTCAAGACGATGTGAAAAAAATGTAGAAGTTAAAATATTGAACATCGACCAAGTTACAGACCATTTGGTAAGAGAACGTAGCGCAACAAATTCTCGAACATTCGACAATTCTCGAAACAACTTTTTTCGACCTCGCCGGAATCATAACTCTAGCTATTATAATTGTCCGATTTTCAATGTTAAAAACCAAGAGTTCCCGTAATTGCAGTAGCTATCGTTGTACGAAGCCGTCTCGGTAATTCTTTATATCAGTGACTTTGAAAAAAAAATGAGCCTAACGTTTTTTTTGTTGCTATTTGAAATAGGGGACGTTGAAATTCATCTCACCCCCCCCAATGTTATGGGGTTTTCAAGTTCGCGGAAACACGTGATAAAATAGAGGATTTTTAAACATTTCGACGTCTATATTTTTTTCAACACCCACCACTTTGTGATTTTTTCGTTGGAATAACGTTTACGTACAACGATAACTACATTTATATAGGTTTTTTATTTTTATTTTTTGGACCAATCATTGTCAAGTTATCGGTCCGGCTGTTGGACCACATTTTTCATACAGAGGCCCTATTTGTACCTCAATAATGTTGGTAATTGTTTTTCCTTTTTCCAATAAAATTCAATCTCAGTCCAATTCAAATCCCAAACAAATAATCTAGTAGCCAAGAAAAAATCGAAAAAAAATACCTTTTTTCGGCCAGTCACAGTGGTGTCCTCCCATAAAACCCATTTTCAGTTTTGAGTAGGTACTTTCGTCAGCCATGCGATTCGAAAGATACAAGACCGCCGGTATCAGCAGTACCCCGGTAGAGCTGATACTGGCGGAATTGTAATTTTTAAGGTTCATGACTTACAAAAGTACTCAATACAAAAATACTGATCCATATTGTTTTGTGGAGCTCTCGAGGTACGGTATCAAGAGGCGCGGTAATTTCGCCATGCCAAGTAATAAAAAATGAACTTTCAACGCTACTGACAGACACGCCGCGTACTCTTTCCAGTAAGATGGTCTGCCCCTGGTCGTTTTTGAACTTTGAATCGATGTCACGTAAGAACGCATCGACGAATCGAAAATCTAATGACATTTTACCGATATAAAAATATACAATCAAAAATAAGGTTAGCAATTAAAAATTTCGAAGTTGAGCATCGTATGGCCTTGCCGGTTATACCCAAGATCAAATCGACATTACTTCCTTTTTCCACTCTTGAAAAGAAACCATCTTCTGCGGCAGCAAAAAATAAAAAAGTTCACTCAGGCTGTTTTTAAAATCCTGTAAAAACTTCGAGATACATTTTATACCTGCTTCGTACCTTTTCCACCAAAGTTCAACTTGTGCTTCTGATATTCATTTTTTTGGTGAAATTTCGTCTGCGGCGAAATATATATATATATATATATATATATATATATATATATATATATATATATGTATATTAGAGTGGCCCAACTTTGAGCTCTATTTTTTTCTTTCTTCTCGCCATCCATTACCTTCTTTAAAGAGAAAAAAGAATTGTCACGAAATCTGTGAGCGGTCAAAAAATATTGAGAGGTCGCTCAAGCCTCCCAAAAATTCAAATTTTCATTAAAAAAAAACGATTTTTTTCCCTTACTTCTCGCCCATGAATTTTACGCTTTATAATTTTTAAATTAACCTCGCGAAAGCTCCAGCCAGTCAATGAATATTTAGGTGTCGCTCAAGAGCTTCGAAATTTCCAATTCTCACCAATTTTTTTTATTCCTCTCACTCATTAATTTGGCGCTTTGTAAAATTTTCAAAACAATTCATCGTTTTTCTTTGGAAACAGATTTTTAGAGTTATCTCACATCACTAACCCAAGAATAATAATCTCTGTTCTCATAAAACAATTCTTGAAAGCTCTCGTCCGTAAACAAAATTACAGGTTCCCCGTTTTATGAGGTTAGAAGTGTGAGGTTAATAAAAAAAATCCGTTTCGCAAGAAAAAAAGGAACAATTGTTTTGAAAACTTTACAAAGTGTTACATTTATGAGTGTGAAGAGAAAAAAAATTCGCAACAATTGGAAATTTCGAAGCTCTTGAGCGACCACTAAATATTCATTGGTCAGCTAGAGCTTTCGCGAGATAATTTAAAAATTATAAAGCGTAAAATTCATCGGTGAGAAGTGAACGAAAAAATATCGTTTTTCAAAATGAAAACTTGCATTTTTCGGAGGCTTGAGCAACCTCTAAATATTTTTTGACCGCTCGCAGATTTCTCGACAATTTTTTTTTTTCTTTAGAAAAGATAATTGGATTGTGAGAAAAAGAAAAAAAAATAGAGTTCAAATTTGGGCCACCCTAGTATATATATGGGAAGGATGTTTTGAGAATGTCCTCCGGACGCGAATTTCTACGAACCATTTTGACATCCATATATTTATATATGTATACATTTATGTATACGCAAATATGTACTTGCACCAATCGGTTAACATCATTTCACACCCAAAGCGATGTGGGTTACGAGCCTCGCCTTGTTAGCAGTCGATACACGAATGCACACACATATTTCATCAAGCTCCCAATTGGCGAAGTACTTCGAACAATGTTCCTAAATGATTTATCGTCCGACATAAAGTAGGAGCAACGTATGCGGTGCACCGGGAGCGATCACTGTCCGAATCGTGCGCAACGTTTCTCTTCCCGCTGGTATTCGGATTCTTTTGCACACGACGAGGAGATAACGATAATAGTCAAATAAAAATTATGATAACCATGGGTATACGATTTTTTCATTATTTGACTGTTTTTTAATTGTTTCTCAAAGTCCTCGAAAAAAAATTCCAGAACTGTTCGATCACAAAAAAATAATGAAATAAACACGATATAGAATTTCTCATCATTTTGCTGGTTTTTTAAATACAATTTCTTTATTTTCCTCACAGGCCTCAGAGAAAATTTTCGAGTTATTTGATGGGAAAAAAATGATGAACCGAACACGATGACGCGTCATTTTTTTTATCAGCGTCGATCGATGCTCCAATTTGTGGTTAAGATTAAAAGCAAAGGGACCAGGAGAAGAAAAAGAAACGTGACAACCATCGCCGATGCACTTGAGTCTATTTGCGAAAAGACTCGCGGTAAGATCGACGATGGAGAACGTGTTTGTTTTTCCAATCGCTCGCTCGGTTTACGCGCTCGATCGACAAATCGAAAAAGTTCAATGGAGAAAACGCGCGGAATTGTGTCTCCTATGAGAGAAATATGAAGGGCTCAAATCGCACCGCTTGCTCGGCTACGCGAGCAAAAGTAATGCCTCCGAATGGGCGACAAAGATACGAATTGTACGTCAGCGTGTATGCTAGTCGATACAGCATTGAAAAAAGATCCGGAGTCGCGGAAAAGTCTCGCAAACATTTTCCCCACATGCGCATTCACCAATCGTGAGATATTCTGCATAACGAAGACATTTTAGTCGCTTGGATATATGCAGGGCGTCCCGTTTCGAGTCAAATCGTAAAATATTTGCCGATGGAAAAATGTGTAAGTTCTCTCGGGATATATTTTTCAAATTTAATTTTATACCGTGACATCTAAGTTTTAATATATTATATGTGTACATATAGAGATTACGTGGCATTAATTCTGGATACTACAATTTTTTTTAATTCGCCTTTATTGATTATTTTTACGTTATAATTACTTATACTTTATATTGTTATCAAAGTAGGCTTATTAAGGCAAATATTAAATCGAAACATTACAGATGTAAATAAAAACATAACAGCATCATTTCAGCGTAGCAGAATATATACTTTATACGTAAATATCAAAAAGGTAATTTCTATCAAAAGTATCCAGAATGAACTCCACCAGTGTACACGCTGATTTAATTACCTACGTATATAGTTTGAGGAATATATACGTACTTTAAAACGCGCAGAAATCTATGGATAAGTTTTAAAACACCTGCATAAGTTTGAAATTGAAAAAACGCGATTTTTCCACTGCATAATTGTATAGCCTAGGGTCTTAACTTTAATTACAATAAAGATTTTGTGAAAATGCCAAAAATCTACCGAGTTGTGACGACCCGTGCAGAAATGTTGACCGGAATACCCTATGTCCGATCAAATCCCGATCAGGATTTGTCATGGATGCCCCAAAACCGGTATCCCGGTTAGAATCCTACTTGCATCAGTATCGGCATATGTACGACGACGATGGCATCATTTTGAAAATTTTGGCGTCACGTGTGTTTTCTGTATTACTATGGAATTCCTATCTATAGATAGGAATTTCTGTCTATAGATTCCTATTTATAAAATTCCTATCTATAGATAGGAATTACATAGTAATACCGAAAATACACGTGATGCCAAAATTTTCAAAATTATGCCATCGTCGTCGTACATATTCCGATACTGATGCAAGTTGGATTCTAACCGGGATACCGGTTTTGGGGAATAAGTCTCTGTTTATACCCACCGACATGTCGGTGGGTATAAACATGTATTTAAGACAAATTAAAATCAAATTCACAATGATTAGATTAAAATTTACACCACCCGTGAGTTCTTACGTATTTCGAGAGAAAACATTTCATCGAGGCAAAGAAATTTTTGCAAAAAACGTTGTGAGTTTCAAATATTACATTATAAATATGAAAAAATCACAAAATGAGTTGTGAATTTCCTCAAGTTGAAGAAAATAAAAATCGAATTCACGACAGTTATATTAAAATTTACACCACAAGTGTAAACGTATTTTGAGAGAAAACATTGTGTTGAGGCAAAGAAATGTTCGCACAAAAAATTATGTGCAAAAATTTCTTTGCCTCGAGCCAATGTTTTTTCTCAAAATACGTACGAACTCACTTTTGGCGCAAATTTTAATCTAATCATTTTGAATTTGATTTTAATTTGTCTTAAATACGAAAAAATTCACAACTAATTTTGTGAATTTTTTTGTATTTATAATTTCTTGTCAATACATTTGCATTCACAGATTTTGATGTGAATTTTTTTTAATTCACATCAAAATCTCGCGATGAGTGCGATCTGCCATTTGAATCTTTGGACAAATTTTTTTTTTATTGATAGTTCAATGCACCAAAACTTTATAAATGTTATTTATTTTTATAATAAATTTAAGATGTCATAATTCCATTTTTGACATTTTATTTTAGCCTGTGTTCACCCGTGGTCCTTCCCAGATTCCTCAATGGTTCCATGGGGAATCTATTTAGAGTCATTAAAGGATCCGGTTCTGGATCCCTAATGGAATCCAGTTTACGGATCTTACATTTAGTCTTCGAATCTGATCCGATATCGGACTAGATCCCGACTGGGAGCCCGGGATACAAGTCAGAATCCAGCTGTATCCCTGCCAAAATTTCTGCACGGGGATTTTCGTAAATGGTCAGATCGCCTACTGCGCTACGACAAACCGCCTCCAGGCGATTCACCGTTTTCTGCGCTTTTTCCGAAACTATGGTGTACGAAAAATGTCAAAATCTATTTGTCCGATTTACTTCAAACTCGGACAGAGCATAGTTTATAACATCTGCTATCGTATGACCGAATTATATTATCATACGTTTATTCATTCGTTGATAATAAATGATTAAAGTAGTTTATTTTTGTCGAAAATCAAACTTCTTTTCTACAGCTTGGGATTTTCGTAATTTTCAAATTTTCAAAAAAGTGTCCGGTGAGGTGAGTTCAATTATTATACTAAAAATAGACTTTTTAATTGTTTATTTCAGATGAGCCTAGTTACTGGAAGCACCTCCACCGGTTGTCCATGCAGCAACGGCGGCACTTTGTTCATATAATAATTTCATTTTTTATCAATATTTTTCGGCTAAAAAAAGTTGGTAAGACTGTGTATTGATTGCGGGTCAAATCCCGACCTCGGTATCCCCATACTCTAATCAGAAAAAAATATTGAAAATCGATCGGATTTTTGGGCTCCAAGCTTATGATTACTTTATATTCACATTCACTTATTATTCAGTGTTTATAAATTACTACGTTATGCATAGTAGATTATGGATGATACATGAGTCTATATGAGTGGGCAAGTAATATAAGTATTAATACTTATATATATATATATATATATATATATATATATATATATATATATATATATATATATTTATGTGTGTGTGTGTGCATATGCCTAGGTAGTTTTGTATCCGCTATGGTTGAGATGCAACATATATGTAGGTGACAGGAAGGTAGAGCGCCCTGAAGAAGAGTGACTTGAAGTCTCGGTCGGTGAAAACGTACAGGGCGGTAATGGAAGCTGGCGCCTGGCCAGAACTAGCCAAGTGAGACGGGTCTCTAAGACCCCACGGTGAAAGAGCGAGGGCGAGCCTCGGGATTTGGAGCATGTGCGTAAAGAAAGTGCGAGAAAACAGCGCGGATTTACCGATGCCTCTCTCTCTCTCTCTCTCTCTCTCTCTCTCTCTCTTTCTCTCTGTGAGTGAATCAGTTGCGTAATCATTAATTCAATGCACTAAATCTCCCTGTATCGACCTTGAAAGTGATCTTACGATCTTATCTATGGAAGTTTTTTATTTTTGTTATTTTTTAATCATTGATACGACATAGAGAACTTTTAATCTAACCTTTCTTATCTTTCGAAGAAAATATTTTATTCCGTTTTTTATTTTTCAAATGATTGATATGAGGCTCAATAACTTTTCTTTTTTTTTTAATTGATGTTATCATTTTTAATAATGTAATCGATCTTTAATAACGTAATCGATCATTTTTGTACTTTTTTGCATTAGTGATGGGAAATCAAGCATTTTTTATCTCAGTTTTCAAAGGCAATTTTTTATTTTTGTATTTTTTTCATCGATGTAAGGCTAATCATTCTTTTTTTTATTGATACAAAATTGACAATTTTTTATTTTTCATTGATACGAGATGAATAACTTTTTATTTTTAATTGTTGAAAATAATCCTTTTTTTCGCACCGCATTCTTACACAATGCGTGAAAAGCGTTTGTCAACTTTTTTCGTTATCTCGAGGACTTGTGCGGCGCCGAAAATCACTTTTCGCACGTTCTCTCGAACGTACGTCCACTCGGCCTGTGGTACCATCTGCTCCTCTTGCGCGGGCTTTCTTCTCCTTCGTGCGAAGCTTTTACGAAACGGAGACGGGAATAAATGCCGAACGAGACGGTGCGGAGAGCGCGGTCTTGCGAATAAAGCGTCTATTCGCGCGGTTGCGTGTCGCACGTGCCCCTCTTCCTTGCTGTCTTTGCTGAATGAAAAAAGTTTGGGTGTCCGTCGAGTAACATCTGGTGATGAGTATTGGCCTTCTTTTTGTCGCTGGTTTCTTCTAACACCCCCCCCCCCCCCCTCCCACGCACACACACATGTATGCAGTTTTGGCCATTTTTTGTCCGTTGAAAAATAATAGCATTAGCCATCGAGGGAAAAGGACAACCCATGACATATTTGCAAGCTTGTGAATAACTTTCTTAAAACATTTTTTTGCCCTAAAGTATTAAGTTCACGTTTTTTCTTCATTTCACAAATACAAATTGTTGTGTCGTTTTACAACCTAGGGTCTTATTTTGAATTTTGTAAAAATTCCAACAGTTGACAAATTGTGACGATTTGTGCGATGTATCTTTTTTTACTTTTGCGTTTTTCTCAAAACTATGTTTTTGAAAACGGTATTATTCTGACAAAGCATATAGCAAGCACATAGCATAGTTTATAACATTTTTTATCGTATGAACGGATGTTTCCATCAAATGTTTGTCGATGTGGTAATAACAAGTGGTCCAAGTCGTTTTTTTGTCGAAAATCGTAAGTTTTTTTTTTCTACAGCGTGCAATTTGCGTAATATGCTAAATAAAAAAATATCCGTTCACACGAAAGTTTTTTTATTATGCCAAAATGGCAGATTTCTATTTTTCATTTCAGACGACTCAATGCCAGGATCACCTGAACCAATTCGCCATACAGCAACGCCGGCACTTTGTTTAAATAATAATAACGTCATTGTTTATTAATATTTTTCGATGAAAAAAATACCAACTCGGCAAGAGTATGTATCAATTGTGTGTAAAATCCCGACCTCTTTATCGCAATACTGCCATGAGAAAGGGCTCCAAGTTTATACACAGCCCGGTTAAGCGGCCTTCTCACTTTAGACGCTAAAAAGGCTATTTTCATGAATTTTTTTGATATGTTTATTTTATAGATATTGATATAAAAGTTGTTATACTTAATAAATGAATTTTGAAATACATTTAAAAAAATTATTTATTCATTTAAGTGACTTTTTGTAGACGAAAATTGTAGTTAAAAACGTGTCCTAAAAAATTGTAGGTTTCCGCTGTTGATGAAATCTCGGAGATGGATCATACAAAACAAAAAAATCAAACGGTTTTAGATTCATACGATTTTTTCATATATGTATAACAAAATGGCGGACAAAAAACCGTGTTTTTTACCGTTTTTGGCGAAAAAAGTAATTGTCAAAATTTAAAAAAATTCTTGATATGCGCTATAACTAGGGGAGACCGGGGCAAAATGGTATAGCGGGGCAAAACGGTACCGGGGCAAAACGGCACTGGGGCATAATGGGATCGGGGCATAATGGGATAGCAAAAAAATGATGTTTCTTGGTGCTTGATTTGGGGCAAAATGGGATAGGGGCAAAATGGGACACACAAAAATGAAGTGTCGCAGCCCGCTGAATTTGGGGCAAAATGGGATGACAGGAAAATTCATGCTTCGGCTCTATGAAAGGGCTGTTGAAACATAATCTAATCTAAATGGTGCTTGTGGTTCCTTTCAGTCCACATATACGCAGATAATACGGACTGACCGATATATTTGTCGACACATATCCGTCGATTTCATGGGGAGCGGCGGTCCTAGATTCATAAAACAATTTACGTAAAAATTGACAAGAGTTAGATTTTCATCAATGGCTTGAAAATCAGTATCAGTAACGTGCAGTTGGCAGAAAATAAATTTAAAAAAAACAAAGAAAGAAAAAAACAAAAAAAAACTATAAACTGCACGCGTCAGATTATAAAAATTACTTGATTATTTAAATAATTAATAACGAAAAAGAAATTGTACCAATCGAATAAGAAGGCTCAAATAACAATTTACGTCAAGTTTGGTACAGTTCTGACCGCAGAATCCTTAATTAAACGCAGTTCTGACCGTAATTGTTGAACAAACTTTAATAACAAATGAAAAATTAGTATTTTTTTGAATGTTGAGTACTTAAATTTATTGTAAAGTCAAAAATAATAATAATTGTTTAAGCGATTGAGTTAACAAATAAAAATTGTCGTCTTCTTTAATGTTAAATGACTACGATTAATCAAATTTGAACGAAATCGAACGAGTCGACCTTGAAACATTGCCTTAACCGCATGTCCAATCATTATATTTGGTCAAAAAATGAATATCAAAAAATCAATTGAAGTTTTAGACTGCATTAATAGTCATTAATGCATTAATAGACTACACCAAACTTGCGAAGATTCTAACCGAATGATAAAAAATTATTATTTAAACATTTTCATTAACAATTAAATTGTTCGAATCGAATTGTTACGCTCGATTAACAATTTCCAAGAAATTTCAGAAAATGCCGATCGTACAATGAAGAATAAATATTTGAACAATTCAATTAACAAATGAAAACCGCTGCAGTCTTTAATATTAATAAATTATTACGCGTAATCGAATCTCAACGATATAAAATGAGTCGATATCAAAATACGTCTTTAAAAATATGCTAATTAATGCAATTTAGTTAAACGATAAATATCAACAAACTTATCGTATCACCTGGATTATTAAGCTCAATTAACATATCCATTGTTTTATTGAATGCATCGGCCGTAGTTTCGTGAAAAAATAACTATTTTTAGAACTTTAATAGAACACAATAATAGAACTTTTTTTCATCCGCCATATTGGATTTTCAGTTTTTAGTTTTTCATTCCAAACTCCTATTCTCAATTCATGATTTCGATATTCTGAAATCAATGTCTTATGTTTTTATTCGTTATCTAAACGATTACGTATTTATTCATCTATCATTATTTCGCAACAAAATCATGAGGTACATTTTATTGTTGTTGAACCCTAGTCAATGTTATTTTTGTTTAGCAGTGAGACGCCATACGCGTCCATTGTGAGTCGTTTTTCCTGGATTCGTTGTAATTCATGCGAGAAATGGGCCCACTATTCATGTGCCCATGCTGACGATAACTTAATCGAGTACGTTTGCGACAATTGTGCCGATAAAAATTAGCTTAGTTAAACAAGCAATAAAAATTAAACATTGCCACCGTTAAATTATAGTATCGTAAGTAGAGTGTGACCCAAATATCGTGTAACATTCAATAAAACCTGTTTTCACTCATTTATTACCCCTCGTTTTTTACCCCTGCATTTCTTTCGTTTCTGCATCGAATTATTCCACTGTCCCATTTTGCCCCGATCCCGTTTTGCCCCAACCGCCTCTTTCTGAGGAGCCTGATTTTCTCCGGCCCATTTTGCCCCAGTCCCGTTTTGCCCCAATGACGTATTTTCCAGCAGTGTTGATTTTCACTATTCCATTTTGCCCCAAACCCGTTTTGCCCCGGTCCCATTTTGCCCCGGTCCCATTATGCCCCGCTATACCATTTTGCCCCGGTCTCCCCTATTTGTAAAGAATATGTAGTTAAAATTTTATAAAGGTAGGTTCAGTAGTTTCGAAGATTTTATCAACAAGCCGCCGAAAAACTTGTTTTGAAAAAAACGCGTTTAAAGTTTGGTTGGGTTACATAAATACATACATTTTTTGTATGCATTTCGAAAGTGTATTTATTAGGTGTAACAACTTTCATATCAATATCTATAATATAAACCTATCAAAAAAATTAATTAACATAGCCTTTTTAGCGCCTAAAGTGAGAAGACCGCTTAAGGGAAAGGGAGAACCTAACAAATATTTTGTTTGTCAATTATTTTTTTCCAACACGTTACAGTTTCATTTTGACCACTTTGCAAATATTTCAAGATAATGCAATTATAGCCCAGTCTGTCCAATGATATTGGATTGAGTTATTCGGGTGGATTGAATTATAATCGAGTCTCGAGCCTATGATTAATGAACAAAGTGTTGGTACGGGATAAAGAGAAATGACGAAGCGCCGCGTGCCGCGGAGTCAAGACAGCTGATAACTTGTTCATTTTTCACGTTCATCCGGACCGCTCCGCGCGACCGCGGACTCGCTCTCCGCACGCGGAAACGCGACGATTTAATTTACGATTATGTGGGCGTCTGTGTGCTCGGATAACGGGAGGGCGCTCAGAAAGAGATTAATTAAAGATGCTCCCTACGGATTCGCGGAGATTTTGGGACAGAAAAAAAAACTATTTTGATGGACTTTTATCTCTTCTTCGAAAAAAAATATAGCACATCTGTGTGATGAATGGTGTTTGTAAAAAAATGGAATTCTGAAAAAAATCAATATTCCATTTTGAGTAGAGCAGAATGAAGATAGCTAAATTCCGAATACGAACCAATCCTGAAAAACTTTTGTTGTGCATCCCGTTGTCGAGAAAAAACTGATCAAAGATGCATTTGGACAAGTGATTGAAGTGGACAAGTGGAACTTAATACCAAATAAAAAAAGTTTTTTTGAAGTATTTCAGAATTCGGAATTTATATATCTTCATGCTGCTGAACTCAAAATGGAATTTTGAATTTTCCCCCAGATTGCTCCATATTTTCCACCAAATACTACTCATCCCAAAAGAACGCTATATTTTTTTTTCGAAAAGGACTTGAAAATCCATTAAGGGGTTACCCCCACTTGCGATTTTGAAAAAATCGATTTTTTGTATTGCATTTTTTTGAAGTTTAAGTATCTGAGAATATGTCCTGAAAATTTCAAGTCGATCCGAACAAAATTGACTGAGATATGAGCGTTGAAAGAGAAGAATCCGTTGTGTAAACGACCGGCTAATTGAAACTTTAAACGCGTTTTTCTCAAAATGGCATTTCTGAAGTCGGTGACCAAGATTACTCGAACACTAATGAACCGATCTTCTTGAAATTTAGCAGGCTTATTTAAAACATAAAAATGTAGTCTTTAATCGTTCGATTTTTTTTTTCGAAAAAAATGGCCGTTTTTAGATGAAAGACTAGATGAAAGACTAGTTTATACTTATATTTGACTAAATCCATCCGCATTTTTTTTTCAGATGATCCACTTCGCCGCAATGTTGGTCACCGCAAACCGTGTATATAAAAACATTATTTCATTGACGGCCATTTGCCACTAAACAATGTAATATTTTTCAATAAAAAAATTACTGAAAGTTCTTCACGATGTGTTCTTTAAGATGTTATATTGATCGATTAAAAAAGTTTTGTAGTTTTCTTTAAAAAAATTCATGAAAAAGACTTTTTTTGCGCTACAAGTGGGGGTAACGCCTTAAGACATATTTATCTCCGTCGCAGTTTGTCACCTTATAATTGCCACCCGGTATATATCAATGATCAATTTGTCAATTTTCATCGACCGATTGATCAAACGAATGAAACGATAAGAATAAAAATAATAAATAATGGCACCGTTGTGTGATTAAAATTTTTCTTAAACAGTTCTTCAAACATGATTATAAAAACAGTTGAAAAATATTATCACGTGACACGGCTCATTACCAATCTTGAAACAAAAAAATGTCAAATTGACGCATAGCACTTCCCACGAATTTTTTTTTGCTCACAAGGACCAACATTTTTTTATCGTTTTCTAGAGAAAAAAAATTCTCGCTGCGCCCAGATGCATTTTCACGTGTCATACCATCGATAACACGACGTAACACTAATTTATAAGTTCGCAGGTGGAACTCGATTGGGAGAATTTGTTGCTGCAGCGAACAGTCTCGACCATCCCGACCGGAAAGAGGAAGGCAGTGGTTGATGCGCGGTTCGTGTCACAAGTGTGCGTTTCGTATGAGCGATAAAACATTATAGCCTTGGCTCGTTTATTGCTTCGCACGAGCCATAAATTACTTGCTCGAGATTCCACGTGGGCACTGAAGGGGACAACTGTATGATGTCTCCTCTCTCTCTCTCTCTCCTTCTCCATCACTACCTTTCCTGTATCATCATCATTGTGACAGTGCTATCGTCGTCTTATTTACAGTCCTCTCCAGTTACGCTCACGGTACAATTAGTGTCAAATAATGATGAACACGATATCGTTGAACGGATTCGGCTGGCGTGTGATGACGAGAGATCTTGCTGGCCAGTAGTCAACCCTCTTCTATACAATGTGTCACATTTATCTTCAGCCATCGAAATAACTCAAGAACAGCGGGGTAAATCGAAAAACCCTGGGACGCGTATCAAGTGAATACCAACGAGGAGTAAAATGGCAAGGTGCCTTTTTTTATTTAGTGGACGTTTTTAAGCTCATTCCAAAGTAACCTTTAAAAAAAATGGACCCTTACAGTTTTACAGCGGCAGGTGATTCTAGGTAAAAAAAAACGTAACTTTTGTCGGAATTTTTTTTCGAAATGGCCATTATTTTTTTCAAAAACGACAAAAGATGTTTATGTCAATGGCCTTTACAAACGTAAGGAGATTCCAAGTTAAAAAAGGTAACTTTTGTCCGAAACATTTTTCGATGTGGCCATTATTTTTTTTTATTACAAAAGATGTTCAGAACGATGGAACTTCCGAACGAATATTAATACGGGAAATAAATAATTAATGAACTAAAAAAGTATCCCCATTGCGTTCCTCATCAAATCGTGACAAGAAAATTAAAAATATGTCCGAAAATAGTGGCCAAATAAAAAAAAGAAAACGTCTACTAAAAAAAATGTATGTTGCCATTTTATTCCTCGTTTGAATCTATCCGATACGTGTGTTGGGATTTTTCGATTAACTTCATTGCTCCCGAGTTATTCAGATGTTTCCAGATAAATAATTGAAGTGACATTGTTTTTTCTTTTCGATTCTTTAGAACTTTTCATCGGGTTAATGTGACAAGAATGTGATGGCACAATATTGCGATTACTTTGCTGTTGCCGTGAAACGAAGTGTCTGAGCGGATACGCCCGTATCTACTTTTCAGTAGATACGGCTTGGCTCGAGCAGACGGCTTTTGAAGTCTCGTCCGAGCGGATTAAGCCGAATCTGCTGAGCAGTAGATTCGGCTAGTAGTGGCTGTGTAGAAACGAAGGAAACGATGCATGGATGAATTCCAAGTGTCTGAATGACGAGGCAAAGCGCGCGCGCGAAACGAATCAGTTATATTCGAATGATAATTCAGAGGGTTTCGCGTTGACTCAAATACACCGGTAATTAGATCATTAATTATAGGAGTCTGAGGCAAGAGTGAGGATTCACCTCTCTTGCTCTCTCTCTCTCTCTCTCTTCCTCTTTCTATTACGCTTTATCCCGTACATCCGTGACGTTCTAAAAGCGTCCTATCGTTAAATGGCACGATTCCAAACGATGCGGATGCCTCATACCGCAGAAGATCGAGAGTCCGATGAACGCGGAGGATGTGCACGCACGAGTGTGTTCGATTCCTCGTTTTACACTTGGCCCTTACGTCACACGATAAACCGACGTTAATTGCGAGCGAAACGAGCCTAAACGACGCGCGCGTCGATCTTCTCGACGCTTTGATTCGTCCGCCACTTAGTTTTCAAGAACGGGATGGGCAGAAAAAAACTACTGGAATCCGAATGGGTGCAAGTGGCTTGGTACCAGCATTAAATATATGCATATACCTATATACAAATTTATCGAATTTTTAATTATTCGTATTTTATCAAAATCAGGAATACTGTTTTTGCAAAAATCAGTAATAGAGTTATTCAAAGTGACTATTTTTAAGAGTAATTTAAAAATCCGTCTTACACTAATAAATCATTTTACTGATTTGCTGATTATCAGTAAGATAAATCAGTAATATTGCGAGATATATATTACTGATTCACCGATCAGTGATATAAATCAGTAATATATTAGATGTATGTTACTAATTCGTTGACAATCAGTAATATATGTTATATGTATTACTGATTCACCGATAATAAGTAATATATGTAATGTATGTTACTAATTCGTCGATAATTAGTGACATGAATAATGAGTAATATTTGCGATACATATTACTGATTCGCTAATGATACTGATCGCTGATAATATATAAATCAGGATATATACTGGGATCAAAAAGTTTCGAGACGAGCACTGTTGGCGTGTTACAGCACTAGCCCGGAAACTTTTTGATACCAGGTATATATACATATATACCTACACACATTTTTTTGTCAATCCCAGCAATTCGAAATGATGATTTTTGAAAAACGAATTTGAAAAATCAGCAAACCTTTAATATATGTCTACATCTACACTTACATATACATTTACTAATTTTATTAACTAAACCGAAACAAAATTCAAACCTATGAGTTTGTACATACATATGAATGTATGCGTGTACTGATTTTACTAATTTTTTTAATTCAAGCAACTAAAGACCCTATAAATTTGCAAAACTTTTTCGTTTTATTTTGCTTTTTGAAAATTCAATCTCGCCTGATATTTTCGGAAATCGTGTGAGGTCCCCGTTGCAATAGTGTTTTAATCGGAGGTGAAAAGAGGCTGTCCGAGCGCGTTCGTGACTCTTGCGGCTGTGTCACGTCACTCGCGGAGTACACGTCGTACGGAAGATCGCAGAAACGTCACGCACTCTTGAATGTGCACTCAGCTAAGGAGAGTTGGACCGCGACGTCTCCGAATGTGCTTGTATATATATATATATATATATATATATATATATGTGTGTGTGTATATAAATATTTTCATATATGACGGAAAATGACCCGCTGGATCGTGGATTTTCACATATCCGCGAGTTATTCGAGCAAGCAGGAAGAGGGAGACTCTTCGGCTGGATAAATAAATTGAAGATCGAGCCGTGAAATATACCATGATTACGAATTCGTAATAGCCCGCGGGCTCGTACAGCCAAGGGGTGGTAGATCGAGGAAAAGAATACGAATAAGCACAAAAATGTTCCGAACGCGGCGAAAATCTGACGACCCAAGCATTTCGCCGTCGTTCCAAAGGCCAAGGTTTCGACCGAACCTTTTCTTGTCGTCGGAACGGTCCATGTTTATCTTCGATTCGGCGCGGACTTATATAGGGGCGAAGCCGAACGATCGCCTTTGTCGTTCTTACGAGAGTGTATTGAATTTGTAGAGCAAACGCAACGTTTGCAGTGCAGGCAGGGAACAAAATTGTCCTCTTCACTTGACTATGGAAAACAAATTCGAAGGAGCGACAAGAAATTTCGTTTCTTTGATTTAACAGTGAGGAGTTGATTGTGGTTTTAACATTTGCTTTTTAGTTATGGCGACAAATGCGGGTATAAGGAGAAAAATAATTGTGATGGTGCGTGATATTAACGGAATATATTTTTGAAATATTTTTTGTCTAATTTCATTTTTTATATTTTAGATTCAATAATTGTCATTTATAATAATAATAACAATCATAATTAATATTTAGAATTGTAAATGTTTCATTTTTAATAAACAAAATGTAATTTGATGTCATTTTTTCAATACGTTGACATAAAAATATGAAAAATGTTACAAAATATAACAAAAATAATATAATAGGTTGACAATATTTGACAAGTAAAATAAAAAATTGATTATGTATTTATTATGTAATAAATAATAGAATGAAATATACGAAAAAATATTTAGAAGCAAGATTATTATGTGAACTCGGCAATAAAATTCTCAACTGTTTACTCTTCACCGTTCAATCTTTTCTTCCGATTTTCAACATTTCAATATACCCGCTGAGGATTTCGTAATGAAATATAATGAAGGATAAAAAATAAAATAAAATATAATTTTTTAAAGAGATAGGTATCTCTACATTTCGAAAATGGACATATTTGCAGTGTCATATACGGAATTTTGGCTTTTACTCACACATATGTTCGCCAAGGGGCCAGACGTGGGGTCCCGAGTTAACCTCAACGAGGACGGTCGGAGCGCAGATCACCAGGACACAGAGGTCAGCCGCGCTCAGATTCACGAGAAAGATGTTCGTGCTGTTTCTCATGTCCTTGCCTCGCAGCACGACCAACGGTACCTTGAAAAAATACGCGAAGGAAACAAAGAAAAATGATCCACGTCTCGAGGGCTCGCTTACTCATATTTCGTTTCGTCCAGCAATAAATTACCATTAAATTTCCGATTATTCCGAGGACCATCACGGCGATACAGACGATCATCGATGTTATGCGAATGTAAGGTGGCAACATGTATGTAGTCGTCGTTGTGTTCTCCGGCTCGATCACCGACACTTCGGGCGCCCAAATTCAACAAGCACAATTTCGATTACCAATAATTATATAGTACATATAGTACATATAGTACACTGGTACAATTATTTCAACATTTTTTTTGTTATTCAATTCGAATTTATTTTTTTGTGTAAATTATTCCTCATTTACTTTTCCATCTAAATTAATTGTAATGCAATTTTCATCTAATTGAAGTTTCTTTTGAATTTATATAAATTCAAATTGAAATTTTTATCTCACTTAATTCTAATTTATTGTGAAACGAAATAAATATAAAAATAAAATTTGATCTTGATAAAAGTTTGTACGTATTTTTGTACGTAAACGTACAAAAAACGTACGTATTTTTGTACGTGAAAATAAAATTTGATCTTGATAAAATTTTGTACGTATTTTTCATCGGAATCAATGCAAAATTTTTTTACTTTCCGAAGCTTCTGGACCTTATCTCCAAAACGAGGGAAAAAATGTCGCAAAAGTAACCTTAAATATATACTTCAAGAATAGACACGCCGTAAATATGGGGATCAATTCAACTCTTGTCTTTTTTTTTAATAACGATAAAGTGACAAGCCAATATGTTTAAAAAAAATAAAAAACACAAGTCCGATTGATTATTGATGGAGAGAGGCGAGGTCGTAAGGATCGAGAATAAATTTCGGGCGATCCTTTTCCTTATATGGAAAGAAACCGGCGTTCGAAGTTAGCGAATAAAAACTACGAAAAAGAAAATTAAGTAAGACGAAATCATATGTTTAAACAATTAGAGAAACGAAAGAAAAACGTCATTTTTTTTGCTACCTTTTCATTTTATCTTTCGTCGTTCTCATTTGTTTACTTCGAACGAAGGTGTCTGTCCATTCTGCATTAAGATCAAAAAGTCAAGAGAGATCAGAAAAAATAATAAATCAATTAAGAACGAGAAAAGAAAAATTGATTTATCCTTCATTTTTCATATTTTATCTTCATCGTTTTAAATAAATAATCACACATTCTTTTTTTCGTTCCTTTTTATTTCTTTTCTCTTTATTTTTTTTTCTCTACATGTAGAAATTAATCTTTATAGCGCATATTTAAAAAAGACATTTAAAGCCCGAACGAGCATTCAGAGGAACATTAAAGTAGACAAAAAGGAGAAACAAACCGTCGAGTATTTACCGGAAAATCCGTCGAGGGTGCTGCTACCAACGACAGTTGTGTAGTAGGAAGTGTTCAGTTCGACAGCCGTGGACGACATGGTCGATAACATTTTTTTTCCAAATTCCACTCGAAAATCCACACACACGCGCGCGCGCAAGACTCTCGTGTGGAAAAGGCGCGATTCCCTCGTAGCTCGGTACTTATTATTACTCGTGAATTTTTTCTTTTAATACTTGTATTGCCGGTGTTTAATACAGGCTTCGATTTCAACACCAAATTTTTCGACATAGTATTGCACTCTTGGCGACCATTGGTTGTACGAATTTTCGCGCACTACTCGACGTACTCGCTTCGCTGTCAGGGATGAACATTAGAGCGAGTAGAATTCTCGATCTTCGAGGCATTTCGATGCGCTTTTCTTCGGGCTGTCGATCGGGAACGCGTACGCGTTCAACGTTTTACCCTATGGATCTCGACGTTTTTTCATTCATTTTCATCCACTGCTAGACGGAAATGCCCGTTTGTCACAGTCATGTTCAGAACCGTTTTAATCTGAAACAAAAGAGAGGATGCTTTATTAAGGGGTAAGGCCACTGTAAATTTTTTGAAAAATCGATTTTTTTTATTGGCTTAAAAAATAGTTTAAACCCTCTAGTTTAAAAATAGTTTAAATCCTTTTAACTTCTTTTTTTAATTTTTTCCAATAAAAAACTATTCGCAAAACTTTAAACGCGTTTTTCTCGAAACATGGTTTTTCAAAATGGCACGCAGCATAACTCGAACAATTTTCATTTTTTTTACTTGAAATTTTAACCAGATGTGAACATTTACATTATCTTGAGAATGTCGATCGGAATTTTCAAGAACTTTATTTATTGATTTTTTATTAACAAAAAACTTGCCGTTTTTTTCGTCAAAAATCAATTTTTTTTTCAAACGCACGCCAAATCCACAAAAATTGATACTTTTTAAAATCCGATCGACATTCTCTAGCTATAGCCCTCTAGATTAATGGTTTTTTTTTTGTTCTAGATTCAAAAGTGCACCAGTGGTGCTGCGTGCCGCGGAGCCCTGGAAGCAAAACATGTCCCGGGAAGATAGCTGTGGAACCGCCATTTTGTTTTTTTTTTACTGTAAAAAAATTTTATAATAAAGTTTAATGTATGCCCGATAACACCATTAAAAGTTTTTTTTTCAAATACCTTCAATTTCGGGAGCAAAAAATTAGTGAAAAAACCTTTTTTTTTGGGCCGTTATAGTGGCCTTACTCCTTAAAGCAGGATATACATTTACAACGATAAAAAAATCGATTTCTTTTTTTTTCTTCTTTAAACGATAGAACTATATATGTAAAATTATTTCCAAAAGTTTCAAAGCAAAATTCGAAAAACTTCAAACGTTACAGCCCGTCAATGTGCCTCACCGCTCGGATTTGGAGCGGGCGTGAACCTCAAATGCGTTTTTCTCAAAACTGCATTATCGAAATTGGCGTGCAGGATTACTCAAAAACTATTAAGCCGATTGAGTTGAAGCTTGATAGAAATATTGATAATATTGGTACCTTCTACTTGACGAAAATAGTTTTTGAGAAATTGGAAAAAAATCAATTTTTTTAATCCACATTTTACAGAAATGTTGCGTGAAATGTTGATTTTTTTTGTAAATGCGTGCCATTTTCTCAAATTTGCATTTTCTTCATTTTAATTACCGTCACATAGAAACTCATGTTCTAACTGAAAAACTGTTTGAACTTTTTTGCAAATGAAAGTCTACGGAAAGCTAAACTGCACGCCGATTCGCAACACCCTCGGCGATCTTCCTGTGACACTCTGCCACAGCTCCACCATTTTGATGATGAATTAATTTAAAAAAATAGTTTCGTATACTTCGATATACTATTAAGGTATTCTTAAAGTTTTATAATTGTAGAATAATTATTTCTTGGTTTAAAAAATCCCTCAATACTGCTTGTTTTTTCCTGTCTAAATGTATATCTTGCTTAATAGATCTGTGTATTAGAGTGCTGGATGTACATAAGTGTGTGTGTGTATATATATATTTTCTTTGAGAATATATATATTGAGAATATCAAAAGGTCATTGTTTCCATTTTTTATTGTACGAAATTACTTATTTGTCTTTTGGAAAAAAGGTCTTTTATTAAGCATACACTTAACTTAATTCATGTACATTTTTATTTCGAAAAGTTATAAATTAACTTTCTTTGTATAAAAAATATGATCCAACGGTCCAACAGATCGATAGCTCGACAATGGTTGGTCTAAAAAATAAAAATGTTTTATAATATACAGTGGAACCTCGTTTATATGTTTCTCACTTATGAGTCAAATTTCTTTAGCCCCGGTAGATTTCGTTCATAAGGATAGTACATTCAATTCAACGTTATTCTCATTTATACGTCATATTCGATGTACCCCTTGAAAAACGTATAACTGAAGTTTCACTGTATATCAATTTAGTCCTCGTTGCACGTAGCCGTTTTTCAAAAAAAAGATTCCCCAAATGGCGGGTGTTATAAAAAGTAAAATTTTAGCGAAGCGTTCACTTATATTAGGGGGCTTAAAAAATACTAAACATAAAAAAGTAGCTACGTAAGAAGATAGCTACTGCGATTGAGGAAATTTTGGTTTCTCGAAATTGAAAATCGGACACTTATAGGTAGTATTATGATTCTGGCCAAGGCGAGAAAAGTCGTTTTGAGAAAAACGCGATTGAAAGTTTTAGTATACGTAAATCGTTGTGCTACCTGCTCTCACTGAATCCTCTGTAACTTGGTTAATTTTCAATACTTTAACTCAATTATTTGCGGCAAGCTATGCTCCATTATTTCCTGGCACAGAAATTGGCCGTTCATAAGCCACCACCTTATACATACACCCTTGGCCAAAAGTACAAAGCATCCTGTAATTTCTCTACGCGGACAAAAAATCGAGTATCTCGGTAACAAAATCATAAACCAATTTACCAAACGGCGTTTTGAGGCGGATAAAACTAGCTTCATTTTGCTTTTTTATTTTTGCGATCTTTTAAAACCCAGTACGTCATTTTGAAAATGCCGTTTTTTCCACGATTTTCGAACTTTGCAGAATCGCGTGTTGAACTTAGAAAAAACACTAATCTCACAATTTATCGATAATATCATTAGAAAGGAAACCGTTAGCTTTGGTTCCGTTAAAAAAAATTGCGTTTTGTTTCGCACAGTAATTTTGTTTTTTCTTGAAAAAACGGCATGTTTCCGAAAAGCCGGCATCGTGCGGCATAACTTGAAATGAGGTCTGGGATATTTAGTCTAAGGATTAAAAAGTTGTATTTTGTTATTTTGGAATCACTAAATCTTTTTTAGATTTTTTTCCCAAAATCTCTTCGTATCGCTAGTTTTAGTTGACAGTCGACGATTTGTCTAATTAATTTATTGCCGTTACTTTGACACAGAGATATTTTAATGAAAATCTCAAGAGGAGAAAAGATCGTTTAATTTATAGGTTGGGCGAATCAAATGACGTTTTGAGCTCATATGGAGTTGCACGAATGAAAACTGACAGTGACTCAAATCGAAGATGATCGGGAAAAATAAAGTCACCATTCTTCGGCAGAATCGAATGTTACTAATGAAATCGGAGAAAAGGGCTCCTCCACTCTGAGATTAGCAAATAAAGACTGGTAAATGTTTTTGTCGATATTGAAAAACGCACATGTTTAGCGTTTTTGCGATCCAAATGTTTTGCAGTTCACCAAAAGAGGTTTCCTATTGTTTAATTTTATATTTGATGATGCCATCTTCGCTTTAGTTCAACGCAATTGTAATAGCTTTATGTACTTTTTAAAATATCAATGTTTATAGGGGTGCCTAATATCTGTGGCCAAGGGTGTATGTACTTGTTCTTCTCTTGATATTTTAATTGAAACATCTTTGTTTCAAAGTAACGGCAATTAATTAATGAGATAAATCGTCGACTGTCAACCAAAACTAGCGATACGAAGAAATTTTGGAAATAAAATCTAAAAAATGTAGTGTCCCCAAAATAACAAAATACAACTTTTTATTCCTTAGGCTAAATATTCCAAATCTCATTGTTTTCAAGTTACGCCGCACGATATCGGCCTGTTGGAAACCTGCCGTTTTTTAAAGAAAAAACTAAACTTCTCTGGGAAAAAAATCTCAACTTTTTTAAACGAAACTAAAGCTAACGGTTTCCTTTTCAAACATCTTATTAATAAATGGTGAGATGACTATTTTTTCAAAGTCCAGCAAGCGATTCCGCAAAATGCGAAAATGGTGAAAAATCGGAATTTTCAAAATGACCTACCGGGTACAAAAAAAATCTCAATAATATAAATAAGAGTGCAAAATAAAGCTGGTTTTCTCTTCTTTGAAACGCCGTTTCGTAAATTGGTTTACGATGTTTTTTCGCCGAGATATTTAATTTTTTGTTTAGATAGAAAAATTGCAGCGTGCTTTATACTTTTGGCCAAGGATGTCTATGTTATTCATGAAAAATAATATCCCAAGTGACGACAGGCTCGTAAAAATATTTGTGGACAATTTTTGTCTTTCTCCTGT
Source organism: Ophion obscuratus (assembly GCA_964007375.1). Classification (NCBI taxonomy): domain Eukaryota; kingdom Metazoa; phylum Arthropoda; class Insecta; order Hymenoptera; family Ichneumonidae; genus Ophion; species Ophion obscuratus. Next base: position 59,333,469 of record OZ023316.1, on the reverse strand, counting down.
TACGCGCGAATGATAAATACGCGTTGTTTATTGCCACGTGTTGCGTTTGACGGAAATCTTCAACGTACGCTCGGGTTGTTGGGTAACGTTATTTTCTCGCGCCTCTTTCTCCGTTGAACGGTTTTTAGTACTGCGCCACCGCAGAATACGAGGTATCCCCGTGGTTAATTAATCGTTCGAGTCGTCGTTGAGCTTCGCGTACTCGTTGAGTGTAACGTTATAAATGAGCGATCGTAACTCAGAGGCCCGGTGGAGAAGGTGGGTGGTGTCATGCTCAGAATCAGGAGGGGGAGAGAGAGAACGAGAGAACGAGAGAGTGAGAGAGAGAGAGAGAGAGAGAGAGAGAGAGAGAGACCGAGAATATTCTTTTAGAGAGAAGGAGAGAGATTCATAGAGAAGTTGATTGATCGATTGATTTATAAATGTGTAATGCATTATTTTGGAAGAAATTATACGAAATAACAACAAGATAATTACCAAACGAGAATGGCATAATAAAAGAGAAAGGGAGAGAGAGAGAGATAAGTTGATCGATTGATTGATCACATTTATTACGCCTCACTGAACTCTCGAGCAAAGATAAAAGTACCGATGAAGTAAGTTAGAGAAATAAATATTTAATATAAAAGAAAAAATAAACAGTGAAAAAGGAACTCGATATGAAATAAAAATAACCAATATAAGATTCGACGAGATAGAAATAAAAATACAAAAACGAAATAAAACAACAAATTGAAATACAAAGTAAAGCTCGATGTAAACAAACATAAATTTATGAAGCTCAGATTAAGTTTGTCAATCCAGCACAATAAGAGGCGAAAAAAATAATATTGACAAAAATTCGAGTGTTGAAGTTTACATCGTTACAATGCAACGATTTCGTTTTTCATTTTTCTCAATATCCAAAGCCTTTTTTTCTGAAAATTAAGGTCGTAGATTCTTAATGAGTACACGTAAAAAGGTTTGAGCGGTTTTTGTAGTCTAAATGCATTAAAAAACTTATCGGCAATTAGAAAGACTTCATTTCCATTGCATTTCAACGATGCAAACTTCAACTCCGTATAATTCACGCATATTTTTCAAAGATGTCTAACGATGTGAGAATAAGAAATAAACAACGCAATGCGATTACCTCTAATAATCAGTTTCAAAGGCAGAAAAGGAAAAAAAGAAACGAAGCAACGGCATTGGCGTTGGTTGAAAACAAGAGAGAAAAAAGAGAGAGAGAGAGAGAGAGAGAGAGAGAGAGAGAGAGAGAATGGGACGAGGAGCATGTAATATCGGTAAATCGGAAGCCGGGCGGTAATTAGTTTCGATAGACGTAATTATACTCCGTTCATTCCAATGACTCTCCTCCAGTGTCATCAATTCACTCGATGTCCGGATGCCTGTCCGAATTCCACCCAAACAATATCCTACATTAAACGTGGACACCTAATCGAGATGGGATCGAAACTAAGATTTGGAAGCATCTGTAATTGATTAAATATACCTAGATATATTTATTTACACATTCACACAAATAAATATATCCATAAATACACTAGTGGAATAAATTCTGGACGCTTTTAATGAAAATTAGCATTTTTGTATATTCACGCAGGAAATGTACATTTTGTTACGCCGAAATCATACAGTAATGATTTTTATTTAATCTATAATGTTTCTGCTTAATATTTGCCTCAAAAAGCCTACACTGATAAGAATATAAAATATAAGTGATAATAACGTAAAAATGGTCTATAAATGTGAAATAAATAAAAAATGCCCATAATTAATTCCACTAGAGTATATATAGGGTGTTCCAGAACTGAATGCGGTGCTCCCGCCAGGGACCACTGAATGAGGATTGAACGACTTTGACCCCCTTATGTTTTTTTATGCAGCTTGAGGGGCTACACAAGATGTAGGAAAAAAATGTACCATTCCATGTTAAAAAAGGGAGGTGACCTTCACCGTGCATCAGCGCCTCCACCGAAATAAAAAAAATTGCTCGCATTTGATGGCCCCCTTCACACCGTACAACTTTTATCTGGAACATTTTTTTGTGACGTCGATAATTACCGAGTTATTTTGGGCGGCATAGATAAGAGGGACACCCTTCATATGTGTATATGTATATGTATGTATACATACATACATACATACATACATACATACATATATATATTTACACACATAGATATGTACACACAAATGTGTGTGTGTGTGTGCATGTGTTATTGATGTATAGATAAATTAATTTTCGAAAAAAATATATAGGTCGTAATATATATAACATAAATATCTATACTTTTTTTTCAAAAATAAAAAAAATCTATATTATCCCGCAAGATTGCTGTCAACATAGAGAATTTTACTGTCACATTCAAAGGGAAAATAAATTTCGAAAATGGAGTTAACGAACTAGATTCATAAAGGGCACTGAATTAATTTGTACACCTAATATATACACGACCAGCTAGAAGTTTCCCGACACTTCTGCTAATTGCAAAATTATATTAGTATAATATGATTCATTATACAGAGTTATATAAAATCTTCGTAAAATAATAAATTTAATGAAATATATTATTCTAACATTATTTTGCAATTATCCAGTGATCGAAAGTTTTGCAATAATCTGAAGTGTCCGGAAACATTTGCCGGTAATATATATATATATATATATATATATATATATGGTATTCCAGGTGAATGCGGTGGACTTTTTCCCTGACCCCCGTCAATTCGATTTTTTTATCCGATTCCACTGACTCTAAATGACACCCTGATTTTTAAAACATTTTTCGAAACAACCATTAGACCAAAAAAATGCTCTGAACAAAACGCCCCGATTTAAAAATCTGTAATAATTCCCAAACATGCGGGTTTATATGTAAACATTTTCAAGCTATAACGCGCAGTGGAAGTATGATTTTTTCTGTGCTTTCTCAGCGATTAACTTTAAAAAAACCGAAAAATTGACTGCTAACTGTTCAAGGTCCACGATTGTGATTTGGTTATTAAAAAATGGTCAAAAAATGGAATTTTTCAGATTTTTTCAAACGTTAATCCCTCAGAAAGCACAGAACAAATCATACTTACACTGCGGGTGATAGCTTGAAAAGTTTTACATATAATTACGCCGTTTGGGATTTTTTTCAAATTTTTAAATGCGGGCGTTTTTTTCACTAAGGGTTGTTTCCAAAAATGTAACAAAAAATCAGGGTGTCTTTTAGAGTCAATGCAAACAGATAAAAAGAATTAATCGAATTGGCGGGGGTCAGGAAAAAAGTCCACCGGAATCACGTGGAATCCCTTATATATATATATATATATATATATATATATATATAAAGAGAGAGGGAGAGAGCATAAGAATTTTCGAAATCTCGTTTTTTCTGACGTTCCCATGTAGACTGAATAAATTACGCAATGTAATTTGTCTGTGGTTGTGATGCAATGAGATAGAGACAAACAGAGAAAGAGAGAGACCCGTCTAGCAGTGCAATTACCATCGACCGTGTCCTCCCTCAAGAGGTTGCTCCATAGCGAGAGCTTACCATATTTCAAGGGTCGCATAACTCTCCTCGTGCGAGTGACACCAGCGAAAGATATTCTTCACTCCTTTTTTCCTGATATGACGTATTACAGTTTGCGTGTGAGCGGGGGCCGCGTCAACAATTATCGGTGAAACGATTATTTGCCAATCAATTTGGTACGAGGATGGCGGGTGTATAATCCTTTCAAATGCGCCAACAAATAACGTCGGCTCGCGGTGGGTCGCGCAAGTGCGATAGTGATTTCGCGCGAAGCGACGGGTGGCCTGGGCGGGGCGGATCAGAGGGTGACGGAGCGACGATACTTTAACGCGCTCTCTCGCCGGCTCGTGCCGGTAATCTCTCCTTCCGCTCCATAAACCGACGCGAAACCGCCAAACCGTATGACACAAGAGGGGCCCGCCACTATCCGTAGAGTGAAGAGTTTACGGGCGATTAAGGCGAAATGTGACTTGCTGAGAAATTCCGGCACAATCTGACGCCACAAATTTCGATTTAACGTCAAGGCTAGACCCAAACAAAACCAAACGTCCAAACAAACCCAAACATACAAAGAAATTCAACCAAACTCAAAATAGCAAATCCAAACTCAAACGAGCAAAGCCAACCGGACGAAACCAAACCCAAGCAAGTATAGTCAAATTCAACGAATCAAAGTAAAGGCAAACTCAAACAACATCAAACCCAAACAACCGAATCAAACCAAAATCTGAACACACATAAATTTTGCCACTTTTATCAATAATTTACGTACAGGATAGTTTTTGCAATTTTTCTCATCATTTTTTTCATGAATCGGGTACTCATCATTGCGAGTACAACTCGAGTGTAAAAGTGCATGTTTCTAGCCGGGCCGGGTTAACGTCCTCCTGGATTCGTGATTAATCCAAGCAAATATACAATTTTCCAACCTTTTTCTATTACAGTTTTCCATGTTAAGTGGATCATGTAAATGTTAATTTTTTCCCCTTTTTTAAATAACTAAAATCCGACGAAAGTAGATACTTCCTCGAGCGAAATCGTATGTCGAGCTTGAATAAATTTTGATTCCGTAGCGAGCCGTGTTTTAAGAGGTTACCCCCACTTGCAATTTTGAAAAAATCGATTTTTTTTTATTGCATTTTTTTGAAGATCCGAAAGTTTGCCATTGTTGCCTTTTCTTCTTTTTCCACTTAGTAACGCGCTTAAGGGGTTACGTCTAGTTGAGAAGGTCAAAAAATCACTTTTTTCAAAACCAGTATACATTAATCACAAAAATTAAAGGATACAAAAAAATTTCTAAATTTTTAGGTATTGTTCAAAGGGCTATAATAACTTGGCGAAAAACGGTCGTAAAGCAATAAAAAAAGTGAATTGAAGCTTGTAGTCTCTAGTTTTCATATGCGGAGGTTAAATATTTGTATTGTTGACCGTTTCTGAGTAATCTTAAAGAAAGCACCGAAATTTTCTTTTTCTTCTGACTTCTCTAAAGGTTCTCTGGCTTGAATACTTTTTTTAACAATCTTACCTTGAAGCTCTTTTAGTTTGATTATTCCTCTTCAATTTGAGCGGTTCACGAGCTTTGGTTCATGTGCGATGATTTTTCGCCGAGTTATCGTCGTTCAAAGCAAAAGTGACCTTTTTGACCTTGATCATTAATTACTGGGGAACTATTGATCGTATCGAAAATCAAAGCAGAGTTTTGAAAACTTCAAAGTATCCTCTATGAGGTATAATTGTTGTTTTTTTTTATAAAAAAATGTTCGATGCATAAAACTTGATTGCAAAAAAGGTAAAAGGACTATGTTTTGAGGGATTTTTGCTAAACTTGAGATCATTTTATAAATAATGGATAGACTAAGGATATTTTGTTTTTTTCTAACTTCAAAGTATCCCAAAGAAATCCTCAATAGTTCAAACCGCTGTGATTTTTCTTTCATTGTGATCCGAATAATTGATATTGTCACTTCTGCTAGAAATCGATTAAGGGGTTACCCCCACTTGCGATTTTGAAAAAATCGATTTTTTTTATTGCATTTTTTTGAAGTATAAGTATCTGAGAATATGTCCTGAAAATTTCAAGTCGATCCGAACAAAATTGACTGAGATATGAGCGTTGAAAGAGAAGAATCCGTTGTGTAAACGACCGGCTAATTGAAACTTTAAACGCGTTTTTCTCAAAATGGCATTTCTGAAGTCGGTGACCAAGATTACTCGAACACTAATGAACCGATCTTCTTAAAATTTTGCAGGCTTATTTAATATATAAAAATGTAGTCTTTAATCGTTCGATTTTTTTTTTCGAAAAAAATGGCTGTTTTATAGCCAAAAAAACGGCCGTTTTTTTTCGTTAAAATCGAACCATTAACTTTGACTGTCCGCCATTTTGTGAAAAATGAATATTTTTTAAAATCCTTCGATTAAAGACTAGTTTATATTTATATTTGACTAAATCCATCCGCATACTTTTTTTCAGATGATCCACTTCGCCGCAATGTTGGTCACCGCGAACCGTGTATATAAAAACATTATTTCATTGACGGCCATTTGCCACTAAACAATGTAATATTTTTCAATAAAAAAATTACTGAAAGTTCTTCAAGATGTGTTCTTTAAGATGGTATATTGATCGATTAAAAAAGTTTTGTAGTTTTCTTTAAAAAAAATCATGAAAAAGGCCTTTTTTTGCGCTAGAAGTGGGGGTAGCGCCTTAAGACAAAATAACATCTCGAAACTTTTCCCGAATTTAGTTAGCTGCGATGTATCTTGTCTGATTCCGGCTCGAGGCAAGAATCGCATCCCTCGTATACTCGACGCACACCGAGGAGTGTATTGTCGGAGGAATATATTGCCGCGAATTATACGCGTTTTTTTTGTCCCGGCTTGTCCCGCTGCTGACCACATGGGGATTTTTGCGTTCCCGCGCATACCTCGCATAGCAATACGAGGAAACGCCACCGCGCAGGGGAGTGAGAAATTAATTTGGGGTCGTCTGCAACCTTGAAACTCGTCAGCAATGCAGTTTAAACAATTTCCGAATTGCAGAAATTCATTGCATTTTGGTTCTACTGATAACGTGCATATTGTATTTATTTTCTGCGTAAGTATTGACAATGTGCGATGCATTACCGCAGGGCAAAGTGGATCGATGCAATTTGTCAATTATGAAATTAGTGGAGGGACAAATTTTGGTCCATGGGGATATACAGGGTGTCCCATTTTAATCTTACACCTGAATTTTCTCGAAAAATATTGCTCGGACGAAATATTGTGTGGAACAAAACTTCTAGGGATTGAAGGGGGACGTTTGAAAAAAATTTATTTGAGGAGCCAAAATTCAAAATGGCGGCGTTACAAAGGCTGACATGTTTTTTTCAAACGGAAACAACTTTTTTTTATTGCCAAAAAATTTGTCAGCTGAAAACTAAAAACTTTTGTTGAAAAAATGTTTTGATAAAGTTCATAGTTTTCAAGTGAAAACATCATTTTCAATTATTTCAGATTTATCCAGGATTTCTCTGTGTGTGTGTGTGTGTGTGTGTGTGTGTGTGTGTGTGTTTTTCTACCCATTGTGATCAAAGTTCGTCAAGGATTTAAAGAAACAGGTTTTTGGGCCTGAAAATGGCACAAACGCTATTAAAATGGAAAAAAACTATTTTTCATCGATTTTCCTCCAAAATTTTCTCATGAAATATCGTCCAAATTTGAAAACAAAAAAGCAAAAAAAAACAAAAATTTTCAACAAAAAAATTTGATTCTTTTTTTGTTCAAGTGGTCATACATTCGAAAATACAACATTGAGCGGCTTGCCGTGAGACATTTAGTCTAATTGTCCCTACCACCGGCATTTGCGTTAGCCAAAGCGTAGGAGGTTGCATGGCTAATGGCATGAAAATGATGTTCTCACTTGAAAACTATGAACTTTATCAAAACATTTTTTCAACAAAAGTTTTTAGTTTTCAGCTGACAAATTTTTTGGCAATAAAAAAAGTTATGTTTCCGTTTGAAAAAAACATGTCAGCCTTTGTAACGCCGCCATTTTGAATTTTGGCTCCTCAAATAAATTTTTTTCAAACGTCCCCCTTCTATCCCTAGAAGTTTTGTTCCACACAATAGTTCGTCCGAGCAATATTTTTCGAGAAAATTCAGGTGTAAGATTAAAATGGGACACCCTGTATATAGCTATGGCGAAAATCTCAAAAAAAAATTTTATATAACCAAGCAAAGTTATAAGTAATTTATATGTATATGTGTGTATATAAATTACTTAGTCATAAAAAATAAATTTTGAGATTTTCGCCAAACTTCGGATTCATCAAATGCGAATCGCGATTTTGTCAATAGTGCTAAAAAAAACTTGCCTTATTTGGCTTAGTTTGGGTTTGTTAACTTGTGGTTTTTAGTTGGGGTTTTTCTAAGTTACATTCGAAGTTAATTAACTTGTTCAAGTCAAGTAACGTTATCTTGTTATTTCCCAAGTTCTAAGTTCTAACTTGTGAGGTTTGTTTCACTTGATTTAACAGTGATAAAAAATAACACCCTTTTTCTTTGGGTTTGTGAACTTGTGTTTTTTGTTTGGGTTGTTCTAAGTCGAGTCATTTGTCACGACCCAGTAACGTTATCTTTTGTTTTTTAAGTTCTAAGTTCTGACTCGTTTCATTGATTTTTTTAACAATTATAAAAAAGCTCATCCTTTTCTCTTTGGGTTTCTCTAAGTTACGTTTTGAGTTAAGTCATTTATTACGATCAAGTAACGTTATCTTTTTGTCTTCTAAGTTCTAAGTGATAGCTTGTGAGGTTTGATTTTTTTAAACAGTGATAAAGAAAAACTCACCCCTGTTTCTTTTTCGAAATTTGCTGGCGTTGCCGTTTTTCCAAAAAAAAAATTCTCACCGACTCCGCGACGCGCGTGCGACACTTTTTTACTTGATCTGTGATGCAACGAAAATTCAAGTCACCGGTCACCAAACTTTTCCGCCCGACAGCGCGACTCGTTCACCCCGCACTTCGGAACCGATGCACTGTTTCCGAGATTGGAAAAATCAACGACGATTTCTTCGCGCCCTTGAGGCATCGATGAATGCGTCGCATCGATATTACTCGCGCACCTTGTCGCTTACGATCCCCCGGTCGATACGCACCTACGTCACGCTCAATTACGTTGTTTTTTTTTATCGTAGATAAAGAAATTGATGAATTTCTGAATTTCTATTAGGAAAATCTGGATTTAATTTCTGTTTTTTACTTTCATCAAGTAGCCAATATTGCCAAGTGAATCTTTTCATTCCGTTTTTGATTTATTTTTTTTATCCTTAAAGAATTTTTTTCAGGAAAAATGGTTTTTTTTTTATTTCGAAAAATTATTTTTTGATAATTTTATCATCTTTTTCGCATATATTTGTAATTTTTTTTCATATTTTGTTGGCATCATTTTTTAAAATTGTAATTATTATTTGTTTAATATTCCATGTTTCTACTTGGTTTCTTCTTTTCCTCCTGTTATCCGCCGTATCGTGTCCGATGCATATATTCGACGTATAATTTGGTTACGCGTGTTCGCGCGATTTATGGGGCATGACTTTTGTCGGCTCGCGCCAAGGAGGAACTTGAACCGTAGCGCGCGAATTGTGACGGTAAACTGAGAGTAACGCGTCTACTCGGGTAAGGGATCGCCACACAGCCTGCACGCAAACTTCGCCCCCGAATCCCCATCCGTAGTAGTTACTTCTCGTGGCGAGAGGAAAATTCACGCGCGCAGGCGTCCCCGCATCTCCACCTGTTCACCCTGTATATATATGTATATACATATCAAAGAGAAAGCTCGCGAGAGAAATAGCAAAGGAAGAACCGAAAAAATCATATAATGACAGAAATGGTCAGTTTGGCGAAGGTCGTAAAAAATGTGATCACTAGTGCCCCAATAGTTATCGAGCCTGCATAAGCCTGGGGTCCAAAGAACAGATCGATTTTCAAGATTTTTTCTGATGAGGGTATTAGGATACCGAGGTCTGTATTTTACATATAATTGATGCGGAGTCTTGCCAAATTTAAGTTCTTTTTAAAATTCAATCTTATTGATAAACAATAAAGTTATTAATATTTTAACAAAGTGCCGCCCTCGCTGCATGATGGATTGGTGTAGGTAGCCTGGCAACTAGACTCGGCTGAAATGAAAAATCTACTTTTAGTACAACAACAACAAATTCGTCTGGCCGGACACTTTTTTGAAATTTTGAAAATTACGAAAATCACAAAGTGTAGAAAAAAAGTTCTATTTTCGACAGCAAAAAAACAACTTTAATCATTTGTTATAAGCAAATGAATAAACATATCGATTGCGCGAATAAATTTTGAGATACGACTTACGGCGTTTTATAAAAAGGTTTCGAGAAAAACGCAAATGAAGAAAGTTTGCGGTAGCGCAGTGGGCGATCTGACCCTTCACAAAAATCGTATCAACTCGTAATAACTCAATTTGAAGAATTTTAAAGAAATCTTTGTCACAAATAAAAGTTAAGAATGTAGGCTATAAAATTATGATTCAAAAAATCCCGTTTTTGAAATTCCAAGATTTTGTAAACTCCTTAAGGGAGGCTAATCATTCTTTCGTAATTTTTTTTTTATGAATTGATTTAAAAATAGCTTCTATCATTCACGCGATATTTATATACTGACACAAAAAAATAAAGGTGCAAGAAAAGTTGACCATTTTTTTCGTGTTTTTCAAAGACTGTAACTTCGTCAAAAATGGTCGGACAAAAAAAAAGGATTTTGAAGCTTGAAGTTTCTAGTTTTCAGTTCTGACAATGATTTTTTTTCGAGAATCACTGATTGCACGGTCGCACGAAATATCCCGACAAAAAAAATTTTGCATATTTTTACGATTTTCAAAGTTCTGCACAGGTTTCGGAGATTTTTTCGGCCTTGACCAATATCAAGTTCATTGAGTCCATTCAATTCACTTCAATTTGCTTTTTTTAATCTCTGTACGACCATTTTCCGCTGAGATATCGGCCTTTGAATGAAAAAACGTCTTTTTGTCTTCAGTCATCGATATCCCAGAAACTAATGGTCGTACGGGAATTCGACCGACAGTGTTGGAAACGTGAGTACATACTCTACAAGCTCTGATTATTATTGTAGTGAATGTTTTTTAAATTTTATTTTTGCCTTCAGTTTTTAAAAAGTCTAAAAAACGATGTTTGTTTGGTTTTTATAAAATTCACCGCTACTTTGCAAATATTGCGATAAACACTAATGTTTATGGATGGTCATTCAGATCAATATGTTCCCAAGAGTCATGCAAAATTGCAAATTGATCCGTTCATCAGTCTTTCTCGCCCGATTGAGCAAAATTTGAAAAAAAAATTAAGGGAGCAAGTTTCCTTTTCTCTCAGACACCATTTCATGATTATTAACAGGAAGACAAAATTTCATTACTTTTGGTACAATTGGGTATTGAGTACGCATCAAATGTTGGGTCAAAAACCTGAAAATCATATTGACTAAAAATGTTCGAAAAAAAAAAAATTTTAATAAAAAAAATGTTGAAATTTAAAAAAACAATCAATTTCGATTTTTTTTGAATTTTTAATGTTGACATTTTTTTTTTCAAATCAACATTCTACCGCCAGCATTAGAATTACCCAAAGCGTACCACTCTCGCAACTTGAGCTTCAGTTAAATATCGTCTCACCATGATTACTTAAGAATATGAGTTTTCGTATCATAATCAATATAATTTACAGATACTAAATATTCTTTCTCCGACAGTTTTGAAATGTCGAAACAGTCAAAACTACTACTCTTTTTCCAAACAACCCAAACAACCCAAACAAAACCAAACAATGTTGATTTTAAAAAAATGTCAACATAAAAAAAATCGATATTGATTCTTTATTAAAAAAAAAAATTTCAACATTTTTTTTGTTATTAAAACATGTTTTTTTCAAAAATTTTTAGTCAGCATAATTTTCAGGTTTTTTTTCCAACATTTAATGCTTACTCAATACCCAATTGTGCGAAATGTAATGAAAAGATTTGTTTTCCTCTTAATAATCATGAAATGATATCTGAGAAAGAGGAAACTTGCTGCTTTAATTTTTTTTTTCAAATTTTGGTCAATCGGGCAAGAAAGACCGATGAACGGAACAATTTGGAATTTTGCATGGCTCTTGGGGACATATTGAGCTGAATGACCGTCCATAAACATTAGTGTTTATCGCAATATTTGCAAAGTAGCGGTGGATTTTATAAAAACCAAGAAAACGTCATTTTTTTTTACTTTTTTAAAACTGATGACAAATAAAAAATGAAAATTTCACTACAATAATAATCAAAGCTTGTAGAGTATGTATTCACGTTTACAAAACTGCTGGTCGAATTCCCGTACGACCGGAGATATCGATGACTGCAGACAAAAGGACGTTTTTTCATTCAAAGGCCGATACCTCAGCGAAAAATGGTCGTACGGAGATTAAAAAAAAAAGCAAATCGGAGTGAATTGAATGGGCTCAATGACCTTGATATTGGTTAAGTCCGAAAAAAATCTCCGCAATCCGTGCAGAACTTTGAAAAACGTAAAAATTTGCAAATTTTTTTTGTCGTAATATGTCTTCCGACCGCGCAATCAGCGATTCTAAAAAAAAAAAATTGTCAGAACTGAAAACTAGAAACATCAAGCTGCAAAATCCTTTTTTTTTGTACGACCATTTTTGACGAAGTTACAGTCTTTCGAAAAACACGAAAAAAATGGTCAACTTTTCTTGCTCCTTTATTTTTTGTGTCACTATATATATATAAATTCTTGTACACTTAAATGTGACTGTATATTACATAACTCAATTTAAAAAATTCAACTTCCATAACTCATTACATAATACATATTATATACCAATTAATGTTGTATTAATTGTAATAAAAAGTTGTATAAAATGAATAAACAGTGTATACATTGTTCTATAAATTACAAAATTATATTTCGTTAATTTGTATAATATATAAGTAACGAAAAAAAACAACATTTCCATCAAAGTATTTTTCAGTCGCAGATTTTTTGGCGCAGCTACATTTTGACTTATTTATTTACCAACAGGACTACATTCCCGCGTTGAATTCGCGTTCACACAACTCGTTTTCTGATATGTCACGATAAAACGAGTTTTGTGCTCGTCCTCACTATATCTGGGTTAGCCCGAGACGAGAGACTCGTCTAAAAAAGAGCGAGATACACAATTTGACATGCTATATTTACCATTTACCAATCACAATTTACATACGATATTCACCATTTCCCGTGTACATACTATATCCACCGTTCACCATTTAACTTACTATATTTCCAATTTACTTATTTGGCTTTTATCTACCATAAAAATTTTTAACCGAAATTATTATTACTATCAGATGTCAAATAAGTAAAATTGTTTTTGATTATTTTACGTGCAATTTACGTTTATTTTTCATATTATCTCGTAAGCCGTTTCAGTCTTTCGCAACCCCTTTACGTTTTACCCCGCACTTCCCTATTTCCGGTTCTTCAGGCATTCAGCCCCTTCGCCGGATATTGGCCGGATTCCGAGCGGTCACCCATTCATGTATAGGCTCAGGCCAACGCTCTACCGTTGGCTCTATCGCTGTTTCTCCATCTGCCTTGGCCAGACGAGTGACTGGCCCGAAAAAGAGAGAGGCACACGTTCTTCTGTTCAAACGTCATGCGAAACTTTTTCGACGTTTGTGTCGTTGACTCCCTATCTAGGATCATTCGCTCCCCCTCCCCTTGCCACCGACGTCCCGCCGCACCTTTCACCATCTTTCGGTATGATATTATTCCGCGTCTCCCTTTGATCATACTCGAACTTTGGAAATGTACACGTGTGCCGGAGACAGCCTGTGGGCTCGATGTTTACAGAAGAACCAGACAGACATCAGTTAGCGAACGTAACCAATTGCGCGGCCATTCATCCCTAGCCGAAAGAACGTAGGGATATTTCGTGATACGTATACAGGGCGGTCCGAAAAGTAACGTCGAATTGGAAAATCTATCTAAAATGCTCATATTTGCCCAAATCTCAATCAAATGCTCAATGCTCAAATGCTCAAATCTCAATCATTTGCTCAAATGCTCATATTTGCTCAAATCTCAAAATGCTCATATTTGCTCAATGCTCAAATCTATCTAAAATGCTCATGTTCGAAAATGCTCACCTTTTCGAATCAGCCCCATCTATCCACGATTTTTTCTACTTCTTGAGAAAAAAGCATTTTTTTTATTTTTCTCTTTCTTGTATGTACTTTCCTTGCGATTTTTTAACTCGTGCTATCATCATGAAGTGTACTGTGCAATAAAAAAATGACCAATTGAACACTACAATTGATGCTTTCGATTTTTACTAAAAGTTTAAAACAAAGGTTGCAGCTAATCAGTCACCAAACTTCAGATGATACAAAAAATACTTGTAATAGTCTGGATGACTCCCAGTTGCTTTTGAAAGCTTCTAAGAAAAAAGTACATACATGAAAAAGGAAAAAAAATATCTGTGATACAGGAAAAGTCGATAACATTTTTTTAAAAGGCTTGTTTCTCGTAATGCTAAAAGGATCGTGGACATCTTCCACGATCCTTTTAGCATTACGAGAAACATGGGGCGATTCGGACAGATATTGATACGAGGCATCAAGAGTTTCCTTTTGGACGTCGCTTTTCGGGCCGACCGATGTATATATACATCTCTCGAAATATACAGGTTGGTCCTTTCAAAGCGTGACACCACTGTGACGGGTAAAAAAATCATTTTTTTTTGCATTTTCTCAAAACATACATATTCCAGACTATGTGAAAAAATGTCAAGTTGAAATATTGAAAATTGACCAAGTTACAGACGATTTAGTGAGAGCAGGTAGTGCAACGATTTACGTATACTAAAAACTTTCAATCGCATTTTTCTCGAAACGACTTTTCTCGATCTGTCCGCAATCATAACTCTACCTTTAATTGTCCGATTTTTAATTTAAAGAAACAAAAATTTTTGTAATTTCAGTAGTTATCGTTTTCTTTTATTTGGTATTTTTTAATCCCCCGGAAATAAAAAAAATTACACTTTTTTAAACACCCGCCAAACTGTGATTTTTTTTCTCGAAGAATGGCTACCTATACCGAGAATTACATTTCATTGAGTTATGAAACTTTTTTTATATTTCAGCTCAACTATGTCAAGTTATTGATAGGGTCGTTGGAGCACATTTTTATACAGAAACATCATTATACCTTAATAATTTTTGTTAATTCATTTGAACGAAAAAATTTCACCAAATATGTTCAATGTATGCTTAATAACATATCTTTCTTTCAAACACAACATAAATAATCGAGTAGAAAAAAAAACACGGCCCTTTTTCAGTTCGGTACCTTTGATATTTCAAAAAATCGGCACCCTAACAAAAATGTTTGTTTCTATAGTTGGAGTTCATACCCTAATGCATTATTAGTGTATGAACTCCTAATACATTATTTTTCGAGGACTTTTGTTCCGAGCTTTTTTAAACGTTTTTTTTTAAATTGCAATGCGTTTATTTTGGGACGTATGCTTGTAACGCTTTAAATGGACCACCCTGTATATATTTTTTTCGCCCGACAATTATACTTTCCGGATGCGCCGTCGTGTTTTATCGCGGCTAGAAATTCGAGGCCCACGTATACGTATTTCGCGAATATACGCGCGCTGTTAAAGCTGCCGCTTTTGGACAATCGTCAACTCGCAGTTCTGCGCACCTGGCGTTTATTGGAGAACGACATGCGCACCGGCTGCCAAAAGTACCCGACGTGCCTTTTCGTCCGTCGCTAACTTCGCGCCGCCCCAAACTGTCGCGTTGAATTGACATCGAGGCCAATTTTTAGCCCCTGCTCGTCAAGAATAATCCTCCAAATAACCCATGTATGATCATTGGAAAAATAGTTCTCAAAGCCTCTGAAATGGGTCCGGAAAAAGAAGAAAAATCGTTACAAGAAATTATTTCTTGAAGCTGATAAAATAGTCGTAGAAAAAAAGAAAAATCGTTACAAAAAAAGACCTCAAAGCCTATAAAATAGTCCCGATTTTTTTTAAATAGTGTTCAAAGCCTATAAAAAAGTGCAGAAAAGAAAACATTCACAAAAAATAGTCCTTAACGCATATAAAAGAGTCTCGCAAACAAATTCGAATCGTTACAAAAACATAGTCATAAAAAATTCTCATCACGTCGACGATACCTTTTTTTCTCAAGGGGAACCTCGGTAGGGGACGCGAGCACGCATCCGACACGTCCAGCGTTGGATTCCACTATTTTCGGTATTTGAAACAAAACGGTTGTAGAAAAGTTTCCCCCTTGACATAGGCGTGACAAAAAGACACGACGAAAATGAGTAAAAGTGGGATGAAAAATACCCCTCGTCTCACGAGCCGGTAAGACGTGCCGGAAATAACTGTGCCAAGTTCACGGTGATCGTATTTTCGATGGGTGGCCTTTTCTAATCATCAACGGGAAAAAAAGAATCACCGCTGACGATACGAATGCCATCGCGAAAAATACTGTAGTGAATGTAAATGATCTCTTTAGAAAAAAAAACATCTTTAAAAAAACCCAAATGGAATTCATATTTGGAGAATGGTACTGGGAAGTGCAATCGTAATTAGTTTCGAAATTTACGGAACTGCCAAAATTGTGAAGCTTCTTATTTATTAATTAATATTTCGATTTAAATTATATGGGCGCCTAATTAGAAAGTTATGATAAAATCATTATAAAATACATGCATACATACATACATACATATATATATATATATATATAAATCTGTATAATTAGCTGTGCTGACTATGATTTAAGCGATATATATCATATTCTTATATTTTTGGTTTATTATTATAACAATAATTATTATTAAATATATATACATATATAGCCATATAATTATTTGTACCAATTATTATAGCTTTATTTACGAGTGCCGCCATTCAGGCGGTGCTTCGAAACAATATTTTCCTTATTATTAAGTTATCCGAGAATTATAACCATGAGAAATTACTATTCTTATATCACCTAAAAACAATATAGGTTTTAAATATTCGTATTTATTATTTTTGAACAAATCCTTTGTATACAATATACACATATATGTATGCATCGTTATGTATTGTGTGTATATATATATATAATTATATAGACGCACACTTATACATCATAAACCACAGCGTGTAGAGGTAAAATTATATTATTCGGATCGCAGACTCCGAATAACCAAGACCTTTTGAAGACAGGTTTTATTTTTTTTTGTAAAAAAATAATTTTAAAGGATAACATTTTTTTTTTAATCTTTGATTTTCTAAAAAATAATGTCAATCAACTTGTGGTCTCAACGTTTTGTTGTTTTTTGTTAAAAAATCATAAGATATCACGGCAGCGGGTCGACTTCTGCCCTAAATGTCAAAAGAAAAGAAAAAAATGATTCGCGTGTAAGCCTTCCAGTGGCACTAAGCCATCATGGAGAATGGAGAATACGAAAAAGACTTCATGCAGATGTTTCCCTTCGCGAAACTTCCGGATTTCGGGGGAGAACTATGTAGCGGCGGAATCCAATACGTTATATTTATGAAGCTGTTTTCCACGGCAAGATAAACGCTCTGGGTCCGACCCACTGCATGATTATGGACTCCGGTGGAAATACATTTATAAGCCAACGTATATCGGCTCGAAGATTTATGAGAAAGCATGTTGTTCTTCCACTATTTCTATTTCGTTCTCTCTCTCTCTCTCTCTCTCTCTCTCTCGCTCTCTCTCTCTCTCTCTCTCTCTCTCGCTCTCTCTCTCCCTCTATGCCTCTTCTCTAGGCTGGATTGAAAAAGGGACAGCCCTTCTTCCATCGCGTCAGCAATTTCCTCCCATCTCGAATCTGTTCGAACTTGTTGGGACTTCGGAGATTTAGCACGTGCCTCTGTCCAGAGACACGTATACAAACATTTTTTTAATTTATACGGCATTCTTAAAGTTTGACGCACTTTTGCTTATTTATATCATGCATCGTTTGTACGTACTTTTTTAAAATTTATTTCAGCTCCGATTTGTATGTGTTTTGACCATTATATTTCACTTATGATTCGTATTTTATTGTATTTTTGTATCTATTTTTATTATTATTGTAATTATCATCAGCATGGCACAAATAAATAATACTTCTTTCAGAATATACCTGATCAATTTGTTTCTTTCTATGTAAATTTATAAACAAGTTTTATCAATTCCTTTTAAAATAATAATGAAAAGAATTGTAATGTGTACATAGATAGTGTGGCCCTTAAGAGGCTTTCATAAGTTTCAAATTAAAAAATACGGATTTTTGTATTGTACAGTTGAATTTCTAATCTACGTCTAATTTTTTAATTTGCAACAAAGGTTTCGTAAAAATTCTCAAAATTAACCGATTTAAGACGATTTTGGTGAATTGCGATTTACTATTATTTTTTTTGCATTTTTCTCGAAACTATGTTTTATGAAACTGTGTAAGTCGTGTCTCAAAATCTAATCAGCCGATTTATTTGACATTCGAAAAGAGCATCGGTACTTTATAACATTTTCTATCGTATGACCAGATGCTTTTCTCATATATTAATCCATTCATTAATAGCAAATTATTTTAAAAAATTCTCGCCGAACATCGAACTCATTTTGTACAGCATGGGATTTTGGTAACTTTTAAAATTCCACAAGTATTCCACAGTATCCGGCCACACAAAACTTTTATTATTATACTAAAAGTACATTGCTTTTATTTTTCACTTCAGTTGCCCCAGTCGCCAGAAGCGCCTACACCGATTGGCCATGAAGTCGCGGTGGCTTTTCGGTTAAATCAAAATAACTTAGCGTTTACCAATACTAATTTCGTAAAAAAAAAAAAACAATTTCGGAAAAACTATGTCTTAACCGTGTGTAAAACTCGGACTCCATCGTCCCAATATTCTTGCTAGAAAAAAATATTGGAAATCGACCCGTTTTTTGTGCAGCCCCTCAATTATTTGGATCATTATTTTTAAATGTATGATTTGTTATGTATAAATTTAAATGTAAATATATATATGTACATTAGGGTAGTAGAAATTTGAGCTCTATTTTTTTTGTTTATTCTCAACATTCAACTACCTTCTTTAAAGGAAAAAAAAAATTGTCGTGAAATCTGCGAGCGGTCAAAAAATGTGTAGAGGTCGCCTCCCAAAAATTCAAATTTTCATTAAAAAATCTTTTTTTTTTCGTTCCCTTCTTACCGATGAGTTTTACGCTTTATAATTTTTAAATTAACCTCGCGAATGCTCTAGCCGGTCAACAAATATTTGGTGGTCGCTCAAGAGCTTCGAAATTTCCAATTTTCGCCAAATTTTTTTAACTCATCATACTCATACAATTGACGCTTTGTAAAATTTTCAAAACAATTAATCGTTTTTCTTTAGAAACAGATGTTTCAAATTTACCCCACACTACAAATCCAAGAATTATAATCTTCGTTCTCATAAAATAATTGTTTAAAGCTCTTGCTTGTAGACAAAATTATAGATCCCCCGTTTTTCGGGTTAGAAGTGTGAGGTAAATTGAAAAAATCTGTTTCTAAAGAAAAAAGGATTAATTGATTTGAAAATTTTACAAAGTATTAAATGTAGGAGTGAGAAGAGAACAAAAAATTCGCGACGCTTGGAAATTTCGAAGCTCTGAAGCGACCACTAAATATTCATTGGCCGGCTAGAGCTTTTTCGAGCTTAATTTAAAAACTATAAAGCGTAAAATTCATGGGTGAGAAATGAACGAAAAAAATCGATTTTTTAATGGAAGTTTGAATTTTTTAGAGGCTCGAGCGACCGCTAAATATTTTTTTACCGCTCGCAGCTTTCGCGACAATTTTTTTCTTCTTCAAAGTAGATAATTGAATGGTGAGAAAAATGAAAAAAAAAAACAATAGAACTCAAATTTGTGCCATCCTATTGTATATGTATTGGTATATTTTTTATAAAATTGGTTTATATAAAATATATTAAAAAAATATATGCATGAGTTTCGACCGCAGTTGGTTCGTCGCCCTGGCATCGTAGAGCTACCCTTACGCTATAACAATTTCAGCAAGTCGTTGGTGCCGAGTGCGGGAGATTAAGTCGTCGAAAGATAATCGTTTTACAACATCGTCAGCGTGCGTTCTCATCAGAACTGCGGTTTTAGCAGTTAAGCTTCGAGCGGTTCGCAGTCAAGTGTCGAGGATTTGTAAGTATGAGTTTCGGGGTATTTGGTGGATTAAAATGAATAATAGACACGAGGATCACGCGAGGTCGGGGGGGATTATCGAAATGCGTCTGGGAGGGCAAAAAAAGACCGCAGAATTTTCGAGGAAAATTTCTTTTCCGTGTGGGAAAAGAGTGCTCGCGTGAGCAAGAGTACGGCGGCTTTTGAAGCGCCTGTTGCTGTTGGTCCAGAGCCAGGCTGCGAGGAAGACGAGGGCTGCGACCGAGCGACGGAATATCTCGCGGGGACACAAATATCGTTTTTCATTCGGCTATACGATGCGGGGACTCGACACGTACGTGGTATGCGTGTTAACAGCCGTCTCCTCCGCCATATACAGGGTGGCCCATTTTCATCGAGAAATCGAAGGAACCTCAAAAAGAGGAAGAAAAAAAATAAGAAAACTTGCTGATAATTATTCGCTTTGATTTGGTGGTCCTTGAGGGCATTTGAAGCCAACTTTTTTTTTTCCGTCGGGAAAATTTTCTTTTCTATGGCAAAAAGATGTTGTAGGTTGAAGAACAATTGACTTTGGGCTAAAACATTTTTTATTTATTGTTTTATTAGTTTTGGAAATATGGTACGAAAAAATTGAGAATTTCGTGGAACCGAATAAATTTGCTTTTCTTTGAAAGATGCCCCCCCCCCCCCCCTTAAAACTGTTTTTCCGCCGTTGAAAAAATACGGGTCTACCAGTTTTCGATGCTTTATCGCATAAATGAGTCTCAACAAAATTAAAAACGTACACTTGAGAGATGTTTCTTTCTAGACGATACAAATTTATAGAAAGCACAAAATCGACGACAACGGTTGAGCAAAAAAAAATCCATTAAAGAAAATATCTGGTTTGGAACATCAAAGCATTTTTTTCATTTTTACTTTCGTATGACCGAAGACTTTTTTGCAATTTTGAAAATTCCGAAAATGCCAATCTGAAAAAAGTTCATTTTTCGACGAACAAAGAACAATTTTAACGATGTGTTATTAACAAAGGGATAAGCGTGTGAACATGTTTTCTGGTCATACGATATAAAATATTATAAACTATGCTCCGTTTGCATTTGAAGTGAATCGAGTTAATAGATTTTGAGATACGACTTCCAGCGTCTCGTAAAACATCGTGTTCGAGAAACAGACAAAAGAAAGAAGGATAAATCGTAGCGGGCGATCTGACCCTTCACAAAAATCGTCGTAAGCCGCGCAGTTGTTTTAAATGTTACAAAATCTTCGCTTTCCAAGTCACGATCCTAGGCTATAAAACGAAGCAGTAAAAAAATCGTATTTTCGAAAATTCAAGCTTATGCAGACCGCTTGACAAAAACTGCCAATAAAGGTCGCGGCATTCACCGCGTGACTTTTGTACCTGATGAACCAGCTGACAATAGACGACTTGTAAACGAATTTCCGCTGGGAAGCCCCCGTTCAAAGCGAATCGAACTGACGGCCAAAATATGGCGTACCTGTTGTGAGGTGTGAAAGCGTACGAAGGCATCGAAGGCGAAGGAGCAGGTAAATTGACCGATCTCGTCGTTACCAAATTGGCCATCTATTATACATCAGCAATCAGGAACAACCCGTATTCAGTGGGGAATAGGAAGAATGCGGCATGGGCAACATTTTATGACGTGTCATCAATTCATGATAAAGGTCTCTTTCACAATTGTCCTGAGAGGGAAAAACTTTTGAGGAACTCGAACCCTTCGCAAGTCCTCCTCCAGTAAAGGGCAGAGTAATCAAAGCCGACCAATCGGTATATGGAAGTTCAACGTCTGATGGTTCACTTGAATCACGTGCCGGAGGCAACATTCGGAACAATAAGGAAAGTATCAATTATAGTTGAAGAAAAAAAAAATATCTGCTCTGTGAAGTAAAAAACACCCAACCAAACTTTCGATTAAAAAAATGTATCAAAAAGTTCTGAATTTAAATTTCATATATGTCGATTGTTAATTTATTTTTCAGTTTTTCACATTTTGAAATTGTTCCTAAGATTCCCTAGACTGTAAATCATACAATAAAACTTTGTAATCGAATTTTTATTCTTCGTAGCTGAATTTTCATTGAATTACATTTTTAAGTCCTTTGTGTGAAATGGAACTAAAAAAAAAAAAATCATTTCTTCCCGTTTAGATCGTCGAGCTGGGTTAGTTTTCGTCCATCGGCCCGTTCACGGAGGTCGTTGCATCGAGCTCTGGGCGCTCCTATGTGGTATCGCGACGTGACGAGCATTTCTTATCGCGAATGATCGTCTACTTCCCACCTACGGACGAGAACGATCGCGCTGCAGTAACGAGAAGGTACTTGGCACACGTTCGAGGAGTCGTCGCGTGCGTAGGCTATCCTCATTACGGTTTATTAGGGGTCGGGATGGTTGAACGACGAGGCCTTATGCCCCGAGCATCCGACAACCTGCCATTTCTTCGTTCGATTTCAAATTGCCGATGATTGAACCTCAATTGATCTCCCCCCCCTCCCGCCTGCCCAGACCTCTTCTGGTACGTCTAGCTTTTGTCTACTAATATCTCTCCGCGCCTACGTTGTCTCGGAAAGCTGCGAATCTTTATTTCCATTCGGATGATTGAAGAATTTTTTTTAATCGAGTATCAAAAAAAGGACTAGATTATTATCAATTATGAGCTTAGTTAAGCATTGTTTTCAGGACGAGAGAAAAAATTGTTCAAGCGAGTGAATATAATTGGAACGTTTCGTAAGGAACAATTCAAATATTATCAAAGATTTAGCTCCGAACTAAGAAGGGATAATAAGTATTGTTTAATTTTTATTTTAGAATATTTAAATAAAATGATGCTTTAATTTTGCAAAACCTATTTAAAACATTTTTAAGGCTATTTTTTGCTCTCTGTTGGAATCGCTTTTTTTCGAAAGAATTGGCTCTATTTATAGTTATAATCTATATTTCTGTGTGCACCTGTGTGTGTGTGTGTGTGTGTGTGTGTGTGTGTGTGTGTGTGTGTGTGTGTGTGTGTGTGTGTGTGTGTGTGTGTGTGTGTGTGTGTGTGTGTGTGTGCGTGCGTGTGTGTGTGTAATGATAATAATGATAGCCGTATACTACGGTGGCACAAATTTGAGCTCTATTTTTAATATTTTTAATAATATTAAAAGAAAAAAAGTGTTGCGAAATCTGCGAGCGGTCAAAAAAATTTAGAGGTCACTCAAGCCTCCCAAAAATGCAAACTTTCATTAAAAAATCGATATTTTTTTCGTTTTCTTCCCACCATCAATTTTTTATAATTTTTAAATTATAAACATTTTTAGCGAGTTTAATTTAAAAATTATAAAGCGTAAAATTTTTTATTTACATTTAATTTGAAATGAAAATTTGAATTTTTGGGAGGGTTGAGCGAACTCTACATTTTTTTCACAGCTCACAGCTTTCTCGACAATTTTTTTTTTCTTCATTAAAGCAGATAATTCGATGATGATAAAAGGGGAAAAAAATAAAGCTCAAATTTGTGCCACCCTATTATTTATATTACCGATATTATATATTTCATGCCGCTATGTAATTCAAATAAACAATATCATCTTTCTGTACCCTAATATATATATATATATATATATATATATATATATATAGGGCTACTGATTATTCGTCACGATCGCGATCCCCCGAACGGGTTATAGGACACGTTTTCCGCTATCAAACAACCCAGTAATGCTTCATGCAAAAGTGAACCATTTACGAGATATTATTGTCTTTATTATTATTTTTCAAGTGAGTGGTCGGCAACTTAAAAAATTAATTAAAAAAAAACTGTTCTATGAAATGAAACTATCTTCTGAGCTTAGTTAAGCATTTGTAGTTTGAGGACACAGTAACAAAGAATTACCAACGATAAAATGACAGTATAATAATTATTCTTATTTCATTGTTGGTAATTCTTTTTTACTGTGTTTTCAAACTACAAATAATAAAAGAGTTTTATTCTATACAACAGGTTAATTTAAATGAATTTTTAATCTTGCCTCACCCGCACTTAAAAAAATAATTGTATCTCAAAAATGGTTCACTTTTGCATAAAGCATTACTACTGGGTTATTTGATACCGGAAAACATGTTCTAGGACCCTTTCACGGAATCATGACCAATAACCCGTAGTCCTCTATAACATTGCCAATATCCACAATTATGATACGTAGCACGTTTTAAAGTCGTTTATCGCAGTCCGACGTATGTTGATCGATTGACTTTACTTTTCTAATTTTTAAATGAGCTATAAGACTTTTCGATGTGATTTTTTATTTTTATACAAAATTTCGAGAATGTGTTACGTTTTGATACGCATAGTTAGAGTCACTGCGCTATCTTTTCAGGCATGCAATTTCGGTACCAGTTAAATCTCTCTTGCGGCTCGGGAACACCAATCATTCGCACCAAGTTACGATTTATCTCTCGTGTGCGCAAAATTTATGATCGCGTTAACTCTTGTCGCGTATAATAGTTTAGTGAATGTGTTATAAATTGGTCCAACGAAAAATTCGGTTTGCTGTAGTTCGCCACTCGCAATTTATGTACGAAGTCCTTGCAGGAATGCTCATTTCATTTCTTTTTTAAATGGCAACTTTTTGAATTACCAACACGGTGAGAACCTGCATGGAAAATGTTTAATTTACCGACGCAATTTTTTTGTGACTGCAAAGTTATGTTTGCGATCGATTTTATCAGTGCGTAATTTTTTTATTGGATTTACATTTACATAATTGGATCAATATTTTTCGATAATCCTATATTGTTGGAATATCAGCAACATAATATTTTCGTATAATTTCGTACACGCTTTCAACGAAATTCTTCACAGGAGATTTTATAGAATTTGGATAAATAAATAATACGCTCGAATTATTAAAAGTGTCTGAAATAATTATCATATTTTTGGCAAGCTACGTTATTGCTTTCGGATAGAGTGATATTTTCGGAATATCCATAATTCAATATTTACCAGCGATTCGAACTTTTCAAAATATTTATAATAACGCAGCTTCAATATTTTTCAAATATTTAGAATATGATGAAAAATATTCTAAATATTTAAAAAATATGAGTTATTTCATGTTTTATGAGTGTTTATGAGTTATTTCGAATTTTTGAATTATTCAAAATTTCTATAACATTGATACTATTTTTGGCAAGTTGCATTATTGCTTTTGGATAGTTTACCTTTCGGAATATTTATAATTAAATATTTTTGTCGAATTCGACCTTTTTGGAATATTTATAATAAAGGAACTTCGAGCATTATATTTTCTTCCAAGGATCAATGAATTTGGCATTTGTGGGGGTGCAAGCGAATTGTCGTAATCCCGCGGAAAAACGTGCGGTATACGACTTGGCACTGTGACTAAGTACAAAATAATGTCACCGTAATGGTCGAAATGGTCTCTGCCCACCGAGCTTTCGAACTCGGGATATACGCCATAGTTTAATTCTCGCGAAAGTTGTACGGACATGTGCCACGATTGCGTCAATGCGCCGTGGGCGTACAATCCAATAAATCGCAACTTCTGGAAAGCCGGAAAGTTTGCTGGTGATTTCCCTTCTACGCTTTGTCTCGAAGGGTGTACAGAAATTCGGCGTATAAACAATATGGAGAGTGAAAATTACATTTCCGTATTTTGAAAAAGTAAAAAATCCAAACAAGCGTTAGCTATAATCATTGCGTAAAAAGATTTTCAAAAATCTCGTTGACGTTCTGGTACATTTGACACCAAATTACCAATATAGCTGATTCTTTTTTTTTATTTGGATTTTCGACTTTGTTCGAATATTTGAAATGACACTTTAAGGAAAATAGTCCTACTTGCAACAATGGACTTTCAATGGAGTGTTAAAATGATTATCATTATAGCATTATATTGTTATTCTATATACAGATAATAATAATGATAATGAAAATAAAGTTACAATTAAGTGAAAATAAAAATGTAATCAAAATATTGTACTGATATCGAATTGGTATTATTATAAATTGACAATCCAATAACTTGACAATTTAGTAAAACAATAATTCAATACTTTGATAATCGAATACTTTAATAATTTAATAATCTGAAAATGTAATAATTCAATAACTCAAGACTTCAATCATTTAATAATTTTATCATTGAATACTTCGAAATCTTGAAAATTTGATAACATAATAATTCATTAATATAATAATTTCATAATTCAACAATTGAATAACATAGTACAAAAATATATCGAGGTTTCTCGAAATTCGGGGGCTTATTTCCGCATCCCTATGTGGGTCAATAAGAATTACACCAATACAGTTTCCCTGGCCGTATCACCGTTACCGACAGGTCGGCGATGAACTCCCACCGAGGGTAACGCATTTCCAGAAGCGAGACTCCCGAACTGACCAACTCTCGTCGTAATCTCCGTCTCACCAGCTGCCAGCAGGTACGGCAACTGTTGGCCTCTCCCCTCTCTCGGTCAGTTACCTGAAAAGCCTCGAACGTTGATACTGAAGTTCTGTGTACCCCTACACCCTCTTCTTTTCCGCACTTGCCGGTAGTTCCTAATTACAGCTTACTCGAATATAATACGTAGGCGAAATTCGTCGCTTTCGCAGAGCCCACAGGGCGAAGCCCTTACAATAGAATACCCGGTGTACGCATCATCGCCGCAGGTAGTACTGGTTTATGTATATAGATTAAAGTGTCAAATTATATATATATATATATATATATATATATATATATATATATATATATATATATATATATATATATATATATATATATATATATATATATATATATATATATATAACACAGCTCATAGTAATGGATTTCAATTCTTACGAATTTTTTTCTTTTTTCAAGCCGCGTCTTCATTTCTACAAAAGTGCAGATACATACGTACATATATATATATATATATATATATATATATATATATATTGATAAATCGATATTTTTGGAAAATTAGTTGCATAACATTTTTGAATAATCTCGCAATACTTTTTGAATGATTTCACATATTTTGAATATTTATTATATACACAATTTATTGTATAAGAAAAGTAATGTAGCATGTAACTAATATATAACAAAAACTCTAAAAATGTGAAATCGTTCAAAAAGTATTGCGAAATTAGTCAAAATTGTGTACAATTAATATTCCAAAAATGTCAAATTATCCAAATTTGTGTCTCTGCACGTATATAGAAATGAAGACGCATGTTGAAAAAAAAAATTCGCTTACGAATCTTTTTTTTTTCTATATATAGAGCGAAAATAGAGCCCATGTAGACGAATTTTTATTTTTACGAATCGTGCTCTTGCTCATTATGAGTCATCATTTCTTTATATACATAGACATATAAACGATACAGAAATATTATCATAATATAATTATTCAATACCTCAAGATATATATAAATAATATTATTAAAACTATAGCCCATATTCATGGATTTCAATTTTTACCCCCCTTTTTCTTTCTTTAATATGCGTCGTCACTTTTTGATGTGTTTATAAATATGTTGAAACATTCATATAGTATTTACATAATTTTTATTTTTAATATTCATTCCTCTCCTCCTGCATATATATATATATATATATATATATATATATATATATTTGATCATTTACATCGTATTTTTATTATAATGTTTACTAATCCATGATAGTTCTCTCTCTCCCTCTGTTTCTCTATCACCGCCCTTCGCTCCTCTCTTTACATGCATATTTACATAATAGATTATTTATATAATATTTATATTATAATTTATACTCATTCATGATCTTTCGCCCCCCCCCCCTCTTTCACTCACCCTCTCTTACCCCCCGCTCTCACTCACTCGCCCCCTCTCTCGCCTCATACATATATATATATACACTATACGCATCGGGGGTGCAAGCTAAAGCCAAGGTGCTCCTCCAAAAGGGAGGGCCTTACGTTTTCCCTTTTAAAAGGGAGCGCAAAATAAATTCGGGGGTTGCACCGTTCCGAGCTTCATTCTACAATTATCCCTCGAGGTGTAAAGCAGCGCTCCTCGGAGGATCGAAAGTTCGCTGGTCGTGCAAGAACGAGAAGTGTCAACGAGTTTAACGGACGAGTGATATCCCTGTGCAAAAATTGTTTCTCCGTTCGGGATTATTCTCAATCAAGTAAGTTTAATCTTCTTCACGAATATTCCGCGACGAGACACACGAGTTGTTGGGACAACAAACATTTTTTTTGCATTTTTTTCGCGGGCACAACGTCGAGGAGTGTATTGGATATATAATTTTCAATCAAGTAAATCCACGCTTCTTCACGAATATTCCGCGACGAGGCACACAAGTTGTAAGAACAACAAACTTTTTTTTTCCGCGGACACAACGTCGACGAGTGAATTGGAGATTCGCGCTGTATCGAGCAAGGCTCATGTTATATTTGGAAAAATGTACGCAACGAGTGTGACACACGTGGGCCTGATAAATGTTTCTATAATCCACGTGGCTGTTATTTATTCAATCAAAGTGTAGCCAATTTTAATTTATATTACTAAATAAATCGCCAATTTTATTAAAAATAGAAATCTCTGTGATAAATTACTAATTTAAAAAAAGACAATAAATTGCTAATGTCAAAAAAGAAATTTCAAAATCTAAGACGCAATGCTAGTTTCATTTGGAAAAGAAGTATGTGTCAATGTTCGTTTTTTCTTTCGGTTCGATATTATTAATTTCGATGTACAAAAATCGCCGATTTCGTTGCAGTTATTTAAACAAATCTAGCTACGTGTTTGATAATTTTTTAAAATTAATCGGTCAGCGCATGGTTTTTTAAAACTTTATTGCTCGTTACATTCGCCACCGTGTTCTTGTTTTCGAAGTTTTTCCGTCGACTTTTTATTCATTATTATGTCGAATTATTTCACGTCGAAGAGAAACTCAGCCTTCTAGTGAAAAAAATACTCGGGTTTGGTTCATTTTTATTTTCGTCACAAACATAATATTGCTCAGAGAAAATGATTTCCTGAAGGAGCTAGATTTTTCCCACAAAACGTATGAATTTTACACTACATTTATTTGGGTTTTTCCATAAAACTTTTCTATCCAACTGATATTTTACCCTAAGCTAGGCTTCATTGTTTGTAAAATTACCTGTCGGGGTTAAAATCATTCCAAATTATCGATTCTTATCGTTATCAATAATAATTCATTTTACGGTGTATCGCATTTTAGAAAAAAGATCGCGAAAAGAATCGACAGATATGAATTCATTTATTTTTAATGAAAAACATTGACTTTCTTTTTTATTTTACTAAATTTCTCGTCTCTACAAACAATCAGTTTTCATTTTACAAGTGTACAATACATTTCGAATGCTGTCCATTTTTTTCCTCGAACAGACCTTTTGAAATGGCTTTGACGAAGCCAAAATTAAAATAGGATTTTCTTTTCCCTCAAGGGATCGAGGACCTTTCCAGTAGATTCGCGTTTTTGGAATTAAATTTGGAGTATGAATAGAATTGTTGGTCGCACGTGATAGAGACCCAAAAACAGTAGGAATACAAAGTCGCACTGAGGAGTCGATGCGTAAGGGAGCTGGAAAATTTCCAAGTACGCGTTGTGCTCGAACGCATCGTCATAAAAGTACAATAGAGTGGCCGTCGAATCGGGGACCTCTACGGCTCAACAAAAGGGCCCGCACCCTCGCTCATTGTTTCGAGCCCCTTCCCTCAGCATGGGAAGTGTAAAATTTGTTTTTGTCCACAAGTGCTAAGCGCGCTAGGCAATAGACTGGAGCAGGTAGAAGTAATCGCAACACTTGTGGCATGGATAAAGGATTATTCATTTCAACATTTAAACCGAGGCTTAATGTATTACTGGGGACGCGAGAAATTTCACCGAGTTTTTCATTGTCCGACGATTCACCGAATTTCCCTCGAGTTAAGACATAAAGTAGCTGTTCAACATGGGTCTATAATAAAATAAGACCCCCTTAAGTCTTCGACCGTGTCGCGTTGCAGCGCTAGATACTTTAATTTCCAATGGGTAACATTTTCCAGCCTCATGTGTCACAATAAGGTGCAGAAAATGTTTGCTGTCCTCGATTTCCTCGTCTAAAGGCGAAATGACGTTTACGCGCTTGAAAAATCAAAATATCGAAATTTTCCTCAAAACCTCACAACGGAATTGAAATTTTGTTACTAAATGTCTGGGCGGAAGGACCATGGTCCGCTGGATATTCGTTATTTAACTGTATTGATAAACTGTAATCGAAAATGTTCAAGAAAAAATGTTTTGATGGAGGTAATCTCAAATAAAAGAGAACGTCAACCCAGCCATGCTAGAAACACGCATGTTCACATTCGAGCCATTCCGTTCGGTAAAAAAAACAGCTTCGAAAAATAGCGAAAACTATCGCGTAGGTAATTGTGACAAAAGTGCGTGTGCCACGTTTGCCATCTGGTGGTGCCATCGAGCGGCAAACAGCATGATCACGTCGATAAAAACGGTCCCAACCTAGAGCGGCGTAGTTTAGTAAATCCCAAGTGTCATTTCGTCTCGATGATAATGTTGGCCGGCGTTGGTGGCCTTCGTCAGTACCTAACCACGTTGTTTTCAAAATTGCAGAGTCTTCCTCTTCGGCCAAAGTGTTGAGGCGAGCGGGTGATCGACAGCTGCAGAGTTGCGTGATCAAAGCCAGGAAGAGTTTTCGAGGAGTCGAGACTCAGCTTCGCCAGCGATAATCAGCCAACGAATGAGAATGATTTCCGGTGGTTGTTCAGAGATGGAATCGGGGACGTATCACAGCGAGGGTTATCCTTACGTGGAGATAGTGGAGCAACCGGCGAGCAAAGCTCTCCGGTTCCGTTACGAGTGTGAGGGTCGTTCGGCTGGAAGTATCCCGGGTGCCAACAGCACCCCCGAGTACAAGACGTATCCGACGATAAGGGTGCGCAACTACCAAGGTCGGGGTATCGTAATAGTGTCTTGCGTGACGAAGGACGAGCCGTATCGGGCTCATCCTCACAGTCTGGTTGGCAAGGGGACTTGCAAGGCAGGTGTATGTCGTATGGACCTGACACCTGGCAACCCTGACGTGAGCTTCGTCAACCTTGGGATCCAGTGCGTGAAGAAGAAGGACATTGCCGAGGCGTTGTCGCTGCGCGAGAAGATCCGGGTGGATCCTTACAGGCTCGGTTTCGATCACAAGGGACAAGCGTCGAGCGTGGACCTGAACGTGGTTAGAATGTGTTTCCAAGTGTTTATCGAGGGCAAGGAGGGTAAGGTGAACATTCCCCTGAAGCCGGTAGTTTCCGAGCCCATCTACGACAAGAAGGCGATGTCCGATCTGCTGATCTGCAGGCTGAGTCATTACAGTGCCTCGGCGGCTGGTGGCACGGAGATGATAGTGCTCTGCGAGAAAGTCGCAAAGGAGAACATCCAGGTGCGTTTCTTCGAGAAACGGGACGGGCGGGAGGTCTGGGAGGGTTACGGTGACTTCAAGTCGATCCACGTGCACAAACAAGTAGCCATTACATTTCGCACACCTGGCTACAACGATCAGGACATCGAGGAGCCGGTGCAGGTCTATCTGCAGCTAAAAAGACCCTCGGACGGTGCCACCAGCGAGCCCTTGCCCTTCAAGCTCTTGCCATTGGGCACCGATGATCACGACTGTCTCAGAAGGAAACGCCGCAGATTTTCGGAGTGTCCTCGGGCCGAGGTGTTGCGAAGGATACAATCGGAGGCCGAGAAGCAAGGGATTTTGCTGTCCGAGCCAATCTTCGAGTGCGCCAATGATCCCCTCAAGTTGGACGACTGCGCTCAACCGTCTAACGTTGAAAGCACCGCACAAGCGGCTTTCAACGAGGGTGCCTACTCGTTCGTCTGCATGCCCGAGACTCCGGTGCAATCGCCCGCCAGCCCCGCCGTTGACGTGGCCGCCTACGCCAATCAGGACTCCCCGGTCAGCCTGCCGTCACCCGCCATGGGCTACGCCGCGTACAACGGCTTCCCAGCCGACAACCATGCCAACGAGGAGTTTGAGACGGCCCACCACAATCAGGCTTATCCGCAGCAGCAAATGGACCGCTCGAATTACGCCAACTGCTATCATCATCAACTACCAACCCATCATCAGCAGCAGAGCCCCCCCGTTTTACAGAAACTCAGCGTGCCCCAAAACTTCCAGCAAACCGTTTATCAGCAAGATCATCACCAAGAGCCTTTCGGTGAGCCAGACCTGATCGACATTCACGGCCAACAACCAACCAGCTTCGACGCGAGTCTAAATCAATTGGACTCGGCCGAACTGGCGGCCTTCAATGTGTCTGTATCCGAGACTCTCTCGACTGGATTCTCGTTGATCGATCATCCGATTAAAATGGAGAACAACATGAAGTCGGGAACAATGCCCGTGAGCGTTGGGGCTTCCTGGTGCGCCATGTAGTGGATTCTTCACGTGCTATTTTCTTTCCTTCTTCTTTTCAAGGACATTCCAGGAACTGTAGTTGCGACTAAAGTGACGATAGCTTTATACGTACTTGATTGTTAACTGTGTATCTTCGCGCGCATATTTTAATGCTCATAGTTTTGTAGCTCGATTTAAGATGTTATGTGATATCGACCGTACGCGCCCTAAATATAAGCTCAGATTCGTCTGTACATAGGATACGATATGACACTTTTTTACTTTTAAATACATGCAACTTAATTGGTGAAAGGCGATTATTTCTTTTTTTATTTACCTATCCGGAGTGGAGTGACACGTTCCTTTGTTACATGCCTCTTCGGCTCTACCGATTTTGAATCACACTGTCGAGGAAGATCGATGAAAATACTAACAAATTTCAAGTACGATTTTTTTTTTACTTGAACGTCTAATAATCACAAACTCTGAATAGTTTTATTACAACGAATTTCTGGTTGAGTAAAAATACGATCGAAAAGTCTACCGATGTTAGCAGCGAAGCTATCGGATATATCTTTCCACTGTATATCGTATGAAAAGTGGCCCTCAACGCCGTCCAGTATGTTTGGGTTTGGTTCTACTACCCAAATAAATCCAATGAAACTCACATTGTATGGAAAACGGTCTGCGTAGTCCGGTTTTGGGTTAAGGTTCACCATTCAAGCAAACTCAAACAAATTCCCATCGTACGGAATATGGTCGTCAACATCGTCCAGTTTCCCCCATTAGAACTCAAAATGTTGGCCTCTTCTGTTCCAGCGCGCATCCTACCAAGAAGCCAAGTTGTTCGAGAGGATCGTCAAGTGGTCGGAATCAACATGTTGAACATCTGCCTAATACTCACAATGTGCCTGGTGACCTTGACCAGTCTGACGAGCGCGAGCGTTCGGAACAGCGGTCTGTACGTGGACAACGGGCAGGATCAGACCGTCATTCACGAGTTGACAACGCAGAAGGAGAAGATCGCTTTGGAGCACGAGATCCTGAAGCTCCTGGGTCTTCCGGAGAGGCCTAACGGGGCGACCGGCAAGGCTCCATTGACGAAGAGATCGGCGCCCAACTTTTTACTCAACGTATACGAGAGCTCGTTGGGCGACGAGGCAGTCTCGTGGAAGAGGCCGATCGCGAGCTTCGACAGGGGTCACTTTTATCTGAGCGGCGATGAGATGCGAACGATAAATCAAAGCGACTCGATCGTGACGTTCTCGGCCCAGCAGAGTCATCAAGGCGCGGGTGGGAAGCCCGACCGCGTCAAAAGGATATGGTTCGACGTTGGCGCGGCGCCCAAAGACGAGCGTATGACATCGGCCGAGCTGAGGCTCTATCGAGGACCGGATGCGAAGAACCGCAAGAATCGTGGCGCCTTCACGATAATTGTCTATCGAGTGTCCCGCGCGAACGGCGACGAGAGAAGCTTCCACTTCGTGGACTCGATAAACACGACTTCCGGTCAGGAGGGATGGTTGACGTTGAACGTGACCGAGTCGTTGGCTCATTGGATGAGCAATCCCAGGGAGAACAAGGGTCTCTATCTATCGGCTTATCCGATCGATCGTTCCTCCCACGAGACGAGACCCGAAGACATTGGCATTGTCGGCTTCAAGGGCGACGTCGAGCGGCAGCCCTTCATGGTCGGCTTCTTCGAGAGCACGGGGCTCAGCCAGCTGCGGATTTACAAACAACCAATGAGTCTCGACTACGTCGAGCTCGACTCGACCCAGAAACCAAAGAGAGACACCTCCACCGACATTCGAGACTTGCTGAAGGACTATTACAACGGCACACCTCTGCCGCCCTCCACCAAGCCCTGCAGGATTAATACACTCTACGTGAGCTTCAAAGACCTTCAATGGCAGGATTGGATTATCGCCCCGGAAGGATACGACGCTTATTATTGCGGCGGCGAGTGCAAATTTCCGCTGAACAGTCGAATGAACGCGACCAATCACGCCATCATCCAGACGCTCGTCCATCTGGTACGTCCGTCAAAAGTGCCTAAGCCCTGCTGCGCACCGACCCAACTCTCCACCATCTCGCTCCTCTACTTTCACGATGACAACAACGTCGTCCTTCGAAAATACAAGAACATGGCGGTTCGGGGCTGCGGTTGCCACTGACGGATTCAAATCTTTATTCCAATCACGATTGCAATGGGATAAGCCCAACCGATTTCACCTGGAGGCTGTCGTTTTTAGCCATTTAGATATCTAGACTTGTAGCACGTTATTGGTGGCAATTGGATCGACACCTCACGGTGGAGACTCCAGGATTCCAAAGAGATCTTTTCTTATGGGACTTCTTATGGGATTGGTACTATACGCTAGGGCGAGTTCCACAAGGCATCAGTGAAGAAGAATAGTGCAATAATAAGTGCATTGAAGAGGAATAGTACAGCGAGGAACACTGCTCTTGTAAAATCGACAAATAATGAGATACGGAGAAAGAGAAGGGCCGGTGTAACTTTCACATTCATGGATGTAGATATACCCCAGTTGGTGATCACGAGCAGCCTGATCTACGGCTATCTTATAACCGGACTTCAATAATCAACACGTTGGCGACACGTTCAAGTGTTCCCACTAAACCAGCTGTCAAAGGAATCCAATTCGCTGCACAGAAAGCCTCGTTTTGGTAATTTCGTTATCGTCCATTATGGAATAAGGGCAGCCTCGGCGAATGTGCATATCGCGTCAAATCGCGACGAATAAAAATCCAAATCAGTTCAGCAGTGCCGTTGCCGTGCCATTTGCGCTTAACGAGCCAAGCCAATGAGCACTCGGGCCACATGTGCCTAACCGATAATTGGCAGTTGCGCGGCTACAAAGTTTATCGCTCAGTTATCCAACGACGTGTCTGTGACTTGCGCCTCGCGCGTCAAAAATTCTGAACGAGAAGGAGAACAAAAAAAGCGTTCCCTACCGTTCCACGCTAATTGCACCCGAACGTGTTTCTCCCCTCGGGCGTTATTACAAATAAAATTCCTCTCGAGCGGAGAACTTCCGGTATGACGCGGGCCCGATCGCCAGCCAACAAAGCCATTATGCAAATTTTACGCTTAATTGAACCAAGGCGGAGGAAAAAAGGCCATAATTGATTGCTTACCCTTGAGCTGTAACGAAGAATTTATCAATCAACG
This sequence comes from Ophion obscuratus, assembly GCA_964007375.1. Taxonomy (NCBI): domain Eukaryota; kingdom Metazoa; phylum Arthropoda; class Insecta; order Hymenoptera; family Ichneumonidae; genus Ophion; species Ophion obscuratus. The sequence continues at coordinate 59,298,080 of OZ023316.1, read as the reverse complement.
ATTGAAAATTGTCTGATTCGAGAACTCATGAGTAATAATCATCATGCACAACGAATACTGTTTTTTTTTTTCACCAATAAATCACATAACGGCATCACTCATGTTTATTCGTATTATGCAATTCATATCCTGAGTGATAGGACGATCTTGCGTTCTTTTTGTTTGGCAATTTGTGAAAGTATCTGACGCGAAGCATTCTTTTCTATTGCAGTTTTATTAAATGCTGACAAATCGGGAATTCTCTGTCCGTCGATGCGAATTTTCGAAGAATTATTTATTGTTGGACTTTGGTGGGGTCTCAATACATCGCTATCATTTGAAGCCGAAATGAATTTATTGAATAATTACAGATACTTAAGGGCTTCGTATGCGAACAGAGTTTTATATATAATAATAATATGAGTGTATAAAATATAAATAACATATAAAAATAAAATAAAAAAAATATATATACATTTTTTAAATTTATATGTAATATATTATTTGTTCGACAATAAGAATTAATATTAATTAGAAGTTATATTACTCATGCGTATGGGTTTATAATAATTATAATTTATAAGGTAGTTTATAAGGCATAATAATAAATTGTAATTATTTATATTTAATGTATAACAATATTTATATAAATTATTCGCGAATTATTAAAAAAAACATTGTTGTTATATATTATTATTATTATTATGCCCTATAATTATATAGGGCATAATAATAATAATATATAACAACAATGTTCTTTTTATAATTCGCGAATAATAATAATAATTCTCATAAGTATCGGCTGCATATAGAGACCTACAGAAAATACGAAACATGATTACAAATGAATAATTGCGTACCTCTATGTGCGTGTGTGTAGTGTTCTAACGATGTATGGTCCATTTGATTAGAATTTAACATTTTACCGGTATTTTTATAATTGAAGGAGCAGAAAAATAATTTTAACAATCATGTTTTGCTCTACACTCAATACGATTATTAGAATAGAAACTTAGGTCTTAACAAAACTGTACGTAGTCCATTATTGCAATTTATGAATGGATGTAACATAAATATGCAATACTGAAGATGGTATGTTTTTTTCAAAAATAAAAGGTACTATGGAGATGGTTTTCCGATCGCTCATTAAGGTAACTGCAATCACAAGCCGAAGTTTATATATAAACTTCGGCTTGTTTCTATAGCTGTTTCGCTAGTTTCGCTATAGCGAAACTTTCCGTATTCGGAAAACGTTGATTATAACATCAGGCTTAAATGTGGAATTAGAGGGACAGAGACGGTCGATTTGGACCGCTTATTTTTCTTCTCGTACTCGAATGATCGACAGCAAGGCTTGTTCCAGGCGTAATATCTTTCGGCATTTTTACGAGTCTACATTCTTCGGAAATTGTGCCGGTGTGGAGGGAGAAATAATTGCCAATGATAGACTAGGCTTATTGTTATTGCTTTTCCGATACAGAGAACAATAACGACCGCTTGTTTTTGTCGGATAGAAAAAAAGACGCTTTTTTCTGGAAGTGAGCGAGATCTCCTGAACGAGTGCCGATTCGTGTTGCCACGGTCGCAATTATTGCTAATTATTTCTGCGTATTGGCAAATTAGTGTCGACATCACAAAAATCAGCAAATCATTGTCGATTTCACAAAAGTCGACGAATGAATGCCAATTTCTTTGAGAACAAGCAAATGAGTGCCGATAAAAAAAATCGTCATGCGAGAGCCGATTCTATAAAAATCAGCAAATAAGTGCCGACTTGATTTTTAAATCGGCAATCAAGTGTCGATTTGTTAAAAATCGGCAATCAAGTGCCGATTTGTTAAAAATCGGCAATCAAGTGCCGATTTGTTAAAAATCGGCAAATGAGGCCCGATTCGGTAAAAATCGGCAAATGAGGCCCGATTTGGTAAAAATCGGCAAATAAGTACCGATGATTTGTTAAAAATCGGCAAATGAGGGCCGATTTCACAAACACCGTCCACGCGTGCGTCGATTTTCTTGCGAAAATCAATCGCTACACTTGAAACACAACGACGCGGATGTTGATGAAATCGAATGAGTCGAATATTCATGCGCCAATAATACTGATTGATATTAATCTTCGTAATGAATCGAAGAACAGCACGTAATAAATTAAATCAGCGAGCAGACGTCGTAGCGTTCTGAAAATACATGATCCAGCTATAGGATGAGTGCAAATTTTTCACGATAGACGAATCGTTTATTTTACAACGAATGACAATAGGTCTCGATGTATTATTTTTTTCTATCGACTCGTATTCGTTTTTCATTGATCCTCATTTGCCATTAAAACGTCGCCAAGGCGGATTATTCAATGGGTCTTTAGTTCGTAATTCCGATATCAGCTTATGTAAAAAAAAGGGTTTCACCAGGTGAAGTGCGCGCATCTGAGAATCTCAAGCACTTGCATATACGTAGAAACGTCCGTTGGTCAAACGAGCTTAAGTGACTAAGTCAATTAGAAGTGGTTCTCATGAGCCATCCGGAATGTCAAGTGCAAACGTCAAATCGAAGAAAATCATTGGTTATGACGATGAGGACAAATTCTTTTTTCACGAGTCTACTTGAGGGCTCAAAAAGGGCGCATTTGGGTCGGGCTTTATATACCATTAATACACAGTCTTGCCAGGTGTGAGTTATTTTTTAATTGAAAAATATTAAGAAACAATGTAGTTATTACTGTTTAAACATAGTGGCGCCGTTGCTCTGCATAGCCAATCGGTGTAGGTCCTTCTGGCACTCATGCTCATTTGAAATGGAAAATTAAAAAACCTACTTTTAGTGTAATAATAAAAAATCCGTATGCAAGGATACTTTTTTGAAAATTGCAAAATCACAAGGATGGAAAGGTATAGAAAAAAAGTTTGATATTCAACAATAAAAAAGAATTTGGATCATTTGTTGTTAACCAGTGGATAGAAATATACAAAAATAATCCGGTCGCACAACAGAAAACGTTATAAACTTTCTGTTCGAGTTTGAAGTTAATCGAATGAATAGATTTTGAGATACGAATCGAATGAATAGATTTTGAGATACGAAGGACCGTTCCATAAAACATAGTTTCGAGAAAAATGCGAAACAACAATTTGACCCTTTACAAAAATCGTCATGGCTCGGAAATTTTTTCGATTTTTTTACAAAATATTTCATACTTTGAATATATATGATATAATTTACTTTGAAAAATGTCAAGCTTAAACCTTCACATTCGACCAGCTTGTTATAAAAAATGACTCGTCGATTGAAAAATAGAAGTCTAGTTTCGCGATCTTGGCAATTTTGGATCATCAACGATACAGTAATTTCCTAATTGGCGAAGTTAAAATTTTTTGATTTTCTTTCTTGAGAGGTCAACGATGGCCACGGGTTCCGAGCCACTCGGGTTATTACATGAGAACAATTGATCCTCGACCTCGCTTCTAAAACCTTAGAAATACATTACGCACGTCACCAGTGGCTTCCCTATAAAGCTGGCATTTTTCAATACCAAGGTTCGCACTTCCAGTGAAAAGCTCAGTTAGCCAAGAGCCGTCGGTAGCGATAAATCAGGCGGAAGTTAACGCGAAACGTACCGTAGATTTGACCCCAAGAGGGAAAGATACTCAAGTACCAGGGGGGTTAGAAAATTAGCGCGACAGTGCCGGAAGTCGCTCTCATCGTTCATGGGTGGCCACTAGGTTGTTGTTTATTTTAATCAAGCGACTGTTCGAACAGTGACAATGGCGAATGCTCGCGCGATGTTGGCCATTTTTGGCATATTGGCAGCGTGCACCTGCGGTGTACGATCCGAGTGTCCCAACCGCGTGCAGATATCCGTCCTGACGGCGGTCCACGATGATCCCGCCTGTCAAAAAGTATCCCCGAAGGGCGTGCTCCTTTTCGAGGCCGTCAAGTTTCTGGTGGATGAGCACAACAACGCTACAAACGGCTATAAAATCGGTATGTTCAAGCGGAACACTGATCCGAGCAAGGCTCATGGCAATTGTTCTCGATGCTGTTGCAGAAGCCGTCGTGATGGATACGTGCGGAAGTCTGACCGGGGCTGTCAAGTCAGCCATGAAAGCTCTCGTCTGGGCTGATATGGACTGCCTTCATCCACCGTACTACTTGGGTATTACTATGCGTTCGATCGTTTCTTTTTTCCTGAGCTCACGAGACGAAAGATATTTTCATATTGTCTTGTTTTAGGAATGATCGGCCCTGATACCGCTACTAATGCCGATGCGGTGCACAAGATAACATCGGTATTGGGAATACCTCATATCCTTACGCGACCGTCGACCTCGCCATATCTGCATCACCTCGTCAAAGAGTCCGACTCGTTTGTCGCACAGGTTGGTGCGCTTTTGATGATTGTCCTTGATCGCTTTTTAATAGGCGATCGCTTCATAATGAGCAGTCGCCAGATTGGCGATTAAAATGTCCATCGCTCTTTTCAAATACGGGACACCCTGTATAGACAGTAATTTTGATTTTCATAACGATTTTGATACCGATCTTTGTACCGATATCGATGACGATTTTTATACTGATCTCGATCACGATTTTCACACCGATCTCGATACCGATCTCTATCACGATTTTCATACCGATCGCCATACCGATCTTCGTGCCGATCGCGATAATGATTGCCATACCGATCCTCGTACCGATCTCGATAATGATTTTCACGCCGATCTCGATTATGATTGCCATACCGATTTCCATACCGATCTTCATCCCGATTTGCACACGCTTAAAAATGAGCACGCGTCTTCGCACCCATTTTGACGATCGATCAACTGTGAAAAGGGGATTCTCCGAGTGGTGGAGACACTGAAATGGAAGTCCTTCACGCTCGTTGCTGACAGCGACGAGGACAACGAGGACGATGTGCAGAGCATTGCAAAAATATTGACGAGCAACGCGATCGCGCGGGGACTCTGCGTGCTGGTATACGACAACGACGAGGAGGACTTGACCTCGCAAATTGTTCACATTGGCAAGCCACCCGCCGACTTTTTCAAAAAGGCCGTGAACGCGACTGTGCTGATATCGAGCGAGGGAAATCTCGAGAATTATATCAGTCGCGTCAACTCGTCGAACACGATTGTCCTGTTGGAGGACGCGAGGTGGGTACATAGTGCACGATGTCGTTGAACGCATTTTATTTATTTTTCCTCCTTTCTCAAATCCGTCGAGACCACGTTTTAATATTAATGTATAACATGCGTGATCACCGTACGCCTGACGTATAGATACAACTTTTTTACGTCGATCCAGATTGCGCTGTCTCTAACGCGATCGCGTAAGATTTACGCGTACAAGGTGTCTCGTAAAAAGTTGATTGATTGTTTCGTGATTCTTTTTTCTACCGGCATTTCAGTCGCTGCTTTTGTTCAATTTTTCTTAAAAATACACACAGTTTTCGGTCAGCGTAATGTTGAATTTGAATTTCACCTTGCGCTTTATATCGCTGGGGTGTTCGTATATACCTTGTCTATATTTACATTTCAAGAACATTCATGGGTAATTTTAATCGATTTTTATTTGAAAGTTTATTAAAATTGACTTAAGTATAATCATAATCATGAAATACATATACAATGTTTTTGATTGTAAATACATGGGGTATCTAAATATTTTTGATTCGTTTACAATTAATTCAATCAATTCCTGAGTTCCATCGTTTACTTTATCGGGTTTTTACGTCCCTTGCCTATTGAACCCTTTCTATCACTCCCTACCCGCACTTTGCTAATCTAATCTAACTTCTGTTGCGTCCACAGTCGTCTTAAGGCGAGAGCCTGAATTCGAAGTTCCAAAAAAGCGTTTTTTCGGGAATTTTTTTGGAAAGGAAAAAATAGTGAGCCCAGTAAACATTGAGGTATCTTTTTATATATATTTGAAATGTGTAAAAAAAAAATGTTCAACAGGAAACAATAAATGACTGCAGATTGATCAGCCTACTCCATGTGCGTCTTGCCACTGCAGGCCCCAATCGGCGGGAAAGATTCAGCACGTAATTGTTGACTGAACCAAATAAACCAACAAAATTTTCAATTTTCATATATTTTTCTTTTGGGTGAATTAAGAAAAAGCAGAAAAAATCGTGTAATTATAACTTTTCTCAGGATTGAAAAAAAATGGGTTGAAAAAAACACTTTAACGTGCTATAAACATTATTTTAAAAGACTTTTTCAAAGACCCCTTTAGTTCACTTTGAAGAGATTCTCATACTGAAGAAAGTAAACTTTTGTTTGATTCAATAGGTCATCTAGTTTTTTTTTGCTATCAAGCTCGCCAATTTGGAAAAATCGTGTGAATGAAAAATGGAGAAAACGCGCTTTGAAAATTTCAATAAGAGGAAATATCAATATATCAAATATCAATCGCTTCACTGCTTTTTGCCTTGTATCTTTAAAAAGATTTACAATTGGCCTCTGTAACTTTGTAAATATATTCTTGGATAGTTTATCTATCGATTTTAGCAAAAAAAAAAAAAACGATTTTTCGGACCTTCTTCAGGCTCCCGCCTTAAGCTACAAAACATTACAACCGTGTCTTTGCGGAGGGTATGGGGGAAACTGTGGGAAGCCCGTGCCGGTGTAGACACGGCTCTTATATTCTCGTGATTCTCTGGTCACAGACTTAAGACGAAATGACACACTCAAAGCAAAACTTCGCTGCTTGATGCGCGCTAGCCTCAAAGCTAAGCGGTCACCGCTCGCAGTAGTGGCCACGCACAATGCTGCTTAACGCGAAGTACCGCCAGAGCCGAGCCCCGACCGCCCATCCACCAGTGTCGGTTCGTTGATTCATTTACAATATAAATAGGACACACATTTTATTTTTCTTTTAAGAAACAATAATAACAAATAATAATCACTTTAATAACATTTTAAGGGTGGTGAGACACTTTTATTATCCGTGCACATATATACATACGCATCTATATACATACAGGGTGTCCCAAAACTCAACGATAATCTGAGACCGGATGAAAGGCCAAGTTATACCAGTTCTGGGAAAAATACAAAAAAAAATCCATATCACTCAGTTCAGCGATAATAGACATTTAAAAAAAAAAGTTGAAATTCGACACCCTTGGTCGCATTTTCAAGTCCTGTGATCACCAATGTCACAATTTCGCTGTGATTTTTTTAATTTTGTGATCTTCATTAACGATGCTATTAATCGCAACTACAAATTAATGCAAAAAACATTGTTAATTTAATAAAATAAGTTAAGTTTTAGTGAGTCATGGTTCCCAAAAATATTGTTACTTAACTTTGACACTTCATTTTGAAAAAAAATGTACTACACTACCCTTGGCAAGTTGTTTCAAAAGATGGCGCATTTAATCAAGATTTCAAAATGGTGCAACACTTGCCACTTTTCTTGCCATTAAAAATTTTATTTCTTATTTTTTTCAAATTGAGCTCATTTTGAACAACTCAACATTAGGAATTTTTGTTACTAAAATTTGTTATTTTTTGTTTCTGGTCTGAAATAAAATTATTATTTTTAGTAAAGAGATAATTGAGTCAGTTAATAACCAATTTTTATTGTAAAAAACATATGTTTTTTACAATATGTTTTTTAATAAAATATGTTTTTTACAATAAAAATTGGTTATTAACTGACTCAATTACCTCTTTACTAAAAATAATAATTTTATTTCAGACCAGAAACAAAAAATAACAAATTTTAGTAACAAAAATTCCTAATGTTGAGTTGTTCAAAATGAGCTCAATTTGAAAAAAATTAGAAATAAAATTTTTAATGGCAAGAAAAGTGGCAAGTGTTGCACCATTTTGAAATCTTGATTAAATGCGCCATCTTTTGAAATAACTATTATTTTTAGTAAAGAGATAATTGAGTCAGTTATACGTAGAGTCAGTTATATGTAAAAAACATATGTTTTTTACAATAAAAATTGGTTATTAACTGACTCAATTACCTCTTTACTAAAAATAATAATTTTATTTCAGACCAGAAACAAAAAATAACAAATTTTAGTAACAAAAATTCCTAATGTTGAGTTGTTCAAAATGAGCTCAATTTGAAAAAAATAAGAAATAAAATTTTTAATGGCAAGAAAAGTGACAAGTGTTGCACCATTTTGAAATCTTGATTAAATGCGCCATCTTTTGAAACAACTTGCCAAGGGTAGTGTAGTACATTTTTTTTCCAAATGAAGTGTCAAAGTTAAGTAACAATATTTTTGGGAACCATGACTCACTAAAACTTAACTTATTTTATTAACTTAATATCATCGTTATATATCATCGATTAATAGCATCGTTAATGAAGATCACGAAATTAAAAAAATCACAGCGAAATTGTGACATTGGTGATCACAGGACTTGAAAATGCGACCAAGGGTGTCGAATTTCAACTTTTTTTTTTAAATGTCTATTATCGCTGAACTGAGTGATATGGATTTTTTTTTGTATTTTTCCCAGAACTGGTATAACTTGGCCTTTCATCCGGTCTCAGATTATCGTTGAGTTTTGGGACACCCTGTATATATGTAAAATATGTATATATAAATTTTGAATAAAATAATATTTTATATAAAAAACGTACCAAAAATTAAATCATTTTAAATACGGTAAAAAATCAAACGTGTGCTCGACGATTTATAATGTAAATAAATCAATAAATATTTACTATACAAATATATGTGTATATATACACATGTTGAATATTAAATATTAAACAACTACAATTTTTACTCAAGAATTCTTTATCATCGTTATCCTGTTTTTTTTACTGCCTATCAATATATCCGTCTAGCTATAAATATATACGGGCCATTCCACGCCATTTCACCTAGCCCGTGACCCCGGCCATTTTTGGTTTTACTGAGTTGTACAATTTTCATGGTGTACAATTTTATTGTAAAATTGTACACCATGAAAGGAATATCCACACCAATTTTTAGATTTTTCTCTCTTCTCTTTTAGGTGGTATAATTGTCCAAAAAATGTCGATTTCGGAAGCTTTGGAAACGTTTAAACGCTGATAACTCCGAAACTAATTGAGATATCGACAAATGTCACTACCATATATTGTTTCCTTTTTATGCGTAACTCTGATAATGAATTTAGCGAAAAAATGATTGTTTATTCAAAAGAATTTAACAAAATTAAATTCTGCACAAACAAAAATTAAACCGTGTCATGCCTGAAGAAGGCGAATAAAAAATGACAAAATCAGCAATATCATTATTGAAGAATAAAATGATAAAAATCTTCTTAAAAAATATGACTATTTGGAAAAAAATAGAGAGAAAAATGAGCCCACGATAAGACTAGTCTTAAAAATCATAGTATGGGCCACTTGAGATAATTTTTTGAAAAAAATGAGAAAAGGCAATCATGTTTAAAAAAATAGTGTTCACTTTAGAAGCAAAAAAAAACGTTGACATTGATAATTGATCATTTTTTCATATTTTTTAACCAAAGTATGCTTCGAAATGAAAAAAAAATTACATCGTGACATTTGTCGATATCTCAATTAGTTCAGGAGTTATCAGCGTTTAAACGTGTCCAAAACTTCTGTAATCGATATTTTTTTGGAAAATTATAACTCGTAAAATGGAAGAGATAAAAATCTACAAATTGGTGAAAAATCTACTAATTGTACAAATCTACAAAATATTCCGGCCATGGAGTACAATTGTACAGAAAAAAAATCAGCAAAAATAAAAATGCGCTGCAAGAAGTGGCGTGGAATGGAAACACACACACACACACACACACACACACACACACACACACACACACACACACACAGACACACACACACGCACGCACGCACGCACACTCACGCACGCACGCACGCGCGCACACACACACACATATATATGGAAATTTATCACGATATACAACTGCTCGGATTGATGAAAATTTAACGAGCGTTCCCAAGTTGATCGCGAAGCGTGTAAGGACGCTCGTTCCACGTAAAGAACAGTCGTTCCGGACAATGTAACAAGTACTCGCTACTAATTACAACAATCATGGACAACACGATACAAGCGACTGACGTTGGGGGTGGGGCAGGGGGAACAGGATGCTCTTGTCGACACTCGTCAGGACCCTCCTCGTCCTCGAAAACAAGAATATTCTCTCTCTCCCTCCCTCCCTCTCTCTCTCTCTCTCTCTTGCTTCCTTCTAAATGAACAATTCGAAGGCCTCGCGTATTTGCTGCACTCTCGGGTGTTCCTCCCGGCTTCCGGTCTTGCCATCACCTCGACGTACTCACACTTGGATGGGATATTTTTTTCTCCGAAGCGGGGATTTCTTTACACTTCGCGCGAAGTTAGAATCCACCACGGCTCGATGAGCGCGAAAATGTTTTCGAGACGCAATTCAATTGTTCTCAAGATGGGACGCGAAGTCGCAGAGAGAAACTGTTATTCGCCGGAAGCGGGAAAAAAGCGGATTTCAAACGAGCGCGAAAAACCTTGATTGCGGAATTTACGATTGGTAACTTGAGCGTCTATTTTTACGGTACGGTTGCCGGGTCGAATATTTTTTCATGATTTAATCGGCAGGCAAAATGTGCAACGAAAATTTAATCCACAGAAAAAGGCTCGTACACGATGTTAAAAAAATTAAAAATTAACTGACCACTGCACATTGACTTGCTTCCTGAGGAAAACAAAAATTACCTGCTTTTTATTACTCGCTTTTTCATAATTTTTTTCGGACATGAAATTAAGAAATCATTGCACTTTACGTCACTTCCTGCCGGAAAAAATGTCATCTGCGACGAAAGGTCAGTCCACTGAAAGTGGCGTTTTCGTAATGGATTTTTTTTTAAACTTCAAATGACGCAACCAATGAACCTTACGTCACCACCTGTCAAGAAAATGTTATCTGCGACCCAATTAAATTCGCAGAAAATGGCTTTTTCGTAATAATTTTTTTTTCTGGATGTTAAAATGGCAAACCACTTACTGTAAAAAGAAAACTGCAGCGTCTAGTTTTCCGGTGATTGAACGGAAAACGAACGATTTTCTTTTTTGTCAACCAGAAACGAGTTCAAGGGCCTCGAAGAGAGAATGGAAAAGTCGCGATGGTGGACCGGCGACGAGGGTATCGGCAAATACGACGACGAAGAGCTGAGGGAGGTCAGATGGATCGAGGAGGCCATCAAGGTCTACGCCAAAGCTCTCGACAGTTTGTGGTAAGAAATCTACGACGGGGGGACATTTTTTTAAACGTATAGTTGCGTAGCTACCAGAAATCCTTGAATTGATTCGACGCTTTCGTCTGTACCCCCCCTCCTGCTCCAGAAAATTCCCGAAATTCGTTTGCATTGAGTTTTCCTAGGTGAATTTATGTCGATGACAGTGAAGCATTATTTTCAATATTTTTGAACTTCGAATTTCAATAAAATTATTTTTTATTTACGATGTGTTTTATAATGCGCTTCTTCGATTAATATTTATTTAATAGCTTTTACGCTACTCCCCTTAACATTAATGTTAATTTTATTTTTAGTCAACCTTCGAAATTCTTTGTTATTTATAATTATTTTCACAAGTTTTATTTTACCGATTCCACAACAAAACGCGTATTCAACGATCTCCGCACGGTACCGGGTGATCATCTTTTCTTTTTTTCATAAACTTTTCTGTTCACCTTCCCTATCGTGTATTTTTAAATTGCGTAATTCTCAATTATTCATGTGCACGGCTGTCGAGGGAAAAAAAAAACATAAATACAGTTATTCATGCACATATATAATTATCGTATGTCAAATACAATTATACAGACTATAATAATGTATTCAGGGTGTTCGAGGCTGCGTACGATGCCCCATATATTCATTTGTTTACTTGCTTTTCGTTGAGCCAATGGTGCGTCTGTGAAGAGCGCAAAAAAATGAGAAAAATGCAACGAAAAAACGCAGTTCGAACTAAACTCGTACGCGGCATTATCACGATGCACGCTATCTTGATCGGGCGTTCCTTAATTAATACGAGATGTTGTAATGGCTGACACAATTGCACGTTCGACGTTTTAACAAACCGCGCAATGGTGCACGCATCCCACCTGTATATAATAATAATAATAAATAAATAAGTAAATAATAATCGTCTTGTCAAGTTTGAAATCATTTTGAATAAAAAAATATTTATACTGAGTTATAAATATTAAATTGTATCGACTAAATTAGATATTACCTAAATTATAAATATCTACAGTTAACTCAATTAAATATGAACATTAAATTATTTAAAAATATAATACCGCTAATAATAATAAATAATAATACGTTTTGACAAATTTGAGTTTTTCTAAATTGAAAAATATCGATAAACAATGAAGATATTTTTATTTGAACAAAGTGCCGTCAATGCTGCAAGGCCAAATGGTATAGGTGCTTCCGGTAACTAGGCTCATTTGAAAAGAAAAATGTACTTCTAGTATCATAATAAAACATTCGTATTGCCCGATACTTTTTTGAAATTCTTTAGACAAAAATGCCACCGGGGAAAAAAATAATTCGATTTTCGAAGGAAAAAAAAGCAACTTTGATCAGTTATTAATAAATGGATAAACATATGAAAAAATTCACCCGGTTATACGATAAAAATGGTTATAAACTATGCTCTTGCCAAATTTCAAGTGAATCGGACGAATAGATTTTTAGATACGCCGTTTCATAAAGCATAGTGTTCGAGAAAAGGGCAAAAGAAAAAAACGGTAAATCGCAGTAGGGAGGTTCGTCGTAGTGGGAGATCTGACTTCACAAAATTCATCATAACTCGGTCAATTTAAGGAATTTTTACTAAATCTTCGTCGCAAATTGAAGCGAAGACCTTAGGTCATAAATTTGTGCAACAAAAAATCGTATCCTCGAAATTTTAAGCCCATGCGGACCCCTTAAGAGCGGACACCACTATGGCGTGCCGAAAATGTCGTTTTTCAGAATTTTTTGTCAACTAGATTATGTATTTGGGACTTGAAAAAAAAAAGTATGTTATTAAGCAAACATTGAACGTAGTTCCAGTAAACTTTTATTTGAGAAAAAAAATTAACAACGTTATCGAGGTTTAATAGACCGGATGTAAAAAAATGTGGTCCACCGGCCTTGTCGATAACTTGACAATGATTGGTTTGAAAAATAAAAATAAACAAGTTTTATGATCTATATAAATGCAGGTCTCATTGTACGTAACTGTTTAAAAAAATCACAATATAGCGGGTGTTAAAAAACGTATTGTATGGGCGAATTTTTTAGTTCGAGAGCTTAAAAATAATTAAATTTAAAAAAACAGCTACGTAAAACGATAGCTACTGCAATAATGGAAAAGGTGGTTTTTCGAAATTGAAAATGATTCCGGGCACGTCGAAAAAAGTCGTTTCAAGAAAAAACGCGATTGAAAGTTTTGTTGCGCTACCTGCTGTCACCAAATCGTAAATTTTCAATACATCAACTTAAACGTTCTTTTCGCGTATTTTTGAATATGTATACTTTGAAAAAAATGCAAAGAAACCTTTTTTTTACCTGTCACAGTGTTATCCCCCCTTAACATAACACCATATTCCGAATTGTTATGGACATAAATATCGCTAAATACAAAGAAATAAATAACCAAAAATACTACAAAACCAAACAACCTCATCAAACAATACACTTAATTTCTTTCACCCCCTCTTGTAGCAACAAGAAAAAGAAGTGCCGGAATCAGCTGAATCCCGTTGATTGGAACAACGTACTGTCGAACGTAATAACCGTTCAGAATGCCGAGATTCAATCGGCGAGTAAAACGATGCACCTAGCTGTGAAGAGCAAGATCGGTGCTCTGGAGCAGCTAGGACACGTGAACGTGATCAATGGTCAGGCCAAGATAGACTGGATGGAGAGTTCGTCCGAGGCCGAAGACGCCAACGACGAAAATCTAGACAACGTCGAGGACGACAACGACAACGACAATGGCGATGACAATGACGCTCTGCCACGAAGTATCAAGCGCATATTGTCCAACGAAAGGCGAACACGCAGCGGATGCGCTACCACGACGAAGGACATCAAATTTATGCACGCGGAAGACGAGGACGAGGCGGCTAGGGTCCTGTTCACCAGTATCGATGAAAGCGAATGGTGGACTATGGTGAGAAACCTCAAATATTGTTACTAATATACTATTTTTTATTAATACATTATTGTTCATTAATACATTATTATCAACTAATATATTATTATCAATAAATATATTATTTTTTATGTTGCTTCTAGTATGGCTTTATTTTTTTTTAATTTTCATGTTCGTTTAGCATTGTTATTATTATTATTATTATTATTATCACCTAGCATCGTTGTTGTTCTTTTCGGTTTTATTATTCTAATTGTCATTATTATCAATATTTTTTTCTATCATTGTATTTACTTTTATTATTTTTCAGCACCTTTATTATTATTATTATCATCGACTAGTATTGTTGTTGTTTTTTTGTTATTATCATTATTATAAATGTTATTTCTGAAGGCACGTCGAGGTTTTCACCATTTGCTATTAAAGGATACTATTTTCTTCGTTAGACGCGTTAATACATCGAATGAAGTGATGCACTTTTTGGGTTGTTAAAAAACGCCGCATTATTCGATTAGATAAAAAGAATCGCTTCAAACTGACTGGCGAGAAAAAAATTGAAAAACGCACAGAAAAGTAACTTAAAATCTTGAAATTCGTGATCGGTGTCCTTGAAGATTGACCGGTGAAAGGTTCGAGCCTCGTGTTAATTGTGAAACCGCGATTCGAACGATTCATCGAAGGTATTTTTCGGGGCATTAGGCGAAGTTCTTTAATTTCTGGGAACGCTCCAGGTCGGAACGATAAGCGGAGTGGGAGTGGCAATGTTCGCGGTGGGTATTCTCGCGGTTTACGTCGTGTACACGAACATCCGGGCGCCCCGGACCCCAAAGGGCAAGAGAGGAAGCCTCGAAAGGGACACGAGCCTGAAGAGGGTCGGGAGCGAACGGGAGCCACCAGTGCCGACAAGAAATCAGAGAAACACTCGGGGACCACAGAGGAGAGACAGCAGCAGGAGCATCAGAAGCAACATGTCCGACAAGAGCGTTTAGAAACATAGCGATTAACATGTGTATCTAATTTTAGCGAGCGGGAGCGCTTTCATTGTATGTAATTATTAATTGTAAAATTTTATTGGGAAGAATCATTGTCGATGATGAGGCGAAATATATCGGACGATAATTGCGATTGTTTTGACAATTTGGTTGAGTTTTTTTGGGTTCCATCTGACAATTAGTGCATCCGACAATTAGTGATGACATTGACGATTCATTTGGGTTTGTTTTGGTCGTTTTGCATTGGATCCCATGATACTGAGCTGATGACATTGACGATTTAGTTGGGTTTGTTTGGATTGGGAGCGCTTTCATTGTACGTATTTATTAATTGTAAAATTTTATTGTGAAGAATCATTGCCGATGGTGGGACGAAATATATCGGACGATAATTCCGATTGTTTTGACAATTTGGTTGAGTTTTTTTTTTATTGATTTGTAGTGCATCCGACTGATGACATTGACGATTCATTTGGGTTTGTTTTGGTCGTTTTGCATTGGATCCCATGACACGGCGCTGATGACATTGACGATTTGATTGGGTTGCTTTGTGTTGAATCGGACGATCACTGATGAAATTGACGACTCGTTTGGGTTTGTTTTCGTCGTTATGCATTGGATCCGATGACACTGCGCTGATGACATTGACAATGTCATTGAGTTTGTTTGGATTGCTTTGTGTTGTATCGGACGATCACTGGTGACATTGACGATTCGTTTGGGTTTGTTTTTGTTGTTATGCATTGAATCCCATGACACTGCGCTGATGGCATTGACAATTTATTTGGGTTTGTTTGGATTGTTTTGTATTGTATCGGACGATCACTGATGACATTGGCGATTTCTTGGGATTTTTTTCGTCGTTTTGCATCACATGCGATGACACTGCACTGGTCATATTGACAATTTGTTTGAGTTTGTAGGCGTTTTTTTTTGCATTGCAACGTACGATAACTGCGATGATGCCGACGATTACTTCAGTAACGTAAAAAAATCAAATTGACACAGAATGAGAAAAGCGACACACACACACACAGATTTTTTTCCACAATCAACAGCAATTACCTGCACGATAGTTTTCGCTATTTCTCTCAGCTATTTTTCCACGGATTAATAACGGTAAAACTGCGTGTTTCCGGTGTGGCCAGGTCGATGAACTCTTCTATTTGCGACTACCTTGAGCAAAACGTCATTTTGTAACTTTTTTCGATCGCAGTTCTTCGTTCTGAGTAGATGCGGTTTTTTTTCATTTAAAAAAAGCTGTTTTCCAATAACGAATATTGGACGGAACAAAATCCTTTCTCGAGTAGCCAAACGTCGAGTGCGAAAATTTCAGGTCGCTTGGGGGTGAGCCAGCTGGGAGAAAAATTCCGAAAACCTTCCATGGATGCTCTTTACTGACGTGTGTCTTTTTGCCGATGCATCGTATTCCAGCCACCGACAATTCATCCGACATTAAATTTGAATAATTATAACTTTTGCAACTTTTGCAACAATATGAAAGCAAAGAATTGCGAATTCGCACTTCTACAAGAAACCGAAGAGTTGCGTTTATATTCGTCGGGATGAGAGGATAGGGAGATATAATTGTTCGAGGATGTGCGACGAAGAATACAAATATGTAAATAACGGTTATTAGTTTAAATAAATGCAACGAGATGCTTGTATATTCTCGGAGTCCTTCGAGCCTCGCGGTCCTTCATTCTTGCGCATTATACTTTTTCTCTTGTTTTTCAATGGAGAGCATCCGCTGGTGACGCACTCGTTAACGAGTTTGCATCCGCTTGGAGCCCAGAAAACCGGTTGTTTTTCGATATTTCTTTATGATGAGAGTATTGGGATGACGAGGTCGGCAATTTACACATAATTAATACATAGTCTTGGCAAGTTTAAGGTTTTTTTTTCAATTGAAAAATATTCTTAAACAATGAAGTTATTATTATCCAAACAAAGTGCCGCCGTTGCTGGATGGCCAATACAGCTTGACTCATCAGGCAGCTTGGTTCATCTGAAGTGAAAAATGAAAAGTCCAATTTTAGTATATATAATACTATATATATATATATATATATATATAGTATATATATAATATATATAATATAATAAAACCTTCGTATGCATGGATACTTTTTTGAAATTTCGAAAATTACAAAAAGGCCAAGCTGTCACAAAAAGCCGACAAAAAAACCATTTCATTCCTTTGTTATTATCAAATGGATAAACAAATAACCAAATAATCTGTTCATACAATAGAAAATGTTGTAAACTATGCCCAGTCCGTATTTCAAGTGAATCGTTTCGATTTACGCAGCGATGTCACAAAGGTCGTCGAAATTTTCACGAAAACTCATTTGCCAAGAAAGTTAACACCCGAGGCTCAAAAAGGGCGCAATAACAAAATCGTATTTCTTAAATTTCAAGCTTATACGGGCCCCTGAATAAGGATAATCGATTCGATCGGTGCAATCCGTTTGATCAATTCTGATGTAACATTCCACACTTCAGTTGCGGTCAAGAAAACGGGAGAAGATTAATTCGCTACGAGAACATAGGGCGTGGGCGTTTTAGGGCAATCAGTAGTCTGGAGTCGGGAAAAACGAAGGCAAATTCCATTTACCTTAAACTTGTTGATGCGAGGTAAGGGGGCGTACGCAAATTACGCAACTCAATTTGCGGGGAGGGAAGGGGCCCGACCAGGCGTTACGGTCCTACGCACCTGGGGGGAGGAGGAGGCCAAGGTTTGCATCACGTTACGATTTTAGAACTGCCAGGAATGGCATAATTTCTGCATGTTCAAAGTTTGAATTCAAAACTCGCGGGCAATTTTACCGCGGAAAGTGAACAGCTTTCCATACGAAATGGAAAGTTAGTTGAGGGCGGGGTAAAGTATTAAAATTTTTTTTTTTTCATTTTTTTTAAATTTTTTAAATGAATGCATAATATATCAAGAATATTGTGTTAAAATTTCAAGTCGATCGGAGTAAAATTGACGAAGTTATGAGTATTTGAGCGTCTATTGCTCCATGCCGGGTCTTATACCTGGGCGGCAGCTGCGCGGCGCGCTATTGTATTTTTCGACCCCGAATAAATTTCTTGATAAACGGGCCTGTTCCGGTCCCGTTATGTATATTCGAGGCATGGTGTATATTAGTATACACATTAGTCTGTACAGAGGAGCAAGCGGCGCACGACAGTAAAGAAGAAAGAGTTTTGCGTATACAGACGCAAAAAGATGCTCTCGATCATCTTGATGGAAGCCTTTTGCTCTACGGACCTGGCATCGACGACTTTGAGTGAGTATAAGAAAATTATCGAGTTTTATTCTGAATTTCTAAAAATTCAAAGATAATTGAAAAATCTGAAAAAATTCATACGTATTCAGAAAAATGAACGAATCACGAAAAAAAATTGGGTTGCGGGGAAATTTGTTGACTAATTTTTTTTTTCATCATTTTGATAATAACATTTTGGAATTATTATTATGTAAAATTAATCTTTTGAGTACCTTTAATATGCATGAATTTTCTCAGATTTTTATGCAATCGAGAAGTGTTCTCAAACTTATGTGCAATGAGCGCTAAGCGACCAAACTCTTCTGCGTTTTTCAAACCGTTTTTCTGAGACTTGTCATATTTGAAGTCCGTGTGCACGATAACTCAAAATCTACTGGACCAATCGCTTTGAAATTTTGCACAGTACTTCTTCACATAATTCACCAGGTATTGTCGAGAGCTTTTTTGTTTTTTTTTAATAATTACTAATTTTTCAACAACAAATTAGCCGATTTTTTTAGCAAAAATCGGGTTTTTGGCTCCCAAGTGCTACGAAAAATCGAAAAATCGAAAAAAAAAATCCTCCTGTCATTACCTCGAGAAACATCTCCTTTAACAAATGCATTTTGATTTTTTTGTTTCAGATGATTCTGTTGCGAGTTATGGTGCACACCGCAAACCAACTTTTTTTCGAGGCGCCTCCGGGGTTTAATTTTCACTCGCTCAATTTTGAATATTTTGCAATGCAAATTTAGGAGAATGTTGATCAAATGTTACTTTATTATATGTAAATTTTTCAATAAACGAACACTATTCGTTACGCCAAAAAAAAATCTTAAAAACATGCCTTTTTTTCGCCGAATTAACTTTACCCCGCCCTTAAGGGGGGAAGTCACTGTGCAAGAACTTGCACAGTAGCTTTCCCCCTTTCCTCAAGCAAAAGGTGAACATTTTTTTTTATAAATAATTCTTGAAAGTGCATATATTCAAAAATATGTTGGCAAAATTTTGTAACATCTTCGATGCTTATCAATATTTGACAATTTAAAAAAATCTCAAATTTGTCAAGACTATTTATTAATTGTGGGTAAAATCAGGATCTCGTCATCCAAATACTCTCATCAGCAAAAAAAAAGAGTACATTCGAGGCCCTTCCTCGAGTTATCGAGAACATTGAGCGTGCAAATTTCTTGAGATTTATCTGATGATTAAAACGGAAAATTAATTACGCTGAGTCACGGAAGAAGGAAATTGACCTGCTGCATGGGAGAAAAAAGGAGAATAAGAAACGCGTGTTCACGCGTTGTGCATAGAGACCAATTAGGATAAAGTTACCGCGGATGTAACGGATTAGTGGACGTAACGGGGTTACACGCAACTTGATGAATAGCGCGGGCCCATTGTTCCCACCACTTGGCTCAATCATTCGCGGCAAACTGGGCTTGCGTAATACACGCAAAATACGCGTGCACCCAACGCTCTCGGTCGCTCGTATTGCCGCAGACCTGTGATAACTGTTTTTATTATTATCCGCGATAACGCGACTCACCGCGTACAGTTTTTTCCTTCTATTAATAATCGAATGCCTCGGAGCAAAAGGACAGGAAAACAGAGAGGAAAAATGAAAAATAAAAAGGAAAAATCAAAAATAGAAAGCGAAAATTAAAAACACGAAAGAAACAAGTAAGCCAGGAAAGAAAAAATAAAAACGCAAAAACAAAAATTAGCATGAAAATAATTAAAAACCAGAAGGATATATTGAAAATAGGAAGGCTAATAGTAAAGTAGGAATAAAACATCAAAGAAACACGACAGATAGGGTAGAAAAGAAATATAAAAGGAAAAAAAGGAATGAAAAATGGCCAATGAGAATGACAAAATAAGAGTATGAAGAATAAATTGAAAATAGACGGAACGAATGAACAATAGAAAGAGGAACAATAAAATCCGAAGAAAAAATGAAAAGTAAATGAAACATGGCAGGAATATATGAGAGGGGAATTTAAAAATAAAGAAAAAGTGAAAAATTAAGGGAAAGATACACGGAGAAAAATACGGCCTCAAATTCTAGCACTGGTTGCCAGAATTCTAATATTCAGTGCTAGAAAAGTATAGCAGTTTACTGCCAGTTCAGAATTCTAAGACTTGTTGTTATAGAAGTGTAAAAATTATTCTCACACCGTATATTAAAAATGATGCGTGCATATTACATTTGAAACTATTCTCGCACAGGCGCGAGTCCTATATGCTGTATAGTAAAAATAATGCGTGCATATTACATTTAAAACTATTCTCGCATAGGCGCGAGTCCTATATGCTGTATAGTGAAAATAATGCGTGCATATTACATTTGGAAGTATTCTCGCATAGGCGCAAGTCCTATATGCTGTATAGCAAAAATTATGCGTGTATATTATATTTAAATCTATTCTCGCATAAGCGCGAGTCCTATATACCGTATAGCAAAAATTATGCGTGCATATTACATTTAAATCTATTCTTGCATAAGCGCGAGTCCTATATGCTGTATAGCAAAAATTATGCGTGCATATTACACTTAAATCTATTCTCGCATAGACGTGAGTTCTACGTTGTATAGCAAAAATTAATCAATTCTTATAAGAATTATACGCATCAAAACATAATGCTATTTCTTCAATGAATCATACAAATTTTGTATCCTATATAAGAATTAGAAATATTTCTAAATAGGCATTTTTCGTATTGTGATCATTTATATAATTATGTGTATAGTAAAAATTGGAATATGTTGAAAGTAATGAAAGGAATCCCGTTATAGCAATGAATGCCATAGGCGCATTTGCAAAAACTGTATTCGCAGGATTGTAATGCATAATTTTGACTAATATATGCATAATTTTGCATAATTTTGACTAATATATATATTTTGCATAATTTTGCATAATTTTGAAATGCATAATTTTGACTAATATATATATTTTAAATATTTCAATAATAATGCTTGCCTGTGCAACGAGTTATGTTTATCATGAAATTGATTTTTTAACATGTTACTACATAGTTATGTTTAAAAGTCAATCGAACAATAAACATTACTCGTTGCACAGGCAAGCATTGTTATATATTTAAAATATATATATTGGTCAAAATTGTGCAATTCTCAAAGGCAACAGTGTGTCTTGATTTAAAGTTTATAATTAACTACATTTTCGCTTCACAGTGACGACCAATACACATAACTATATATAAAAGTATAAGGTGAAATAAAAACACAGCAAATTGTGACTATTTTAATACATTGCTTATTTATTACTTTTTTGTACAAACAATTTCTGTATTTTTGTATTCCTATTTTTGTATTCCCTACTTTTTTGTACGGATTATAATATGTGCCGCGTTTTTCATTCGGGAAAATTTCGCAGATTTGTCGTGCGAAATCTTGAAATCGCTCGTTATTCTATTAAACAATTTGAAACATTTTTATACAGTTATTATAGAATGCATCAGTTGATAATTATACTAAACAAATTACAAACATACTCGAAGTGCGATAACTTTTCTGCACGTTGAAGATTTTTGAACGCTTTTTCCTTCTCTCGGGCAATGATGGTTCGCACTAGTAAGCTGCGGTAACGTGGAGGCAAGTTACCTTCTTCCTCGTATAGTAATAAAATGGACTTTCCATCGACTATACTTTGGAGATACGCATGAAGATCCTAAATATTGAAAAAAAGTCAATTAATCAAGACATTTTGTCGAGCTTATATACATTTTTGTAAATAAAATACTAGTGTTACATTTTCGTAGTGTTACATTTTGTAGTGTTACATTTTCGCCCGTGAAACCTTCGAAGAAAAACATCAATGGAGAAATGCTTGCAGCCGCCATATTTTCTCAATTACTACGAGAAACTAAATTTGTTTAGTCCCATAGTAGTACAATAAAGACCTGGGTACAAAATTGCGATCTATTATTATTATTTCCCAATATTATATATCTATGTACTCTTTTGCTGTATAGAGTAGTCTAATTCTTCAAGCCATACTACAATATAAGTATGTGAATAGGAACAATTCGAAAACATTAATTTCACATTCGAAAGAAGTGAGAATAAGAATTTTATAGTCATACAATGTATGTACGATCGAGATTCTGGAATTCCCTCCCTCCTGCCCTTGCCGGCGCCTTACAAGTCTACCTCCGTGCTATCTCTAAAAATACTTTTTCAAAAAAATATACAGCTATTTCTATTTCATGTAATTATTACAGCTATTAATATTACACAAGGGTTAAGAAAATATAAAAATATAATATCTTTGTACTTACTTGTAATCGATTGCAAATCCATTAATCGATGGCACTTGACGATGACGAATAATAACTGTGTAACTGTGTAACTGCATATCTAGACACTAGCTGACATTGCTGATGCACGATGACCGCTTTCTTCGACTGTTGAAACTCGACTAAAGAACAAAGCGGTCCTCTCGACACGACGAAACAGGATTTTCATGTATACCTACGATACTGTTTGGATAGATTTTGTATCTGAGTGGCGAAGAAAATTTACTATACTAATTGTAAAAAACCGTTTTGCCGCGTTGTCGCGTATACGCGAGAGCTCCGGGGAGAGTGGAAAGATCCCTTATCCTCTACAAAAGTAAACAAAACTGAGAATAAAGACCCACGGCGACGAACTTTGCCCAAAAATCGAATAAATCATACTTATGGCATACACAAATGAATAAGAAATATATAAATATTAAACATATCCAATATAACAACAGGATAGAAACTCTAGGTTCCATCATCAAAAATTCTACAAATTTCATCACTGCTTTGTATATATTATTATATCTTATGTAATAGTAATCTAATTTTGAATAATATAAAATATACGAAAGTTGACAATTCTTTATGAGAACTCGTATATGACCGGAAATTCTTCCCGTCATGTACATGGTGAAAAAAAAGAGAGAGAGCGAGAAATATTCTCACAGCGCGCATAAATACAAAAAAGGATGGAAATAGGAGAATGGTGGGGGGAACGAGAAAATTGCAAAGTTATATGTTTAACAATTAATGTCATAGACACCACGATACTTTTAACGATACTACGGCAATCTTTATAATAGTAATCGCTTTAAATGTCGTAAAAAATGTTAAAGGTTGCTATAAACTAACCTCGAATTTTCATTACAGAATTAAGGTAGGAAACACCAATTCAATTTGACAATTTGCTATACCACATAGGGTTAGATTTTATATTCCAGAGTAACATGCAGTTTATGGGGGATAGAACTTATTGGAAAAAACCAACCTAAATTACACGCTAAACTTTCATATAGATTTTACTATACCCATAGCATGAATCTTCGGTGTATAGCGAAAAATATTATGAAGTTATTATCAAAATGTGACTCTTTATACCATACTTTTTGTTAAACACCAACCTTTATTACACGCTATATTTTCATATGGATTTTAATATACGTATAGCATGAATCTTCTTATATGTATAGATTTCACTATACGCATAGCATAAATCTTCGGCGTATAACGAAAAATATTACGAAGTTGTTAGTAAAATGTGACTCTTTATACCGCACTCTTTGTAGAATACTGGAAACTAATTGTTCCAATCATGTGGGCAAAATATTTTTTGAATACTACAAAAAATCACAACATGCCGAATAAAATGTATTATTTGTATCAGTTTGCGTGCCATATCGTAGGTTAAAATTTAAATTTCTTCATTATTACTATACCATAATTACAATTTTTATCTTCCATTCAATACTTTTTGATATTTAATGATATTTTTTTTAGAAGCATAGTATTAATTCTAAACTTCGAGGCCCCTGTTTTCTCCGTGTATAAAAATGAAGGAGACAAAATATAAAAAGTAAAATCGACAGATCGAAAAGAAAAACGTTTTGATAGGTCTAGATCAGGGCAATAAGATCGTGAATTTATGAACATTTTCGTATCGTTACGATACGGCAATGGCAGGGATCGAATATCCCGATAATGCTGACGGAGGTAATGCAACGTGGACCTTGTTGTAACGATATCGAAATATCAACTTTCTTGGGGTATCAACTGAATTAGCTCAATGTATATGTAAAATATAGTCAATCTTACCGATATTACAAAATCGTAGTGTAAGCATCGATATCTCTATAAGTTTTTGCAAATTTTCGCTGAAGAGGAAAAATGCGATGTACTTTGAAGACGGACAGGACCAATACGCTTTCGAATTTATAAGTGATTATGAGTATGTTGTTTAAGAAAAAAATGTTATGAGTATGTATTAAGATACGTAGAAAAAGAGTTTTCAGAAATATTCTAACGAGGAAAAAAATCAGTCGGATTAACAAAATTATTTATTCACAGATGTCCAACGAAATATTAGGACAAAGCACTCAAATATTTCATTACTTCAAGCATTTTTTAGTTCGATGGAATAAATAATTCGCTCAATAATGTAATATGCAATTTTTTTAACGAAATATTTGTTGGCACCCTCCCAATAAGAGACTCAAATGAACTAAAGTCTATTTTTTCGGAGTACAACAATTTTTTTTACATACCTTGGTCCATAACCCTTAATACAACTATTAATCCTAAAAGTCATTTGCAACATATACACAGACCGAATTTCTGACACACCCGCGAGGAAAGTCGCGAATAAAACCTAATATTGGAATACGATCGATAAAATAGTAAAAATGTAATATTAATACATGCATTTTATCAATAAAATATAGTTGTATATTAATAACATAATCTTAATAAAAGAAAATAGCATTATAATAATAAAATACGTAAAATATAATGTGTACAATAGACTCGTCCATGAATTATCCTAATAGCAACATTCTAAAATTCCTTCTAAATTCATTCTAAAATATTTTACAACTAATTTTATTCCCCTGTTTCTTGATCTGCATGTAAAAGAAAAAAAACTTCTGACCTAATTTTTATTCTGCCGTCTTTACCGGCATATTTTTCCGCGTCTTGATAACAAGTGCCTCTGATCGAGTGTCGCAATAACGGTCAGCTGTATTTTCCAACGCTCATTTTCATGATTGATTTTTCTTCGCGCCTTACTCTCGGTCCCACTCAGATCGGACCTTAATACCTGCTTCATTGCAGTCCCGTCGTCGTACCATTCAATGAATCGATCGTTGTTCTTATCGAGGCAACTGCATTAGCTGCTAACCGTCCACTCCATTGCTCGACATTTAATTAACTGAACATTAAATTGTATGGAGCACAGATTGCTTCATACCTTCGACGAAGTTTTATATGAAGCTTGGCAGCTGGATATGGACGCAATTTCAATGCAGAATAGAAAAAAAAACCGACATTGAACGACGGTGGTTGGTTGCAAATCAGATGCACACATTTATCTGCTCATTTTATTGAGAAGTTCTTGTTTGTAAATATGTTTTTTATACAAAATATTGAGATTAAAAAGATGTGTTAGATATGAGGCATTCCACGTCACTTCAGCCAGTAAGAAAAATCCACAAAAATTTTTGAAACATCCAGTTACTTTATTGAAAAATATTCACCGAGTGTCGAAATTAAAAAAAAAATTCTGACGTTTTTCCTCGTGGTAAATGTTAAAAAATGGTAATCAACCATTTTTTTAACATTCTTCAATTAAAATGGCTGTATCTTTGGCAGGTTTTGACGTATTTATATTCGTAAAAAAGGAAAATGTGCGTCTTTTTCTAGCCTTCCAGAAAAAATTAATTTAGATTTTATTGAGCAAGTCCGACGTCCGTTTCAGGGCAAAATAGGCAAAACATTTTTTTTTTTTTTTCAAGGAAAGACACTCGCTATTTTATTTTTTTAAATTCCCCCGAATTGTGAATGCGAAAAACGGTTTTTTGGTATTTTTTATATTATGGGATTCCTAAACACCGTGAAGTAACAGCTATTTTGATTAATATTCGATTGAAGAGTGTGGACCACTCCAAGGCTCCAATACATCTGACATATATGTCATGTGTATTTCAAAAACCTGGTAAACATACAGCGAGTGCTCCACACTCTTCAATCGAATATTAATTAAAAACATTTAAAATAAAAATAGCTGTTACTTCACGGTGTTTAGAAATCCCATAATATAAAAAATACCAAAAATCCGTTTTTCGTATTCACAATTCGGGGAAATTCTTTGAAAAAAATAATGAGTGTCTTTCCGTGAGAAACAAAATATTTTTGGATATTTTGCCCTGAAACGGACGTTCGACTTGCTCAATAAAATCTAAATTAATTTTTTTCTGGAAGGCTAGAAAAAGACGCACATTTTCGTTTTTTACGAATGTAAATGCGTCAAATCCTGCCAAAGATACAGCCATTTGAATGGAAAAAGATTTAAAAAATGGTAATCAACGAGAAAAAACGATAAATTTTATTTTTATACGTCGACACTCGGTGAATATTTTTAATGAAGTAACTCGATTTTTCAAAATTATTTGTAAATTTTTTTTACTGGCTGAAGAGACGTGGAGTGTCTCATATATAGATTATTAATTTAATCTTTATAATTATTTATTATGGAATATAGAGAATAATTAATTATGTATTATATATATAGATTGCATGAGCCGAAAAAAAGATAGTGGTGCAACGCCCCTTATGGTTTTATTGCACGTACAGCCAATACAACTGTAGGTGATCAATCAATGATCGATGGTAAGTACGACTGAATATTTCAAAGAAGTGCACAGTCTCAGTAGACATGCATTGCTTCGAACGACTTCCTCCCGCGTTTGGGATGTCCCTGTCGATATTTTCTTTCCTCTTTCCCTTCAGGGAAAAATATCGTGATTTTTAAGTCGCGCACGTTCTCGGCAAATAAAAATCAAGTGTCATGAAAACTCCGTGATCGGGCCCGGAATGCGTAACGCAAAAGCACGCACGGGAGTTTTCTTGTCGTTGTTCACCACATGCGAGGGTTTTCCCCCATGCGACAAATACGCGAATGACAAGTCGAGTAAACATGAGTGACTAATAGATCGGACGCTTCGAAAACCTTTTTTTTATATCTTATTCGTATTCATTTTTATACAGGGTGGCCCGAAGAGTGACGTCCAAAATGTAGATGTTTGTTCTACGATGTTTTTTTAACTTTTCGAGAAAAAAGCATTTTTCAATTTTTTTTTTCTCGAACTTTCGTGTATCGCGGATTTTTATTTTTCTTGTCTTTTGTGTATGTACTGTCGTCTTAGACTTTTTTGAAGCAATTAGGAGTTATTTAGGCTAGTATTAGTATTTTTTTCCATCATTTGAACTTTACGGACTGATCCTCTCAAACCAATTTTTTTAACTTTTGGTAAAAATCTAAGATCTCAACGTTCGTATCCAGTTGGTAATGTATTTATTGCTCAACAGTGCACTTCGTAACGATAACACAAGTCAACAAAAATCGTGTGGAAAAGTACACACAAAGAGAGAACATTTTTTAAAAAAGCTTTTTCTCGAAAAGTCAAAAACTTCGTAGAACGAACATGGGGCTGAGTCTGATCGGTATTGATACAAGGCATCTAGATTTACGTTTTTGACGTCACTTCGTGGGCCACCCTATATTCATATATACAGAGTGAGGCACATAAAGTGTTACAGAGCAATAGCACTTAAACTATTGATCATATCCAAAAATGTTTCAGACAAATGTTTCAGTGTTTGAGAAGGCTGTCATAGTGGACGACCCTATTTGTCTATCGGTGGAGGCGCTGAAGCTACGTAAAGATCAACTCCACTTTTTTACATGGAATGATACATTTTTTTCAACCATCTTGTGGAGCACCTTAGGTGCATAAAAAACATCAGGGGACACGAGTCGTTCAAGGTCATTCAAGGTAAGTATCGATGATACAAATCTAAATATCTCGGATCCCTCCCAAATATTTGGTAGTGATCCGAGATATTTAGATTTGTATTTCATTTTAATAGGTGACCTTGAATGACCTTGAACGATTGACCCCCTAATGTTTTTTATGAGGCTTGAGATGCTCCACAAGATGATTGAAAAAAAAATGTACTATTCCATTTAAAAAAGTGGAGTTGACCTTGACGTATCCTCAGCGCTTCCGCCATATATATATATACAGGGTGTCCCTCTTATCTCTGCCACCCGAAATAACTCGGTAATTATCGACCGCATAAAAAAAAGTTCCAGACAAAAGTTGTACGGTGTAAAGGGGGCCATCAAATGCGACCAATTTTTTTTTATTTCGGTGGAGCCGCTGACGCACAGTGGAGGTCACCTCCACTTTTAAAATGGAATGGTACATTTTGTTCAACCATCTTGTGGAGCACCTCAAGCCGCATAAAAAACATTGGGGGTCTAAGTCGTTCAAGGTCATTCAAGGTCAGAATCGTTTATACAAATCTAAATATCTCGGTTCGAAATGACTTTGAACGACTTTGACGCGTAATGTTCTTTATGCGGCTTGAGGTGCTCCACAAGATGGTTGAAAAAATGCACCATTCCATTTACAACAGTGGAGGTAACCTTCACTGTGCGTCAGCGCCTCCACCGAAATAAAGAAAAATGGTCGTATTTGATGGCCCCCTCACGCCGTACGAATTTTGGTTGGAGCATTTTTTTGTGACGTCGATAATTACCGAGTTATTTCGGGTGGCCGAGATAAGAGGGACACCCTGTATATACACACGAAGCATTTTCCCGATAGCGCGAATATACATTTTGATTGCACATCTTTCTTTTTTTTTTACGTCTTTACTTCGCGCGCGTTTATGATGAGCGGCCCAAGTTTCGAAAGTGGCGGCACGCTTTTTTTCTCGCTTCGACAATAAAGCGGCACGATATGCGGGCCGAGGTGTCGAGAGTGACTATTATGGCGCAATTATTTCTGGCACAAGAGTCTCGTTTGGTTTGGTATCGAGGCTGTAGAAATCCGTATATTTCTGAGGCCTTTGGCTCGATTGTATCGAGGCGGTTGAATCGATGCCGTGTCTCTCTTTTGACGGATTTTCAGCAAGGTCGAGCGTTTCACCGATTTATTTTAAAGGATAACGATGCTTCCACCAATTACACTGCACGTTCTCGAAAGAAGCGAAAGAAGTAACACTACAATAATTCAATGTTACAGTAATTATTTCAGTAATGTTATAATATGATAATAATATTAATGATTTTATTATTATATCGTTGTATCATAATGTTGTGTAGTGTTACATAAATTTATTATTGTGTATAGTATAGTGTTGTAGTATTGTTTAACATTTTTATTATTACTACTTTTTTAAATAAACCATTAAAAAAACAGTAGCCGACTTACCTCTCTGTATTGTATTCACCATGACATATCTGCCATGGGCATAGGGAAACTGCGGAAAACCTGTACCGATACAGCTGGTCCCAAGTTTGCCTCCGAGTCACGGAACTAGACGTGTCTTTCGCCGAGAAATGTGAAAAACACATTCCACGACGAAAGTGACGCGACTGGGATTCCAACCTGCGACCTCCCGATCCGACGGCCAGCAGGCTAACCACTAGACTATTTTATTATAAAATGATGTCGTAATGTAATAATACGATTACGTAATCGTCTATTGTTAATACAAATTCTTCATTTATTACATTATTGTATTGTCATGTCATTGCGTTACTATACATCGCGAATATTTTCATAATTCATTAACCCTTAATAGTCACACCGGATCCACGGGATCCAAACAAATTATTTTGATGCCGTACATCTTTTTTTTCCAATAAAACATACTTTTTTTTACATTCGTAAGCGTTTCAGTCTTTCCTTCTAAATCGCACCTGCGTTGGATTAGTTAAATATACTTTTTGAAAAGTCCACAGAAACCGCTATGTCTATTTGAAAGTACAGTGTTTCCAGATTATAAAACCATTTTTTTTTTGTCAATAATTACAAGAGTTACAGCAATTTTTGTTAAAAAAACGTTATTTTTCACGTTTTTTGCACAATTTTTTTGCATATTTAAAATTTAATTTATGATTTCTAACCAATATCCGTGTATTTAGCAAGGTTCAAATTATACCTCACTATTTATTCATTATTTATAACAATTATTTCATTATTATATAACAATTATTTCATTATTTATAACAATTTAAAAACGCCTGGGTCCCATGGACCCAGTATGACTATAACGCGATGCTAGCTAAGTGTGACTACTAAGAGTTAATAATTTGAAAATCTCCGCCAGTTTATTTTAAGGGATCGTCTCAGTGTGACCCTCCGAAAAATCACTGATTTACGCGATTTTTTTTTAATGTTCAAATAAACTAATCGGTCCGGTTTTTTTTAAATAAATAAATACATTCATGATGAATACAAAATGATTTTTTTTATGTTTATTTATTAGATGTACAATAGTTAAATAAATTGTTGAAACGTAATAAAAAAAGTAAAAAAACACGTAATAAAAAAAGGTCCTGCACGGTTTCCACGATTGCGGCCGCAATTTTGATCTGAAACAAAATTTTTAAAAAGATTATTAATCTGTAGGAAAGTCGCTATCGCGCTATGGAAGGGGGTTTTTTTTAATTTGACGAAATGGCGGCGGTTTGAACAAAAAGTATCAAATTTGGCCCTTTTTCTCGACAGTTTTTCGTAAAAAAATATAGGAAGATTTCCAAAAAAAAAGCTTCCATAGCGCTATAAAGAATGACGTTAAAAATGTTCTCTTCAAAGGGGAACTAGATATCTTCAAAACTCTTCCTTTGAGAGTGGAAACCGTTTTGAAAAACACGATTCTGAGAAAAACGCGTTTAAAGATTGGCGAGGCAGATGTCTCGCTCCGTTCCCTTTCTACAAGAAACGTTGTAGCGACCGTAATAATTTGAATTTCGATTTAAAAATTTGAAAGAATGTATATTACAGTGTATACCGATAATGCAACAAAAAAAAATCGATTGCTCGAAAATTTCACACTGAGACGATCCCTTAAAAGACGGTGAATTGTGCTGGTATCTTACTATCAATAAACGCAATCATGACACTGTAGCTAAATTCACAATTTTTCTTAGGAAACTTAACAGCAGCTGTACAATTTTGTTGAGTTCTTTAACCTCGTGGAACATTAAAAAAGAATATATTATGTTATCACCTGCACTATATTATGTCGACATATATATGGGACATTCCACGCCATGTCACCTAGCTTGTGACCACGACCATTTTTGGTTTTCCTTTTTTTTTGTAAAATTGTACCCCATGAAAGGAATATCCACACCAAATTTCAGATTTTTATCTCTTCTCTTTTAGGAGTTATAATTGTCCAACAAATTTCAATTTCGGAAGTTTTGGAAACATCTAAATGCTGACAACTCCTGAACTATTGTGATATCGACAAATGTCACTGTATAATTTTCTTTTCATTTTGGAGCATACTTTCGATAAAAAATATGAAACAATTATCAATTATCAATGTCAACGTTTTTTTACTCCTAAAGTGAAAACTATTTTTTTAAAAAACTAATGCCTCTATTTATTTTTTTCAAAAAATTCTCTGAAGTTGAGTGACCCCTGATTGACTAGTCTTATCGTGGGGCCATTTCTCCTTCTATTTTTGTTCGAATTAATCATATTTTTTGAGAAGATTTTTATCATTTTAATCTCTAATAACGCTATTATTATTAGTGATTTTGAGTGAATTTAAGGGGCTATACCAGTGTCAACGTTGAAAATTTGGGTGATTTTCGGGGATTTTTTGGAAGAAAAGTACTCAATAAAATGTTTCGGAAAATTAAGAATATATTTGGCTATATTTGACCGATATTACATAAGTTTTTCATAGAAAAATATTGAGATCCAAGCGACTTATGTGCTGCCTTCGGAAGCGCCAAAAAAAGTTCCTCCATTGCTGACATGATTCCAGCCGATTGAGTCGCTGAAACCGAAAAAATGTCGTTAAACTGGAAAGTATTTCATAAACAATGACGTAGGATTTTCGAAAAAATATCAAAATCTAACAAAAGGGCGTAGATATAAAAAAAAGTCTGTTTTCTTGCCTATAAAATGGTCGTTTTTTTCAATGCCAAATCGTTAATTTTCATCCAATCAAAAATGTCCTACGTCATTGTAGGGTAAATATATTCAAGAGTACTCAGTTCAAATTTCAAGTCAATCGGATAATTGCTCTTTGAGTTACAATGTCAGCAAATTTGAAAAATCTCATTTCGAGAAAAACGCGCCTAAAGATTTAACTGTCAATTTTTGAAAGATAAAATTAATAAAATACTGCCTTGTAATTTTTACTGGATAATCTTGAAAGTATAAACTATCGACAAAGGAAAAAAAATCGATTCTTTTAAAGTGTCGGACTGGTATAGCCCCCTTAACTGCATTTAGCGAAAAAAATTAATTTATCGATAAAAACAAAAAATGCATTAAATTCAGCAGAAATGTAAAATAAGCAACCGTTTTAGGACTGACGAAGCCGAATTGGAAATCGCAAAATCATTAATGGCTTTATTGCAGACACTTTTTGAAAAAAAAAAAAAAAATGGGCTCACGTTGAAACTAGTCTTAAAAATCCCAGAATGGGTCATTCTATTTTAGGAAACTTTTTGAAAAAATAAAAAAAGATAATTTAAAAAAAAACCTTAAAAAATAGTTTTCACTTCAGAAAAAAAAAACGTTGACATTGATAATTGATAATTTTTTCATGATTTTAACGAAAGAAGTATGCTTCAAAATGAAAAAAATTGTATAGTGACATTTGTCGATATCTCGATTAGTTCAGGAGTTATCAGCGTTTAAACGTTTCCAAAACTTTCGAAATCGGGATTTTCTAGAAAACTATAACTCTTATAAAAGAGGAGATAAAAATCTGAAAATTGGTGTGGATATTCCTTTCATGATGTACAACTTTACAACAAAAAATCAGGAAAACCAAAAATGGTCGGGGTCACGGGCTAGGTGAAATGGCGTGGAATGTCCTATATATATATTTACGAAATATCTACAAAATGTGCGTGAACGGCGCTACGATCCGCGATATATATATTTGCTCGCTGTGAATCACAAAGCCCGTACGCTCGATACGCACTGTGTCCCATCGAAGGGGCTTTAATTCACGAGATTATTATTTTCGAACATTTATATTGCTAATATTTGTATCGTTTGCAATTATTATTTGTCAATGTACTGGAAATGTTGAGACAATTTGACGGAATGCGTCAGATCGAACGACTTTATACGAATTTAATGTTTGTCATTCGAGCCTTTCACTTCTATGCGCACTTGCAAACGTGCACGGGTATACACTGAAGAAAAAAAAAGACATAGGCTCAAAAAAATTGTCGTTAGGGGATGCTGAGGAATTATTTATTGAAAAAATAGAACATTAAATTATTATAAAAATAATGTATTCCATCGAATGAAAGAATGGTCAGAATAATCAAATATTTGGTTAGTTCGTCTTTTAAATTTTCATATCGAATTAACTATTGACGTACGACCGTATCGGACGTTCAAGGCGTCAAAAATACTATGAATTGCCGTGAGAATGACGGCGGAGAAGGTTCCATTCACTGCGCCGTTGACGCTCGTCCGTGGATGTATAATAACGGTAGGAAAGAAAAACAGATGATACCAGGACGCGTCATCGGCCTCGTGTAGAGGCCAGTTTGGCGAGCAAATTGAATGATTGATCCATTCGTGAATGAGAGTACGTACGGGATAGTCGATTGTTCAATTCCATTTGCTGAAAGAAAAGTAAACAATAATCATTAATTTATTTTTATTTCGACCATTAATTGGACCAGAAGATCATTCCTAAGTGAATTATTTTCAAGGTTGCCACGCATTTCAGGTGGTCAATTCCTAAGAAGGAAATAAAGCCTTGTTTATTAGGCATACTGGGTGGCCCGAAGAGTGACGATCGAAATGAAAATCTAGATGCCTCGTTATCGACATTTATCCGAATCACCCCCGTTTCTGTTCTACGATTTGTTTACTTTTCGAGAAAAAAAAGCATTTTTTTTCTCGTCTGTAGGTGTACTCACCTCGCCATCTTTTAAATTTATGTTATCGTTGCTGAACACTAATGTTGATGACTTAGATTTTGACAAAACGTTGAAAAAGCAGGCTTTCAAGGATCTGTCTCAGTTTAATTTTTTTTAGAAAATCGTGATAATATATTTCTACAAAAATTGAGTATTTGAAAAAGTATCATCTGATGAACACTAATTTTATTGTGTAAAAATATTTAATTATAATCCATTTACAGCCGATGTCCAGGAAGCACCTCTCGAAAACGTATTTTGCTATGGGTAATGCCCTTCTGAACCAGGTTATTAAATAAATGCAAAACAAACAGATTTCGTTAGTATAATTAGTTTATCCTGCAATTAATTGGCATTTTTCGTTCATTAAACCGAAAGTATATACCGGAAAAAAATCCTCCGGTCAAATACTACATTTTCACATGTAGAAAAAGCCCTAAAAATTTCAGAAAGATCGATGCCGTAGTTTTTGGGATATTTTGCTTACGGACTTTGAAAACGAACTTTCGAAAAAAAAGCGATTAAAGTATAGAACGAAGCTCCGAGCGTTTCGACGAGCGTTAACACAACAGCCTATAAATCTCCCAATTTCGATTCGATTACCTTAAAATTTTCAGGCAATGTTCATAACATAATATACTGTCAAAATAAACTAGTCACAAAAATTAAAGAAGAAAAAGAAAATATCGACATTTTTCGATGATTTTCAAAAGTTGAGAAGGTAAAAAAATCACTTTTTTTAAAACCAGTATACATTAATCACAAAAATTAAAGGATACAAACAAATTTCTAAATTTTTAGGTATTGCTCAAAAAGCTATAACTTGGCGAAAAATGGTTGTATAGCAATAAAAAAAGCAAATTCAAACTTGAAGTCAAGTTTTGATATGTGGAGGTCAAATAATTTTGCTGTTGACCATTTCTGAGTAATCTTTAAAAAATCAGCAGAAAAAAAAATTGACAAATTTTTTTTCTTACTTTTCTAAAGATCCACGGTCTTGAATAATTTTTTTTTCAGCAATTTCACCTTGAAGCTCTTTTAGTTTGATTCTTCCGCTTTAATTAGAGCGCTTCGTATCCTCTGTACGATGATTTTTCGCTGAGCTATCACCTCTATAATGCGTAATTATTGTTTTTTGATAAAAGAAAATTCCATGCACGAAACTTGATTCCCAAAAAGGTAAAATTGCTTTTTCGGGATTTTGGCTAAACTGGAGATAACTTTACAAATAATGGATAAACTGAGGATATTTTTTGTTTTTTTTTCTAACCTTAAGGTATCCCAAAGAAACCCTCAAGAGTTCAAAATCCTGTGATTTTTTTTTTCATTATGATCCGAATGATTAAACATTTTGCTAAAAATCAATTAAACGATGAGTTTTGCATCTTTTATTCATTTTAAAAAATTAAACATTTTTTTTCGCGAATATAAATTTTTGTTTCATCAAAAATGTCAAATATCAAAAGGGGAAAAAATGTTCGGCAAACAATTTCGTCAATGCTACACGATCGTTAAAAAAATAGTTTTTTACGGCTATTTCCACCTTGTGTTTAATTGTTAATTTGAAAATTAAGGCTAGCCGCCCAAACCGCGTGGCTATGCTAACACTCAGGCATCGTAGAGCCCGGTTAGCCTACGCGCAATATTATCACCCCTGGGGTCGTAGACAGTGGGCCCGTGTATTATTCACTGACGAATCCCGATTCGCTCTTTATGGCAGTGACGGACGTTCTCCCGTTTGGCGCACGACGTGAGGAACGTGATCGCGACAATTTCAGCCAGCCCTTCGCGGCTTTTGAGGGTGGTTCAGTTATATATAGTATGGGGAGGCGTATCCATGAATACCAAAACTCCTTTGGTAATTATTCCAGAAATATTGACAGCCGAAAGGTGTGAAAAAACGCCGACGTAGTGAAAAAAATATTGATTTATGCGAACAAAAACATTTTATGTTTGAAAAAATGAATAAACGATGCACATATTACTTATGCTTTAAGGCCTTACCCCCACTTGTAGCGCAAAAAAAGGCCTTTTTCATGAATTTTTTTAAAGAAAACTACAAAACTTTTTTAATCGATCAATATACCATCTTAAAGAACACATCTTGAAGAACTTTCAGTAATTTTTTTATTGAAAAATATTACATTGTTTAGTGGCAAATGGCCGTCAGTGAAATAATGTTTTTATATACACGGTTTGCGGTGACCAACATTGCGGCGAAGTGGGTCATCTGAAAAGAAAATGAGGATGGATTTAGTCAAATATAAGTATAAACTAGTCTTTAATCGAAGGATTTTAAAAAATATTCATTTTTCACAAAATGGCGGACAGTCATAGTTAATGGTTCGATTTCGAGGGGTCTTCTCACTTTAGACGCTAAAAAGGCTATTTTCATGATTTTTTTGATAGGCTTATATTATAAATATTGATTTAAAAAATGTTACACTTAATAAATACACTTTCGAAGGACATTTAAAAAAAATCTCTCGTGTATTTATGTAACTCAAACTTTAAACGCGTTTTTCTCGAAACAATGTTTTTCAACGGTTTGTTGATAAAATCTTCGAAACTACTGAACCGATCTTTATGAAATTTTAACCACATATTCTTTACAATTATAGCTATAGCGTATGTCAAGGATTTTTTAATATTTTGATATTTACTTTTTTTTTGCCAAAAACGGTGGAATAGACACGTTTTTTTTAGTTTTTTTTTTATGTACACCATTTTGTTATATTTGCATATATCAACAATCGTATGATACGCGCTATAGCCATTAACATACTGAATCTAGAACCGTTTGATTTTTTTGTTTCGGATGTTCCATCTTCGAGATTTCATCAACAGCGCAGACCTACAATTTTTTAGGAAATTTTTTTAACTACCATTTCCGTCTATAAATAGTGACTTAAATAAATACATTTAAAAAAATGTATTTCAAAAGTGTATTTATTAAGGGGTTACCCCCACGTGTGATTTTGAAAAAATCGATTTTTTTTATTGCATTTTTTTGATGTATAAGTATCTGAGAATATGTCCTGAAAATTTCAAGTCGATCCGAACAAAATTGACTGAGATATGAGCGTTGAAAGAGAAGAATCCGTTGTGTAAACGACCGGAAATTGAAACTTTAAACGCGTTTTTTCTCAAAATGGCATTTCTGAAGTCGGTGACCAAGATTACTCGAACACTAATGAACCGATCTTCTTGAAATATTGCAGGCTTATTTAATACATAAAAATGTAGTCTTTAATCGTTCGATTTTTTTTCGTTAAAATCGAACCATTAACTTTGACTGTCCGCCATTTTGTGAAAAATGACTATTTTTTAAAATCCTTCGATTAAAGACTCGTTTATACCTACATTTGACTAAATCCATCCGCATTTTTTTTTCAGATGATCCACTTCGCCGCAATGTTGGTCACCGCAAACCGTGTAGGGGAGACCGGGGCAAAATGGTATAGCGGGGCAAAACGGTACCGGGGCAAAACGGCACCGGGGCATAATGGGATCGGGGCATAATGGGATAGCAAAAAAATGAAGTTTCTTGGTGCTTGATTTGGGGCAAAATGGGATAGGGGCAAAATGGGACACACAAAAATGAAGTGTCGCAGCCCGCTGAATTTGGGGCAAAATGGGATGACAGGAAAATTCATGCTTCGGCTCTATGAAAGAGCTGTTGAAACATAATCTAATCTAAATGGTGCTTGTGGTTCCTTTCAGTCCACATATACGCAGATAATACGGACTGACCGATATATTTGTCGACACATATCCGTCGATTTCATGGGGAGCGGCGGTCCTAGATTCATAAAACAATTTACGTAAAAATTGACAAGAGTTAGATTTTCATCAATGGCTTGAAAATCAGTATCAGTAACGTGCATTGGCAGAAAATAAATTAAAAAAAAACAAAGAAAGAAAAAAACAAAAAAACCATAAACTGCACGCGTCAGATTATAAAAATTACTTGATTATTTAAATAATTAATAACGACAAAGAAATTGTACCAATCGAATAAGAAGGCTCAAATAACAATTTACGTCAAGTTTGGTACAGTTCTGACCGCAGAATCCTTAATTAAACGCAGTTCTGACCGTAATTGTTTAACAAACTTTAATAACAAATGAAAAATTAGTATTTTTTGAATGTTGAGTACTTAAATTTATTGTAAAGTCAAAAATAATAATAATTGTTTAAGCGATTGAGTTAACAAATAAAAATTGTCGTCTTCTTTAATGTTAAATTACTACGATTAATCAAATTTCAACGAAATCGATCGAGTCGACCTTGAAACATTGCCGTAACCGCATGTCCAATCACTATATTTGGTCAAAAAATGAATATCAAAAAATCAATTGAAGTTTTAGACTGCATTAATAGTCATTAATGCATTAATAGACTACACCAAACTTGCGAAGATTCTAACCGAATGATAAAAAATTATTATTTAAACAATTTCATTAACAATTAAATTGTTCGAATCGAATTGTTACGCTCGATTAACAATTTCCAAGAAATTTCAGAAAATGCCGATCGTACAATGAAGAATAAATATTTGAACAATTCAATTAACAAATGAAAACCGCTGCAGTCTTTAATATTAATAAATTATTACGCGTAATCGAATCTCAACGATATAAAATGAGTCGATATCTAAATACGTCTTTAAAAATATGCTAATTAATGCAATTTAGTTAAACGATAAATATCAACAAACTTATCGTATCACCTGGATTATTAAGCTCAATTAACATATCCATTGTTTCATTGAATGCATCGGCCGTAGTTTCGTGAAAAAATAACTATTTCCACAATAATAGAACTTTTTTTCATCCGCCATATTGGATTTTCAGTTTTTAGTTTTTCATTCCAAACTCCTATCCTCAATTCATGATTTCGATATTCTGAAATCAATGTCTTATGTTTTTATTCGTTATCTAAACGATTACGTATTTATTCATCTATCATTATTTCGCAACAAAATCATGAGGTACATTTTATTGTTGTTGAACCCTAGTCAATGTTATTTTTGTTTAGCAGTGAGACGCCATACGCGTCCATTGTGAGTCGTTTTTCCTGGATTCGTTGTAATTCATGCGAGAAATGGGCCCACTATTCATGTGCCCATGCTGACGATAACTTAATCGAGTACGTTTGCGACAATTGTGCCGATAAAAATTAGCTTAGTTAAACAAGCAATAAAAATTAAACATTGCCACCGTTAAATTATAGTATCGTAAGTAGAGTGTGACCCAAATATCGTGTAACATTCAATAAAACCTGTTTTCACTCATTTATTACCCCTCGTTTTTTACCCCTGCATTTCTTTCGTTTCTGCATCGAATTATTCCACTGTCCCATTTTGCCCCGATCCCGTTTTGCCCCAACCGCCTCTTTCTGAGGAGCCTGATTTTCTCCGGCCCATTTTGCCCCAGTCCCGTTTTGCCCCAATGACGTATTTTCCAGCAGTGTTGATTTTCACTATTCCATTTTGCCCCAAACCCGTTTTGCCCCGGTCCCATTTTGCCCCGGTCCCATTATGCCCCGCTATACCATTTTGCCCCGGTCTCCCCTATATAAAAACATTATTTCATTGACGGCCATTTGCCACTAAACAATGTAATATTTTTCAATAAAAAAATTACTGAAAGCTTTTCAAGATGTGTTCTTTAAGATGGTATATTGATCGATCAAAAAAGTTTTGTAGTTTTCTTTAAAAAAATTCATGAAAAAGGCCTTTATTTTGCGCTACACGTGGGGGTAACGCCTTAAGTGTAACAACTTTTGTATCAATATCTATAATATAAACCTACGAAAAGAAATGCATAAAAATAGCCTTCTTCAGCGTCTAAAGTGAGAAGACCCCTTAAGTTTTTATTCGTTCATTTATATCTTCTTCTCCGTTTATTAAAATACTAATCTCGCTCTTTCTCTTTCAACTTCTCACTTTTTACAGGAACCTGATTAAGCCTTTTGTATTCCCGTTTTTCAGCTTCTGTTTCTCCACAGAGCCTTTGTTCTTTCAATAGCGGCATGGCAATGATTTAAGAGATTCGTTTTTATGTGACCTCATGCATATCCACACATGCGTAACCAAGATGGCGTCATTCCTCTGGCGCATCCATAATGCCTCTGGGTCTCACACGTCAGGAGGAACCCAGAGGAATGACGATTCAAACGGGTTTTTATGCACAGCGCGGCATGTTACGTTTTTCTAACCGCAACATCTGGCGGTAACTAGATGTCTGAAAGTTTCACTTCCACAGAAAAAGAGTGACTTATTTTATCGAAAAATTATACAGTTAAGAACGATCAATGAAATGACTCGGCTGTTACACCACCTCATAAGACACAAGGTCTGTAGGGAAAAAAGCGTAAGCTAAACAAGTTATACGATTCCATCAGTTGGCTCGGAAAAGTAGATCTAGAAGTCACTGGTCTGGCACGCATGGTCAGCTAGCACCACACAATGTATGAACTGATTTACAGCCCTCCAGCGGAATGATTGAGAAAAACGGTTACAAACTTTCGTTATTTATTGTGAGATACCCGTGTTTATTATTTCTTTATTTTTCAGGGAGGTATTGTATAAATGTCAAATGGCTTCGAGAAATGATTTTTTCTAATGTTTTTGAATTTCTTCTAACTTTTCAGCTAGCTAATGTATATGAACTCTGAATAGTGAGACTCCAGTAAAAGGATTTTCATAGTAAAAAAACAACAGAAAAAAGGATAACGAGGGTTTTTCTGCCAAATCTGTTTTGTAGGAAGATTTCGAAATATTTCAATCTGTTGTATTCCGAAAAAACCTAAAAACTAATAGAATAGCATAAAAAAGTCAAATTACTTGCAAAACGATGATTTCGGGAAAATTGCCCATATATATTTCGACCAATTATATTTTTAAAATATTTTATATAAATGATTGTGTATTATTATAAATTACTATTGTAATTTATTTTTATATAAAATGTGATAAAAATATAGTTGGTTAACATGTATGTATGTATGTGTATATATATATATATATATATATATATATATATATATATATATTTGGGCATACTTTTTATGTTGTATATGCATTATTGTTTATTATATTGAAAAATATAATTCATATATCTATCAAATATAATTTTAAAATATATATAAACTAGTAGAATTAGTAGTGGACACTTTTCGATGTTTTTTTTATTTTGCATTTATTGATCATTTTTACGTTATAATCACTTATATTTTACATTCGTATCAAAGTAGGTTTATTGAGGCAAATATTAAGCAGAAACATTATAGATTAGAATACAAAAATGACAGTATTATTTTGGCCTAGCAGAATATGCATTTTCTGTGTAGATATTTAAAAAAAGTTAATTTCCATTAAACGTGTCCACAATTTATTCCACTATTATATATATATATATATATATATATATATATATATATATATATATATATATATATATATATATTCATATATTTATGAGCAATATTTTTTCGATGTTTTCGACGAGGGGACATAGCAAATACGATAATCCTTGCTGTTACCTCGCACGTTTTGTCCCCATAATATTTTACGAGACGGAAATGGAACCTGTTTTTAATATTTTTTCAATGGAACTCCGTCGCAGTTGTCCTCACCCAAAAAAGTTCTACGCGGTTTCTACGGGGTGTGCATGTATGCGCCCGTATATATAAGTAAATGTATGTATACGCTCATATGTGATTCTTGATACCGGTTGACCTCAGTCCCCGCGCATTAAATTAAATGACTATGCGCGAATGTTAGCCATGCCGAGTCGCATGGATTAATTAATTTCAGACTATCTGAAAATAAGGAAACAAGAAATCGTGTATGCGTGGAAGAAAAAGCCGTACTTGACCTAGAAAGCTTTATGTTCCAGAGGATCAAGTAGTCTTGCGGCTGCAGAATGATTGAGAATATCAACGAGGATCATGTGAAAGGTGGGATATGAAATCGTACGAATGTTTCTCTGCCGTCGTG
The DNA here is from genome assembly GCA_964007375.1 of Ophion obscuratus. NCBI lineage: Eukaryota > Metazoa > Arthropoda > Insecta > Hymenoptera > Ichneumonidae > Ophion > Ophion obscuratus. The sequence goes on along the minus strand of OZ023316.1, from coordinate 59,255,680 downwards.
ATTGCGATAGAGATCAGAAACGTATTCGTACAGCTCGGTTTTTTGAAAACCTGCTTAAGGAAAAGAGAATTGTTGCTGGAGATTATTTATTGGATTGCTTGTTTGAAATGTTAATCCCGTGACTATGAAGAGGTCCATTTTTGAGCGAAAAGAAAGATGGTGACGGTGGTAGCAAATCGACAAACTGGTTTGGACAAAGTATCGCCCATCGAAACGGACAACCTTGGCTCATTTTTCGGCCAAGGATCGGATTCCACGCGGGAATAATTCGGCTTCTTTAGAGGCAATTTAGTGATCCAGCCATCTTTTCACTCCTGCGTACGAGGTGATGTTCCGAGCCGTAAGCGATGATGACATCGACCGGAACAAATGGTAATCAGAGGAAGCGATGTCCGGGGAATATGGCGGATGGGCTAGGATTTCCCAGTTGACTTCCAAGTATCTTCCAAGTACTTCATAACCAGTTGAGCAGCACGGGACCTGGCGTTGTCGTGCTGCAAAATCAACTTGTCATGGTGATTCTCTCATTTTGGCCTCTTCTCCCGCAGAGCTTCAAACGCACCAGTTGCGGTGGATAGCGATCCCCAGTGATGCTTCCCGACGCTTTCACCAGCTCGTAATACACTGCAGGCCTATTTTGGGAGATTTTTCCGCCGTCCTTGTTGTCCATAGAAAAGGCACGGCTTTGGAAGCGACTAAAGGGCTCTTTACGCTTCCTCCACCAAAGAATGCGTTTCCACGGCCGATTTCTTTGTCGTGAAACAATGGAGCATAACGTGCCGCAAATGTGACTTATTTTTTTTTTTTTCACTAAACATGGCATTGCAGAGACAATTAGCCCTGCGTTGAAACACTGGGACATTTCGACTCGATTGGATTTCAAGTCAAAGGCTGACTTTTTCCAAATTGAAAATTTTCAGTAATTTTCGTGGCTAAATATAAGTGTGTCAACGAAGGGTTGAAAAGTGTACAGGGTGTCCCTCTTATCTCTGCCACCCAAAATAATTCGGTAATTATCGACGTCACGAAAAAATGTTCCCGACAAAAATTGTACGGTGTGAAGGGGGCCATAAAATGCGACCAATTTTTTTTATTTCGGTCGAGGCGCTCACGCACAGTGAAGGTCACCTCCACTTTTTCAAATGGACTGGTACATTTTTTTTCAGCCATCTTATGGAGCACCGCAAGCCGCATAAAAAACATGAAGGGGTCAAAGTCGTTCAAGGTCATTTCGAATATCCATTAAAATGAAATACAAAATATAAATATAAATCTAAATACAAAAAATACAAATCTAAATACAAAATACAAATCTAAATACAAAATTAAAATAAAATACAAATACCAAATATTTGGTAGTGATCCGAGATATTTAGATTTGTATCATCGATCCTGACCTTGAATATCCGTTCTTATCAGACCCCCGCATGTGGGGTAACATGGGAAAAATAAAGGTTTAACTAAAAATATATATTTTATGCTAACAATCAGAAAGACAAATTTTTTCGTTACCGATATCAAAAGATGAATAAATGTTGACTAGTTCAAACGAATAATTGAAGTTGACTGTTTCATATGTATTGTTTTATTTGGACACGATCTTAGCGTTATCATCTTGCCCCTACTTCCCCTACATACGTTCCCCATATTTCGATGGAGTTACACGAGAGACGAGAGAATGATCGGACAACGCGTTCTATATAGTGCGTTACAGAGAAGGGACGTCGACGCGGACGCCGATGACGATCGAGCCAGAATGAGCCGGGGTTCCGCGATGGTGCGAGTTCCCATATAAAAGCTCGGCCCTCGTCGACGGGAAAAGGCACTTTCGCGTAGCGATCGCATAGCGGTTCAACCCGACGATAGAGTCGCCACGTCCAGACGCCTTCGCCGCTCCAGAACACGTGGATTTCAAAGTGAAGGCGATTTAATAATTAAAAAAAAAAAACATTTTTTTTAACTCCACAATTCAAGTAAAAAAACATTTATCGCGCTATCGAGTCGTGTCTCAGTGCAAAGGACTCTGTGGGTGAAGTGTCAAGAGAGAGAGAGAGAGAGAGAGAGAGAGAGAGAGAGAGAGAGAGAGAGAGTTTTACGGATCGTGAAAAAAAACCAACAGCGTGTCGTGTGCGTAGTTCCTCAATTGCAAATTGTCGAGAGAGTGAGAGAGATAGAGAGGAGGACGGAAGACATAATTGAACTGCATCGACTGCACACCCGAGAGTGCAGTGATTTTTATCGTATGTGACACTCCTATCGTCGCTGTTCTACTGAATATTCGAAATTCTCGTACGAAGGAAGAACGGCTAAAGGTGAGAGTCGATATAAATGCGAATATATAATAATAATAATAATTTTATTATTATTATCATTTTATATTTTTGAGTCCGGAAAGTGTCGATTTTTCAATGTGCCACCTACCAAAAATCGGCTCGAAATTTTCGGTCGACCCAATATTATTATAATTAATATAATATGCCATAATAATTATTATTAGCATTCAATATGATACATTGTTACTGTTTTAATAATCATAATAATGGTATACATCGATATATATATATATATATATATATATATATATATTCATTTGTGACGTTCAACTACATCGTTTCCGAATAATAAAACGCCATTAAAATTCAGGCCCCGTTTAGTATGGAAAATCGTGAATTGCCCTGAGACTATTCAAGTCCATCGCGGGTAACGTGTCCACGAGACATATTAACTTTTGTATCATACGGAAAAAATCGCCGTTGAATATGGTATCACTCAAATGAAAAATAGATGTACAAATTCAGTATATGTGTATATATATTTCTAGTATTTTGAGAAGGAAAAGGAACAAGTCGTGTCTTTGAAAAAAAATGCGACAGTTTATGACGATTAAAAACAAATATATGAATTTAACAAACCTTTATTTCCGGTATTTTGAAAAAGATTAAAAAAAATCAGAGCCTTTCAAAACAAAAATTGCATCGACGATTTCTTGTGACGAAAAATAAAAATATAAACTCAATATTTACATGTATATATAATTCTGGTATTTTGAGAAAAAATGAGTGAGACGCGCTTTGAAAAAAGAACTGCGATGACAGTTTTATGTGGCCAAAAATAAATATAGAAATTGAATATACATATCTGGTAATGGAGAAATAAAAATAAATAAGCCGTGCTGTTGAAACAACAAATAATTCATTGCATCGATGGCCTCACGTGACCAAACAAATTACTCAGGCTGTCAAGTAAGCGATGCATCGGAAATATTGGGACGATCGTTCAATTTCGATTACATTAATAAGGTAAAAACTGTTGCTATTTTGGTACTGTTTTTGTTATTTTAAAAAATATACAGCCAAGTACGTATACACACACACACTGATATAAATGAAAGAGCCCATAAAAAAAACAGCTTGCCCCACAATTAAGGCCAAATGACCACAAAATTCTGAGTTAGGCCAAGCCTCCCTTTCCCTCCCGTCATTACGCTCTACTTAGTTCAGCTTGCTTCATAAATTTCTGGATTCCGGAATTTCTCATTTCTGGAACGTGACGAAAGGACACCGGCCGTTGAAGTCAAATGAGCCGGACTGGCATTTGGATATCGTAATTTCGGTATACGAAACGATAGTCCGTGATTGTCGAAGCGTGAACCATACTCTCACTCTTACGCAGCGGTGCTGATCCGGGAGCAACTGTCGTATCGAATCCGTAGGCCGACTTTTCCCTTTTTTTCGTCGTCCTTATCCGAGCGACGATTTTTTTTTCTCCTCACTTTTTAATAATTTTCTCGTGTATATTTTACTTTTACCTTTTTATTTTCTCACTTTATTCGTATATTTAATTTTTTTTTGCACTTCAACTTCTCGTTATCCTGGATTTGCGGACGATAAATATTCCGTTTGTAAAGATCAACAATGAGCGTGAACGTTGCCACGTGATGTAGGGAGATGAGAAAAAAAACAATTGCGGTTCAACGTGCCAGCTCGTTGTTTTTTTTCCACCGCGAGATTTTCCTTCGCGATATGACAAGAAACACCTGGAGGCAGGTAGATCAATAAATTATTGAGGCAAGTTTCAGTGATTTATCGCACATTGCGATCGTGTAGATTGAATGCCTAATTGCCGATCGCGCCGAATGACGGGTCTACCGCAAGTCGCGCACGTGCGGGTGAACTGTACGATGTCGTTATTGCGTCAATGCGTTTGCGTTCGGGAAAATAAGAAAGGAAAGAATGGGAAAAAAAAAGTGGCGAGATTGCCTATCTTGTGCGTATGCACGGGTATACGCGTATACGCTATACGTGGTACACACATGCACCCAGTTGGTAGGCTCATTGTGCACGCGTCTAGTTTTCCGAATCGTTGCTACATCGCTCTAGCCTCGGGTGTCTTCCTTGCGAAACGCAGGTGTATCCATTTTTTTTTTTCAAATCTGATTAATGTTCGAGAATTATGATTTTTATAAATAAATACATTTTTTGAATAAATAAATTAAATAACTATGTGACATTGGTTATAATTCTTTGAACAATAAAAGAAATATAATGTATCAAATGAATTGATTAAATTAAGTTAATAAAAAAAAAATGTTAGACGTGTAATTACTCGGATATGTTAAATATTCGAAAAATTGTATCCTTTGTCTATCTGATTTATTTTGGAAATAAATGATCTTCATAAATGAAAATATTGAAAATTGAATCAATTCAACGAATGTATAATATTCGCTACAATTCATTTAATAATTAAATTAATATATTCTGTCATGAAAATTAATTAAATTAAATATCTGTTCGTCTTTTGAAAATGTAATGGTTCGGAATAGTCTTAAGGCAGGATTCTACTTTGAAACTTTGAAACTTTGAAATTGGATGAAAACACCCACCTGGAACACGTCGAAGGCATATTATATGGCCCAGGCATCGCTGATTGAGGGTAAGATAATTTTTTCTACGATTTATCACTCACCAAAACTTTAAACGCGTTTTTCTCGAAACGACATTTTCAAGTACCGTGGTCGTGATAACTCAAAAAGTACTGAACCGATCCTTATGAAATTTGGAACACATATTCTATATGTGTGTACCAACCGACCTAACTACAATCAACTTAAAATTTTGATTAGAACTATTTTTTTATTGCAAAAAAAGACCCAAAAAACGCATTTTTTTTCGTATTTTAGTCGCCATTTTGTTAATTTTGCACGTATATAAAATATTCTAGTTAGGTCGGTTCCTGAAGACATACTGAACATGAAACTATTTGATTTTTTTGTTTCAGACCATCCGTCGGGAAGATTTCACGACCACGGCAACGGTACCTGCTTTTCGAGGCATTGGCTTTAAACATATTTTACGTGTACAAAAAATGAATAAAATACATTTAAACAATTTTTTTATGTACTTAAAGAGTGTATTTATTGAACAGTTTAAACCCCATATCGATCCCTTTAATAGTATTCTCAGAAAAAATTCACGAAAATAGCGTTTTTTTCATGGTTTCAAAGTAGAATCCTGCCTTAATATTTAAAAATAAAGTGGCTTCCCTATTTCTCCATCAAAATATTGTAAATATTTTTAATACCAACACATTTTGAATATCCGTTAGAAGAAATATCTTTAATTCCGTTTAAAATTTTTATGCCTCAAAATCATTGAGTATATTAGTTCTCCAACGCGTGACTAAAAGTCGAGCCAACACTTATCAAAGTACGATGACAAAGATTACACTAACGACTCGTCAAATTATTCTTGGCCTAACTGTGATAGATACAATTCCCAAAAAAATCGTCATTCCTGGGTCGGAGATTTACTCATCATTAGCAAGAACTCACAACTCATCCTCGAATGTCTAATTGCGAAGTAGCGATTTTCGATTAATACATAATAAATTAATTAGATTAAGCAACAATATAAATATTTAAAAAAAAATTTATCAAAAAACTATAAACATTTACTAAATAAAAGAATAAATAATTTTTTGCATATAATTTTTTTAATTTCTTTCCGAATGAGATACGTGAAAAAAATGTTTTAATGCAAATTAGGAACCCTGAGAAAAGTCACATATAAAAATGACCATACGATTTTCGTCTTCATTTTTTCCCAAGGGAGCGGATTTCACTCGAGAATTTTCCAAAAATTCACTACACAAAAAATGCAATGAAAAAAAAAATGAAATGAAAAAAAATAATTTTTTTAATATCTTTCCGAATGAGATACGTGAAAAAAATGTTTTAATGCAAATTAGGAACCCTGAGAAAAGTCACATATAAAAATGACCATACGATTTATGTCTTAATTTTTTTCCCAAGGGAGCGAATTTCACTCGAGAATTTTCCAAAAAATCACTACACAAAAAATCCAACGAAAAAAAAAATCCCGTAGCAAAAAATAAAAAAATCTATTTTTTTCTGGCCAGATGGGTTCTCTGCAGCAACAATCGATTTTGAAAGGCGCAAAGATAGCCTGGGCCGATCACCAGGTTGCTTTGGTACACGAGCTGTTCCGCAAAGTCTCGTCCGAGAATTCCGAGCGAACGGCGATAATTTACGAGGCGGAGGATGGCACGGTGGAATCGATGACGTATGCCGAGCTCGACTCTCGTAGCAACCGTATCGCGAGGATTTTGCGAAAGATTTGTGAGCCGCGTGAAAACGAGGATGCCGTGGCTGCGATCTCGATGAGGCCCTCGCTCGGCTTACCGGTCACGTTGCTCTCCGTTCTCAAAGCCGGAATGGCTTATTTGCCCTTGGACGCGGAATTCCCGTCGTCCAGAGTGAAGCACATACTCGAAGAAGCCGAACCGCTCGTCTTGATAATCGACGCTAATTGTGAGTTTGATGCGCTTTTTTTTTTTCTACAGTACGACTGAGTCGAACTTTTTTTTCCACATTTGGGTACCACCACTGTAGAATTTTCAAAAAATGGATTTTTTTTGGCTTAAGGGATGCTTCGAATCATCCAGAATAAGTGGAAAATAGTTTGGTACCTGTAAAAAAAACAAAACTCTAACAATTTTCATCCTATTCACTACAAAATTTTGAGCACGTCTTTAAAATAACATCCGGAAGAGAAATAATTACAACGTTATTTATTAACAAATGATTGTCCTTTTTTTCTGTCGAAAATTAAGTTCTAAATGCTTGCCAATTACACAAAAAATAATATTTTCAAAATCCCCTACGTATTTCTATACTCGTGTTAATAAATATAATTAAATTTTTTGTTACACATTGAAATTTGCGTCAGTTACCTATACTGCGTGCCGCACAGCGTCTCAAATTCAACATGCCTCGTCAGAATGGCTCCAGCGTCACCATTTTGTATAATTTTTTGATATAATTTTTTTTTTGGTTGACTTGAAGATATGACTAATAACATCCTTGAATATTATTATCCTCTTACTTGTCCTTGCACCGAAAAAAAATCGCTTAATCTTAAAGGTTTACTGCGGTGTTACCCCTTAATTTATTCACTATTTTACTTCTACTTTCGATTACTTTTTTCACTTTTACTTATGTTTACTTTTAATACATTGTTTTACGTTTACTGTTATTTACTTTCTTTTTACTTAACTTTCATTTACTTTTATTTACATTTAATATTTACATTTCACATTTCAGTTGTCACACTCCGACAACGCGTAACGTACGCATTGTAATTAAAAAATATATTTCGACTAAAATTTGCTTAGATTCAAACGGGGGGGGGGGGGGGGGGGGATACTGCGTTGGATGTTTGAGTGAGTGCCAAGGTCGAGCACAGGTGGTGCTCGACGTATATGCGTGACGTTGACCTTGGAAGTTGCACGCGATTTCGTACACGAAATCTTAATTTTTTTCCTTTACAACTAAACAAGTTTTATTCGCGATATTTTTCATTGCAATACGAACGTTTTGAGTGGCAATATTGAAAATGAGTTTATTCAATTGATTTTAACGAACTCCCTATAACCGGAGTCAATGATACTGCAGCTGAATTTACAATTTTATTTTTTTGAAGCTTAACATCTGCTGTACAATCGTTTTCAATTATTCGGTACTTCAAAAGAGGAAGCATATGACGTTAAAGTTTGCATCGTTGGAATGCAACGAAATTTATTTTCAATTTTTTTTTCTTCATATCATCATTATCATTACAATCCATAATATTTGGATCGATCGAGACCGTCGATCTCTTATAAGGATGAGAAACCCAGGTTGGTTTATTTTCATATCGTAAAACGGCAAAAAATGTGAGCAAAAGAAAAGAAAATAACTTTTCGTTGCATTCCAACTACACAAGCTTTAACATCATGGAAATATTACATCAGCGCCCGCACTTTGTCATGTAGGCATATTGTTTTTGTTTTTTCAATAAAAATTTGCAAAATGTGTGTGCGAATGGCGCAACGATCGACCATGTGTATTTGCTCGCTGTAAATAAGTGATTTGCTTCGTGAAATTAATATTGTCGAACATTTCGATTGAAAAATGCGTAGCGTCGTAGAAAAAATGCTGTCGAGCAATCGTGTATCGTTTGTTATTGTTATTTGTCAGTGTGCCGGAATTGTTGAGGTAAATTGACGGAATGAACGACTTTACACGAGTTTACGATTTATCATTCGAGCCTTCCACTTCTATAGCCACTTGTGTACGTACACGAGTAGTAACTGGAGATAAAAATCACTCGGGCTAAGCAAATCCGTCATTGGTGGATGATGAGATAGAAAAAAATGCAAAAACAAAAAAAGAACGCAAAACAAAGTCCACTTGGAAAGAACCAAATCAGTACTTCGGAAGGATATCGACAAATGTCAATACCGACAAATCCCGTTAAATTAACATTGAGTTTTCGACTCGGTTTTTTTTTTTTATCTCGATGCACTCGTCATCGCGTACTCAGTTTCCGTCTTTTTTTTTCGAGGATATCGTGATTCGTTGAGAATTCGTTTCCGAATGAGCGTGTAAAAAAAAGTGTTCTCTTGCGAGGGAAAATTGTATTACCGTTGCGTCGCCGAGAGGGGAAAAAACGAACAGAAAGAAACTTTGAACCGAACGACTAGCGGTGATCGCGTTTCAATGAGTCACGCGTCACCGTTCGATTCCTTAAGCGAATTAATTTACGAGGCTTGAGAACACGTTTTTCCATGCGAGTAGTCGGCCGGGCGAGAATAAATTCGAACCGCATTAATGAAAGTGTGAAAACTCTTTAAACGCTGTCGGACTGAACAGGTGACAGATCGTTGTACATGGGCGACACACCGTTAATTACGTTTGAGGATCTTTGGGCGGAGGCCAAAAGTGAAAAGGACGATTCGATCGGGTTGAACGGACATCCCGAACAAATTGCCATCGTCCTGTACACTTCCGGCAGCACTGGGATACCAAAAGGTAGGATCTGACTATTTTTTTTTCATTTTTTTTTTTTAGGTATATACAGGGTGACCATTTTTTAAGGGCCTAGCGTGGATATTTAGCGACCGAGAAAAATGTATTTATCGGTTTCCCAAGTCTTTTGCGAAAAAAAAATAATAGCGTTTTTTATTACTATTTGTCAGAGAAAAATTGAACATTCCGAAAAAAAAAAATCGAAATTCCATTTTGAGTTCAGCAGAATGAAGATAATTATAATCCGAATGCAGAACACTGAAAAACTCCTTTTCGATGGAATTTATTTCCGTCAATCCACTTTAAGGGGTCTTCTCACTTTAGACGCTAAAAAAGGCTATTCTCGTGAATCTTTTTGATTGGTTTATATTATAGACATTGATATAAAAGTTGTTACACTTAATAACTACCCTTTCGGAATACATTAAACGTTTTTTTATTCAAGTCACTATATATAGACGAAAATGGTAGTTAAAATAATGACCTATGAGATGAAATCTCGGAGATGATCCATCCGAAACAAAAAAATTTAACGGTTTTAGATTCAGTATGTTAATGGCTATAGCGCATATCATACGATTTCTGACCCATGCAAAAATAACAAAATGGCGGACGTTTTTCGAAAGAAGAAGAAAAGTGCTTTTTTCACCGTTTTTGGCAAAAAAAAGTAAATATCAAAATTTTAAAAATCCTTGATATGCGCTATAGCTATAGTGGTCAAGAATACGTGGTTAGAATTTCATAAAGATCGGCTCAGTAGTTTCGAAGATTTTATCAACAAGCCGTCGAAAAACGTTGTTTCGAGAAAAACGCGTTTGAAGATTGTTCGGGTTGAATAAATACATGAACATTTAAAGAAATGTATTTCGAAAGTGTATTTATTAAGAGCAACAACTTCTATATCAATATCTATGATATAAGCCTATCAAAAAAATTCATGAAAATAGCCTTTTTTCAGCGTTCAACGTGAGAAGACCCCTTAAGGAAGGAAACCACTGTGACGGGCCGAAAAAATGTCGTTTTTTTCCCAAATATTTTTCGTCTACTAGATTATTTATTTTTTATTTGAAAAAAGGTGTGTTATTAAGAATACATTGAACTTATTTCGTGTATATGTTTATTTAAAAAAAAATGAATATTAAGAACGTCGTTGACATATCATAGAGCCTCTGTATAAAAAATGTGGTCCAATCCAATGATCGATAACTTGACAATGATTGGTCGGAAAAATAAAAATAAAAATGTTTTATAATCTACATTAAGGGGGGAAATCACAGTAGCACACAAAAAAATAGGCATATTTTCGGGAATTAATTTTGACTGAATAAAAGTATCAATCGAAAATCTGTAAAGTAGGTTTTATAGCAATACTAAAAAGGTACAAAATGTAATTTTTTCAATAAAAAATATTTAAAAATGGCGGCCGCGCAGCATATGCCCCGAGGCGCCTTTTTTTGAGCTCGCCGAAGACATAACTCGAGCAAATTTTCACCGATCGACTTGAAATTTTGACGGTAGCTTCGAAACATCTTTCTCCACGGAACTACGTAGGATCTTTTATTTTATATGGCTTACTTTTTTTTTATCGACGATTTTATGGCGTTTTTTTATTAAAAATTTAACTTTATTTTCAAACATGCACCATTTTGCGAAAAATCAATATATCGAAAAAATCCTACGTAGCTCCGTGAAGAAAGATGTTTCGAAGCTACTGTCAAAATTTCAAGTCGATCGGTAAAAATTTGCTCAAGTTATGTCTTCGGCGAGCTCAAAAAAAGGCGCCTTGGGGCATATGCTGCGCAGCCGCCATTTTTAAATTTTTTTTATTGAAAAAATTACATTTTGTACTTTTTTAGTATTGCTATAAAACCTACTTTACAGATTTTCGATTGATACTTTTATTCAGCCAAAATGAATTCCTGAAAATATGCCTATTTTTTTGTGTGCTACTGTGATTTCCCCCCTTAATGCATTTATCGTTGTACGTTGCCGTTTTTCGTGAGAGAAAAATGTAGAAAATAACGGGTGTTAAAAAGAAATTGTGAATTTGAGGCAACTTTTACTTATATTCATCGGCTTGAAAAATACTAAATAAAAAGAACGGCTACGCACAACGATAGCTACTGCAATTACGGAACATTCGGCTTTTTTTTAATTGAAAATCGGACGATTGTAGCTAAAGTTATAATTCTGGCCAGGTCGAGAAAAGTCGTTTCGAGAAAAACCCCATTCACAGTTGTTAGTATACATAAATCGTTGCGATATCTGCTCTCACTAAATCGTCTGACTTGAACATTTGTTCACATATTTTTGAATATGTATAATTTGAAAAAATGCAAAAAAAAATCGATTTTCTCACTCACCATGGTGATGAACATTCTTTCGATAATGGGATGCACAAAAAAAGTTTTTCCGCAGTGTTGCTTATTCGCCATTGAATTATCTTCATTCTTTTTTCCAAAATGTTTAAAGTTTACTGGGAAATGTTACTCATCAAAAAAATACGCGGTATTTCTGATCGAAAATAACCCGAAAAACCATTGAAAATAATAATTTTTGGAAAGCGTTCTTTTTTGACTTTGCGAAAAATGATGGAAGACGAATAATCCATTTTTTTAAAGGAGGGATACACATTTACAACGATCAAAAAATCGATTTCTTTTTTTTTTTCTTTAAACGATAGAACTATATATGTAGAATATTTTCCTGAAGTGTCAATGCGACATTTGAAAAACTTCAAACATTACAGCCCGTCAATGCTGTGCCTCACCGCTCGGATTCGGAGCGGGCATGAACGTCAAACGCGTTTTTCTCAAAACTGCATTATAGAAATTGGCGTGCACGATTACTCAAAAACTATTAAGCCAATTGAGTTGAAACTTGGTAGAAATATTAATAATATTGGTACCTTCTACTTGACGAGAATTATTTTTGAATAATTGGAAAGAAAACTACTTTTTTACTCCACATTGTACAGAAATGTTGCGGGAAATGTTGATTTTTCTGTAAATGCGTGCAATTTTCTTAAATTTGAACTTTCTTCATTTTAATTACCGTCACATAGAAACTAAATATGTTCCAACTGAATAAATGTTTGAACATTTTTGCAAATCAAAGTCTACACAGCTCCGTCATTTTGATGACGAATTAATTTAAAAAAATTGTTTTGTATACTTAAATATACTATTGAAGTATACCCAAAGTTTGATAATTGTAAAATAATTATTTCTTAGTTTAAAAAAATCCCTCAATATTGCTTATTTTTTCCCTGTCTAAATGTATATCCCGCCTTAAATGAAGCTTGAGGTGTCTACAAAAAAAACCTCCATTTTTTGGATGCGAAATAATGAATGAACGAAATTCGTATGAAAAAAAAAAAACCAAGGTGTCAGATTGCCGCACGCCACTCTGATGAATCGACTGCAGTGGCAATGGCGCGAGCTCCCATACGAGAGCAACGAGGATCGTTGCATCTTCAAGACCGCCTTGACTTTCGTTGACAGCGCGCCCGAAATTTGGGGCCCTCTCCTTCAGGGCCGGACCATCGTTGTGGTTCCACGCCAAGTTACCAAGGATCCCGCCAAGTTTGTCCAAGTCTTGGAAAAACATCTAGTGAGATGATTTCGAGCATTTATCGGTGAAACGATCGGGTTTCCTTAAGAGGACGGGCGCGCATTGACACTAAAATCCTTTCAGATTCGTCGCCTGGTTCTCGTGCCATCGCTCCTACGCTCGATGTTGATGTACCTCAGCCTTCTGGTAAGCGTTTTACGATGCAAACTAACAGGCGCAGTGTTTTTTAATTATACGTTCGGAATATTTTTTTTCATCTCTTTTTTCGACCTTGACCCATATTTCGAACTTTTGCTCATCTCTAATCCATTGGCGATATTGAACTTTGGCGACGAACAATCCGCCATATTGAACTTTGGGGGCGAACAATCCGCGATATTGAACTTTGGGGTCGAACGGTCCGCCATATTGAACTTTGGGGACGAACAATCCGCCATATTGAACTTTGGGGACGAACGATCCGCCATATTGAATTCCAAAGATCCGCCCGCTGTGTTCAATATTAAGGGAGACTTTGTCCTTGGAGTGCCATATTTCAGGTGTTTACATTTTATTTTTTTTAAAGGAAACGAGTAAAGCTTTTTGAGTGCGGTTTTTTCTCGCTTTTATTCATGATATACAGAACGTTAAAAAAATTTTTTTTTGAAAAAAAACCAAAATGGCGGCCGTTGCAGCTCCGCGAAAACAGGTCCTCAAATCGCGGAAGGTAAACGGCTGACATCACTGCCCTCTCTTTGTTGATCTTAAACACAAATTCAAAGCATATTATCAATCTGCGACCCTTTGATCATGGAATGACGGATGGGTTTTTCGTTTAGTACAAATTTCGGAAAATGGCGGCAATTTTAAAAAAATCGAATTTTCGCGTTTTTTTCGCATAAAAAGATAAATAATAAATGCAAAAATGTATCTATCGAAAAAACGATCCGTCATTCCGTGAAGACATATTTTCTGAGTGTGCTCTCCAAATTTCAGGTCGATATGTTAATTACAGCGGTCAGGAGAATGTCAGCCATTTTAAAAAAACGTGTTTTCGAGAAAAACGCGTTTAAAGTTTTGTAATTTGTTTACACAAATGTATTTATAATTACCGCTAATCGGCCATGCCTGGTCCATAGAAGCATCCCTCCTCTTCTTCTAGCTGCTCATGTTGAGCCGCTAGAATTTTTCGAAAATTTCAACGACAAAGTCTCCCTTAAAGATAAATTCAAACAAACCCAAACAGAAAAAATTCCAATAATCGATCCGCCATGTTGAATTCCAAAGACAAGCAATGCGCCGTATTGAATTTCACAAACGAATTCAACCAAACCTGAGTAAACGCATACCAAATAAATTCGAGTCAAATCAAGTCAAGTCGAGTCCGTCAAGTACTCCGCCTTGAATTTCCAACACTCCGCCATCTTAAGGGAGCTTTCCAGTGTGACAGCCCGAAAAAATGTTTTTCGCGATTTTTTTTTTTTTAAGAAAAAATAATCTAATCGGTCTGGTTTTTTTTTGTATATTAATTGGGTATTGAAGAATACAAAACAATTTTTGAAAGATCGATTTATTTATTAATTAATATCTATAAAAATGATGAAACAATTGTTGCAGAAAATGCACTTGGATGTGGTGTCCACGTTGGGGGTCACAATTTTGATCTGAAACAAAAACCACAAAAAGATTATTGATCGGTATATAATTGGCTTTCGTGCTATGGAGGCTTTTTTTTTTTTTTGCAAAAATGGCGCCGGTTTGAACAAAAAGTATCGATTTTAGCATTTTTTTTTTGGCAGTTTTTTTTACAAAAAAATAGGAAAATGTCAAAAAAAAAAGCTTCCATAGCACGATAAACAATGACGTTAAGAATATTGTGTAAAAAATTCAACTCGATAGCTTTAAAACTCTGCCCTCCAAGTTGGACACCGTTTTGAAAAATGCTGTTTCGAGAAAAACGCGTTCAAAGTTTCAAGTGAGGAAATTTTAGGTAAATCGTTTACTTACGGTCAATCAGCGATGCCAAAGAAGCGATGGGAAGAGTGTATACTATTCGATAAAGCAAAAAAAAACAAAATCGATTTTTTGAAAATTTCACACTGGAAAGCTCCCTTAAATGTTAAATACGAGCCCAAGCAAACACGAATCCCATTAAACCCAAACAACCAATATCAAATTCAATAGCACGGAAAAACGGGCCGGAAGTTGCTTTTGAAAAATAAGAGCCTTTTTAAAAAATATCCGATCCTTCCGCATATTCACCAAAAACAGATCCTTCGGCCTATTTCTAAATTTTAATAATGGCAATATAATTCGACATATATAATTTTTTTTTAACGCGATCATTTGAACGTACAAGAAGCTGTGCAACAATTGCCGAATAATTGCGCAGGAAAAGGCCGACTCGCTGACGTCCCTGAAGCTGTGGATCTGCTCGGGGGAGTCACTTCCACGTTCGCTGGCCGAGCAATTTTTCGCCCGTTTCACGAGCGGCCGCCACGTTCTGGCGAACTTTTACGGCAGTACCGAGGTGATGGGCGACGTGACCTATCATTTGGTGCAGGAGATCACCCAACTGGAGAACTTCGAGAAAGTACCGATCGGCAGACCGCTCGACAATTGCCTCGTCTACCTGGTGAACAAGGACATGCGTCCGGTCGCCCCGGGCGAGGTTGGCGAGCTTGTCGTGGCGGGAAGAAATTTGGCCGCGGGCTACATACGCGGTAGAGATCCTCACAAATTCGTCAACAATCCTCACGCCATCGACCCAGGTAGGAAAGCTAAGAAGAAAAAAAAAATCTCTCGAGTGTCGCTCGGTTGGGTAAAATACGGATAGAAATAAATATTTCGAGTTACGAGTGCAATGATTTTTTTTCCCATAATTCATACGGTTTTTCGAAGTTGCGAAATATATTTGGAAGCTGCTGAACATTTTTTATAAAAATACGCATAAAAGAATTGTTAAGATGTTTTTTTTTTTTTTTTCAAAAATTCGCACCTGGCTCATGTAGAGCTCTCGAACGATACGACCCTTCACGAAAATTGTGTTAACTCGGTGAGTTTTTTGAAATGTTTACAAATTTTTTAATGCGAGTTGAATTTAACTCCCCAGGCTATAAAACTATGACAAAACATTCATTTCATGCTCACGCGGAGCCCTTAATTACTTTTCAAAAAATTGAAAACTAATATAAATGTGTATATTTGTGTGCCTGGCTGTCTCTCTAGATTTTTTTACTTACGATAAAAATAGTCGAATATAGAATAATTTATTCATCAAATACAATGAACACAAAGAAACAAGGCAAGCGTAAAAATATCGGGAAGGCAATCTTCGCTGACGGTAAGACTACCTCTCCTTTCATCATTAAATGATCATCCAAGGTTCTTGGACAAAAAAACGAAACCTGCAATTTTATCTCGTCCATTTGAATAATATCCTCCGAACTCAAGGACTCTCGGATTTTCCGCCATATATATATATATATATATATATATATATATATATATATATATATATATATACACATACATTTGTTTATCGTAAATGGTATGTGTTTATATGAAAATTGACGCACATTATCGTGTAAAATTCTGCGATTCCGTTATAAATTCTCACCGTCGAATTATCTCGATCAACGGGAACGCGGATGTGCCCGAGAAGATCGAATAATAGTTGCGTAATTGTGGAACCGTTACAAGAACAATAAAAATAAAAGAATAAAAATGATGATTGAAATGAATAAAAAATAATAATAATTGAAATGGATAAATAAAATAATACTTATAATCAAAGTCAATAAGATTATCATTGTTATTAAAATTAATGAAATAGTAATCATCGTTGAAATTTATGAAGTAAATATTATTATTAAATTTTGTATTATTACATTTTCATTATTATAAATGTTTCATTATTATCACATTTTTTATTACAATTAAAAATGAATAATTACGACGCGGAATATACTTGGCGTGAATAGGGGCCGGGGGGGGGGGGCGATTACGGGAAAAATGGAAATAGCGCGGTCCCTAGTGCGGAGTAAAGAGTGAATGGTATCGCAAAAGCCCGCAAGGACTTTAAGAACATAAATGGTAAAAAAAAAGAAGTATACATTCTTCAGTGACGTCAATCTGCTACAGGAATGATAATTCGAATGAATTGATATAACGGTTCAACGATAATTGAGTTAACGCATCTAGGCATCATATTGCCCGAGATCAGCTCATACTCCATTAGAAAACACGTTATTAAAAAGTCAAGTGCGATTGGCCGTTAATCGATCGTCTCGACCGTTTTCCGACACGAAGTGGCTGCGGGGGGTCCTCGATCGGTTGGCAAGGGAAAAAGAGGGAATCCGGGCGGCGATTCGAATTCCAACAGTAAACGATCGGATTGTACACAAGAATGAAGAAGAAAAAAAGATTGTGTCGCAGACGCCACACGTTGGACGCGCACACCGGTCTTTCGTGAATCGGCTCCCCACTTCCCTCCCGTCGCTAATCACTTCTTACGGAGCGTTCCATTAGCAGCGGGGAATGCCGCGAATGACATTCTCGGGATACCTTCGCTCGCTAGTTGCACTAAAGATCGGCCGATCGGGAAAAAATCGGCCGATCGGGAAAAAAATCGGCCGATTCGAAAAAATCGGCGGATCGAGAAACAATCGACCGATCTTTACGTTGCACTCGATTTTCGCTTTTCTTCGTGAAAATGTTGGAATTTTGGGAAATGTTGATGCAGTTACGAACAAATGATTATACGATTGGCAATAATTTTACTCGGCGATCTGTCGCAAATTCGAAATAGAAAAACGGTTGACTCGAGTTTATTGACCGGGGAAAAAATGGACGCGTGAACATAACCTGCAAGAACTGTCGAAACGAATTTATGGAATTTTACGATTTATTATGAATTGCAAATGATGGATTTTTACGTTAATTTCATAGATGAATATCAACAATGAATAAATAATCTTATTAATAATATAAATAATAAATCGAATAATTGATATAAATGCTATAAACTCGAAATGCCAATTCACTGATCGTCATTTCGTACCCCTTTGCAGAATTCTCGACGGTCTACCGGACGGGCGATTACGCTAGAATCGTCAAGGGTACGGTAGTTTACGAGGGACGCACCGATGCCCAGATCAAGATACGAGGACATCGGGTCGATCTCGCGGAAGTCGAGAGAGCGGTGGCCGCTGCCCCTGGCGTCGACAAGGCCGTGGTATTGTGCTACAAACCGGGTGAACTCTCGCAGGTGAGCCAGGAAATGATGCATGCGGATGGTCGTGTTCAATTTTAGAACATGCTAAATATATATATATATATACAGGGTGTCCCTCTTATCTCTGCTACCCAAAAGAACTCGGTAATTATCGACGTCACAAAAAATATTCCAGACAAAAGTTGTACGGTGTGAAGGGGGCCATCAAAGGCAACTAATTTTTTTTTTATTTCGGTGGAGGCGCTGATGCACCTTAGCGTGATGGTCACCTCTGCTTTTCGAAATGGGATGGTACATTTTCGTAACCACCCCAAGCTGCATAAAAAACATTGGGGTCAAAGTCGTTCAAGGTCATTTCGAACACCCATCAAAATGAAATACAAATCTAAATATCTCGGATCACTACCAAATATTTGGTAGTGGTCCGAAATATTTACATTTGTATAATCGCTACTGACCTTGAATGACCTTGAACGACTTTGACCCCCAATGTTTTTTATACAGCTTGAGGTGCTCCACAAGATGGTTGAAAAAAATGTACCATTCAATTTTAAAAAGTGGAGGTGACCTTCACTGGGCGTCAGCGCCTGCACCGACATAAAAAAAATTGGTCGCATTTGATGTTTCCCTTCACACCGTTCAACTTTTGTCTGGAACATTTTTTTGTGACGTCGATAATTACCGAAGTATTTCGGGTGGCACAGATAAGAGGGACACCCTGTATATAGAGCTATTGATTATTGATCACCATCCGGTGAAAGGGTTGTAGGGTGTTTTCCGCTATCAAATAACTCAGCAACGCTTCATGCAGAAGTGAACCATTTTCGAGATATTATTATTGCTACTATTTTCGTACAGTAACGTGTAGGCAACTTTGAATATTAACTTTTTTTAACTGTTGTACGGAATCACACTTTTTTATTATTCGTAGTTTGAGGTCACAGTAACAAAGAATAATCAACAATAAAATAAGAATAATCTGCAAACAGTTTTGAATTAGAGGTCCAAAACGCTCGTTAAGGCGAAGTAGAAGATCTATCACGTGACATATGAGTGCGAGAGAGATAGCTGAAATTTTCGAATAGAGATTTCTCAGAGATGAATAATATTTAGGGCAAAAAGAAATCATCAAGCTCTGCACCAGGGAATTCTCCAGAGTCTGATGCATTGTTTTTCCTACAAAAATTACCATCTGTAAGAAAATTGGGTTGGAAAATTTGTGAGTTTCTGTTGACCTTGTACATGCCCTTAAGAAGAAACCTTGCACATGCAAAACCATGGAAACCCAAACAAACGCAAACCCAGACAAACGTAAACGAGCTGCAATACCGTATATCATCAGGGCTGCACATTAAGGAGATCATGGACATGACAAATATGAAAACCAAAACAAAACCCAAAGCCAAACAATCCCAGTGCCCAACAAACGAAAAAGACCCAAACTCAAATAAATCGCAATACCGTAATCAATCAGGTCTGCCCACCAAACCAAGGTCTGACCATTACCATAAGAAAGATGTTAATGTTTTTCATCTCATCTTTCAAACAACCCGAACCCAAACAGCTCAAATCCAAACGACGTGGAATCCATCAGCGCTGTTCATGAAGAAGACCATCGACACTCCAAGCATGAAAATCCATACAAATCCAATCCAGCCCAAAGCCAAAC
The DNA here is from genome assembly GCA_964007375.1 of Ophion obscuratus. Classification (NCBI taxonomy): domain Eukaryota; kingdom Metazoa; phylum Arthropoda; class Insecta; order Hymenoptera; family Ichneumonidae; genus Ophion; species Ophion obscuratus. The sequence goes on along the minus strand of OZ023316.1, from coordinate 59,235,853 downwards.
TCGAACTAAACCCAACCAAACTGCCATATCGTTTTCCATCAGGTCACATTAAGGAGACCGTTACAATGAAAAACATGAAAACCCAAACAAAACCAACCATACCGCAATACAGTATTTCACAAGGGCTGCTCATCAAGCAGACCATTAAATGAAAAAACCGTAAATGGCCACCAGGCAATGATCGCCTTCGTCACGGCCAAGGAGACGTCAGTGTCGGGTGCGGAGGTCGAAGATCACCTGCAAAGTCGCATGTCTCCGTACATGATACCTCACGTCATAGCAATCGACTCGATTCCGCTGCTCGTAAATGGAAAAACCGACAGGCAAAGTCTGTTGCACCACTACGAGTCCTCCTATCTCGCTGGTGCGTACAATAATTTTTTCTTTCGTAGATTTTTGAGGTCTGTCGATGAGAAAACGTTGAAAGAAAAAAGTGCGCCGTAAAACTCGATAATTTTTGACGATTTGATGCAGAGAAAGAGGCTACGATCGATTGCGATTACACCGGGGTACCGGAACACCAGCTCGAGAAAGCCAAGATGCTCTTTCCCACGGTCGCAACCGTGATCGGCAAGAGTGGCCGATCCATGGTCCACGTGAATGCAAATTTTTACGAACTCGGTGGCAATTCCCTGAACTCCATTTACACTGTCACAAAGCTGCAGGATCAAGGTTATCGGATAAGCGTGACGGACTTCATAGCCGCCAACAATATGGCGAGCGTGTTGGAGAAAATGACGGCGTACAACAGCGACACGAGCGAATCCGAGGACGCGGATGACGAGGAGGAATACGTCGTCGAGCAGCTTAGCCATTCGCACAAGCAACAAGTCATAGAGTGAGTTAAATTTTCCATGTACTTCTCAACCGGTCGAGTAAGAGGCAGCCTGACGCTGCTGCAAAATCAACTTGTCATGGCGATTCTTTCATTTCGGTCTCTTTTCGTGCGAGCTCGCTTCAAACGCATCGGTTACAGTCGATAACGATTCCCAGTGATGCTGTTCGACACTTTCATCGACTCGTGATACATGACAGCCCTCTTTTGGCTTGCTTTCCGCGCTCCTTGTTGCCCATAGAGAAATCACGCCTTCGGATGCGGCGAAAGCAGTCTGCACGTTGTTCTTGTTGGATCATACTCTTCCTCTAGCGAACGATGCCTTTCCGCGGCCGATTTCTTTGCCAGAAAATAGTGGAATATAACTTGCCGCAAATGTGACTCGTTTGATCCAAAACTTGCCATTGTAAAGACGATCAAAATAGATGATAGCGCATTGCACAAATGTCACGGCCTTTGAGTGGTATTCTATGGACCTGTCGTTATGTGTATTGGCATCATTTATGATGGTGAGGTACTTTGATGGAATCAACTAGGAAATCCCAGTTTGATCCAAAACTTGTCATTATAATGACAATCAAAATAGATCATAGCGCGTTACACAAATGTCACCTATGGCCTTTTAGTGGTACTCTATGAGCCTCGCGTTATGTGTATTGACATCATTTATGATGATGCGATACTTTGAAGGAGTCAACTAGGATACCCTAGTCTGATCCAAGATTTGACATTGTAAAGACAATCAACATGATAGCGCGTTGCAAGAATGTCACCTATGGCGTTTTAGTGATACTCTATGGGCCTATCGTTATGTGTATTGGCATCATTTATGATGATGCGATACTTTGAAGGAGTCAACTAGGATACCCTAGTCTGATCCAAGATTTGACATTGTAAAGACAATCAACATGATAGCGCGTTGCAAGAATGTCACCTATGGCGTTTTAGTGATACTCTATGGGTCTGTCATTATGTGTATTGGCATCATTTACGATGATGAAGTACTTTGAAGGAGTCAACTAGGAAATCCTAGTTTGATCAAAGATTTGACATTGTAAAGACAATCAACATAGATGATAGCGCGTTGCACAAATGTCACCTATGGCGTTTTAGTGATACTCTATGGGCCTGTCGTTATGTGTATCGGCATCATTTGACTCGAGAAAATAGTGCACCCAACGACATGTATCATCATATACATAATGGAGCATCAACACTTAATATTCCTTACAGAATCATCACTGACAGTTTCTACATGAAGGCCGATCTCGAGCGATGGCTGCTTCCGGATCTGCACAGAAGCGACTACACCGAGTTGATGGAAAAACTCTGGGACGCGCTGATCGAGAAGGGCTTCTGTTTCGTCATCAAGCCCTCCCACGGCAGCGACCGCGTGCTCGCCGTCTCGCTGAACTTCGACGCTCGCGACGAGCCGGAAGTGACCGTTGACTCGAAACTCACCGTGATATTCGAATTTTTGGAACATCTCGAAGGCCCCATAAGGGACGGTAAATTACCCCAGGGACGAGGCAAAATTTTTCACACCTTCATGATGGGCACTAACAGCCAGTTGAATCCCGCTGAGAATGTCATCATGATGAAGATAATGGAGGACGAGGCCCTGAGGCTGGCCAAGAGGAAACAATTCGCTGGCATTTTTACGACCAACACGAGCCCTCTCACCCAACAACTTGGCTCGGACATTTACAATTACGAAGTTTTGCTGGACTTTCAAGTGAACAAGTACGTGGCGCCCGATGGTACGAAGCCCTTTGGAAAAGCACCGGACGATCAACGGGCACTTTGCTCCTGGAAAACGATTTCCTAGTCTTACTGTCAGACCCCCAGCCCATCGATCGAGAGTACCGTCGTCCAAAAAAATGGCACGTTGCTATGTTCATTGTACATATTTTGTAAATACAATCGCAAATGAGTTTATAATAATATATAAGTAATAAAACATATATATATATATATATATATATATATATATATATATGAGGCGTTCCATACCATTTCGAACGGTCAAAAAGTTGTCCACTCTCAAAAGAATTGAAATATCGTCAAATTATTTAATTATATGAAAAAAACTTATTTAAAAATATGAAAAATATTTCTCGATTTTTTCAAAATTTCAAAATACCGTTATATCTCGTGAGCATTTGATTTAACGGAAAAATGTTTAAGACAAAAAAGTTGCAATTTCACATGAATTTTGTGAAAAAAGTTTGTTTTGAATTTTTCGAGTTTAAAAAATGCCCATTTTCACCAAAATTAAACAAAAATATTTTTTTTCGGTCGGTATGTCACTTTTGATTTTTCTCAAAAAATTCCAGAAAATACTTTGAAGTGTGTACAGTAACACCTATTTTTTTCAGTGTGGCTCGATTCGTTGTTCCAAAGCTGTGCTTTGTTTTATTATTATGAGATATATTTTTTTTAGACAAATCAACTATTATTAAAAATTATTCTCTCCCAAATTTTTCTCACATTTTTCAGGTAATAAACATCCATAACAGTAATAATTTTTATGAGCTCAATCATAAATTACTCATGAATTAGTTTGTAACAAGGCACTCGAGAAACCACCAAGAAGATTGAAAGGAAGCATATGACTTTTCTGCTTCTCTGCCGGCTCACACCGCGCAACCTAGTGTCAACAAATCAAAACACACTGAGAACTCCGATAGTATTTTGGCATGGAGGGGGAATGTTGACAAACTGAATGATGTAGAAGGCATTTGACAGCGCACATTACTTTGTATGACAATGTTTATATTGGGCGGTCAACGATACTTCGTATCACATTTTCCATAGTGCACGACGACGTTACTTTGTATCACCATTTTCATGTTGAACGACGAACGTTACTTTGTATGGCAAGGTTAACTTTGTATACCTTGTCGATAATTTATGATTGAGCTCAAAAAAATTATTACTATTATGGATGTTTATAACGCGAAAAATGTGAGGAAAATTTGGGAGAAAATAATTTTTAATAATAATTGATTTGTCTAAAAAAAAATATCTCATAACAATAAAACAAAACACAGCTTTGGAACAACGAATCGAGCCACTCAGAAAAAAATAGGTGTTACTGTACACACTTCAGAATATTTTCTAGAATTTTTTGAGAAAAATCAAAAGTAACATACCGATCGAAAAAAAATATTTTTGTATAATTTTGGTGAAAATGGGCATTTTTTAAACTCGAAAAATTCAAAACAAAATTTTTTCACAAAGTTCATGTAAAATTGCAACTTTTTTTACTTAAACATTTTTCTGTTAAATCAAATGCTCACGAAATATAACGGTATTTTGAAAATTTTGAAATTTTGAAAAACTCGAGAAAATGCGATCCAAAAATTTTGAAAAAATTTACACTGTTTTTTTTCATATGATTAAATAATTTGATAAAATTTCAATTTTTTTGAGAGTGAACACCTTTTTGACCGTTCGAAATGGTGTGGAACGCCTCATATATAGATATAAATGTGTGTGTATGTGTGTGTGCGCGCGCTTGTGTGTGTCTGTGTATGTGTAATTTTCTTGGACACTTTTGATGACGATAGCTTTTTAGATACGCGCATAATTGTAATGTTGACTTTATTATTATTAAAAAAAAAACTCTGCGAGTGAACAGACTGCCTCAAATTTCCAATTTTTTCTACGTTCATTCTCATTATGATTAAGTGGGGGGATCACGAAATCAATCGGCAGCAGATCGACGAATTGATTTATTTAAAGTGTTGCCCACCGAAACCGACAGCTTGGCCCATCTTTCGGACAATAATCGGATTCCACGGGGGAAGAATTCGGCGTCGTTAGAGTCAATGCAGTCATCTAGTCATTTTTCACGCCTTCGTACGAGGTGAAGTGCTGAGTTCTAAGCACTGACTGCATCGACCGAAACAAATGGTAATAGGAGAGAGCGATGTTTGGGGAATATGCCGGGTGAGTGACGATTTCTCAATTGACTTCTTCTAAGTACTTCTTAACCGGTTTAGCATCATGCAGCCTGGCGTTGACGGGCTCCAAAATCAACTTGTCACTCCTAACGTAAGTGCAAGTTCTTCTTGCATTTGGCACGAATCTCCCTCCAATAATGCTTCCAATTCCGCGTCTTCGTACACTTTCCGCTTTTTGCTACGTTCTTTGTCTTCGACGTGAAACTCACCGTTCTTAAACTTTTAAAACCACTCTCGACAACGTCTCTTACTTAAATCAGCCTCACCATATGCATCCACAAGCAATCGATGCGCCTCAACTGCAGATTTCTTTAAATTAAAGAAGTAAATCAAAAGTTCCCGTAAATTTAATTTAAAAAACGCTTATTCGGCTCAAAACTCGACATTTTCGCATGAAAAAAATTATATCATGCTGATACAAAATCGCTAATATTTCAAGGTTATGGTCTTGCCAGATGTCCAGCCTTACGATACGACGTTTGACATCTGACAATTTAAGAGCGGGGTAAAGTATTAAAAAATTTTTTTTCATTGTTTTTAAATGTTTAAATTAATGCATAATATATCAAGAATATTGTGTTAAAATTTCAAGTCGATCGGAGTAAAATTGACGAAGTTATGAGTATTTGAGCGTCTATTGCTCCATGCCGGGTTTTATACCTGGGCGGCAGCTGCGCGGCGCGCTATTGTATTTTTCGACCCCGAACAAATTTCTTGATAAACGGGCCTGTTCCGGGCCCGACAAGTTGACGATTTGCGAATTAGTAGAGCAGAGGAGCAAGCGGCGCACGACAGTAAAGAAGAAAGAGTTTTGCATAGACAAATGCAAAAAGATGCTCTCGATCATCTTGATGGAAGCCTTTTGCTCTGCGGACCTGGCATCGGCGACTTTGAATGAGTATAAGAAAATTATCGAGTTTTATTTTGAATTTGTAAAAATTCAAAGATAATTGAAAAAACTGAAAAAAATTCATACGTATTCGGAAAAATGAACGAATCACGAAAAAAAATTGGGTTGCGGGGAAATTTGTTGACTAATTTTTTTTTCATCATTTTGTTAATAACGTTTTGGAATTATTATTATGCAAAATTAATCTTTGGAGTACCTTTAATATGCATGAATTTTCTCAGATTTTTATGCAATCGAGAAGTGTTCTCAAACTTATGTGCAATGAGCGCTAAGCGACCAAACTCTTCTGCGTTTTTCAAACCGTTTTTCTGAGACTTGTCATATTTGAAGTCCGTGTGCACGATAACTCAAAATCTACTGGACCAATCGCTTTGAAATTATGCACAGTACTTCTTCACATAATTCACCAGGTATTGTCGAGAGCTTTTTTGTTTTTTTTTAATAATTACTAATTTTTCAACAACAAATTAGCCGATTTTTTAAAGCGAAAATCGGGTTTTTGGCTCCCAAGTGCTACGAAAAATCGAAAAATCGAAAAAAAAAAAATCCTCCCGTCATTACCTCGAGAAACATCTCCTTTAACAAATGCATTTTGATTTTTTTGTTTCAGATGATTCTGTTGCGAGTTATGGTGCACACCGCAAACCAACTTTTTTTCGAAGCGCCTCCGGGGTTTAATTTTCACTCGCTCAATTTTGAATATTTTGCAATGCAAATTTAGGAGAATGTTGTTCAAATGTTACTTTATTATATGTAAATTTTTCAATAAACGAACACTATTCGTTACGCCAAAAAAAAATATTAAAAACATGCCTTTTTTTCGCCGAATTAACTTTACCCCGCCCTTAAACCCCAACCTCCTGGTGGGGCCATCTTTTGTTAAACGGCGGAGAGTCACTCGTATGTACTCCCAATATTGCCATCTTTTGTCAAACGGCGCAGAGTCACTCGTACTCCCAATATTGCCATCTTTCGTCAAACAGCGGAGACTTATTTGTACTCCCAATATTGCCAACTTTTAATTCGAGAAAATAGTGTATCTAGCGCCATCTATTGCCAGCGGGCGGTTCCACGTGCAACCACCTGATATAACATATGCGTGTGTGTGCGTGTGTGCGTGCTCGGCTAGATAGTATATAATTATATTGTTTAATTGATTATCATATAGAGATATCAAGTTGATGGAATAGAGAAAGAACATTTTTTTAAAATAGTCTTTTATTGAAAAAATCACAGCTGTCTCATTTTTTGGGGTTTCTCATAAGTTTAAAGGGTGTCACTGGCGAGAATAACATTGAGGAAAATAATATTTCTGTTGTACAATCATAAATAATGCTGCTATTTATAGCCATTATTGTCGTTTTTGTCGTTATCATTCTTATTTTCGTCGTTATCTGCGAGAACGGTTCAAACAGTAGAAAAACGATCAATCGTTGAGGTGCACAACGATGGAATTGAACTCCCATTGACCCCGGTCAAGCGACGATTTTCTTCATAAGTATATGCGCTTCGTGTATGAGTCTGCATTAATTCGCACAATGAATCGTTGCTTGTTTTTTTGCTCAATAGATTATAGGTCTTGTTTCGTGATTCCCGTAGCAATACTGGATTTCTTATCTCAATTAATGATAACGCTAGTATTTTTGTTCAAGACTTAAATTATGACAATTATAAGTAAAAGCTTCTCGTTCAATGGTCAATTAACAATAATGATAAATTAAATATTCTCGTAAAATATTTAATTGGTGAAACTTATAAATTGAATACGCGGAACAAATTAAACATTCGACGAGAATTTTTAATTTGCAACAATTATAAATTGAATATTCTCGCAGAAAGTTTAATTTCCGATTAACGGCCGGAGCCTCGTCTTTTTGGAGTATGACGGCTCAAATTGGTCCTAGTTTTTTATTCTCGTAGCAATACTGGATTTTTTATTTCAGTTAACTATCTATTATTTATATATATATATATGTATATGTATATATGTATATATGTATATATATGTATATGTGTATATATATATATATATATATTTTAACTTCCATCTGTACAGGATCCTTCCCCCTTAATACATTCTCCATATTCCACTTTATATCCCAAGTATCTATTATATATTTTCATCCCAAATTTAAATTGTAATAGTAATAAATCAGAGATTCTTGCAGAACATTTGATTCGTAACAATTGGAAATTAAAACTTCTCGTTGAATATTCAATTGACAATAATAATAAATTGAGTATTTAATTTATGATAACCTTAAATTAAATATTCTCGAAGAATATTTAATTTATAATAATTATAAATTAATATACTCAACAAATATTTAATTTGCAATAGTTATAAATTGAATATTCTCGTCGAATGTTTAATTTGCAATTGGCGCCTAGAGCAACAATTTTTATTTTTTACTATGACGGCTTAAATTTTTGCCTAGTTTTGTTGTGCCTTGAACCGACGCATGAATATTTATTTTCGTCGGGAGATAATTTTCGACCTCGATCTTAATTGCTTATTCGGCATTTTTCTACGAAAACAATAAATAATAATGATAATAATAATACAGCGTCGATACGCGGTTGGTCAGGATTCTTTTTTCACGAATATCACGTCGTTCGCCAGATTTTCCGGATGTGTGACAAAACTGTAAGCATAGTAGCCTCTCGCCTCCATGAAATTGATCATGTACTCACGACTGTTCTTCCCGTGGATGTACTCGACCGAGAGAGTCTGCGAGACGTAAAATAATCGGTATAAAAACATGCGCCTCTGTTTAATTGAATGTGAATAAAGAGCAATTGGATCGAGCACCTATTTAAAACAATTTTCGATATAAAAAATCCCTTCTTTTAGATCATTAACAATACTTTGAACAAAATAAAATAATTACGATTGTTATTGAAAGTTATCTAATTAACATTTTAATTATTGTTAAAAATAGTAGAATAATAATAATTATGATTAAGAATGATAAAATACTAAGAGTTATTGTTAATATTGATTAAATAAATATTATTATTATCAAAATTCATAACATAAATATTATTAAAAATAACAAAAATATTATTATTATGATTCCTATTACAATTCATAAACTAAATATTTTTATTAGATATGATAAAATAAATTATATCATGATTAAAAATTATAAAGTGAATTTTGTTATTAGAAATAAACGAATAATTGTTTCATAAAGAAATGATAAGACGATTATTGCTATTTTATTGATTATAATGAAAAATAGTAAAAAAAAAACAAAAGCGGTTTTTCGCACCTTTATGTCGACTCGGTCGAAGGGTATTATTTCCAAAACATCCATCTCGTTGCCCTCGATATCGAGACTGAAATAATCGACGGTTTTCACACCCAGAGCTGCCACGTACGAAGCGAGTGGAAAACACTGAACCTCTATGTGTTTTCCTTCGTGGGCTACATCCATGGAGTTGACAGACGTATCATTTGACGCAACTTCCGGCTCGTGGATACGCCCAATGTTACGCGCCATCAGAAACGAGACCTGGTAAATAACGTGTTGCTTTGATCAATCTGACGTCTTTTGGTTTTCATTAATCAATGCAGTAGTTCACTTTCAATCCTAACTCTCCATCAATTTTTTCATCCCAATTGACGAAGTGCTTACTTGGCTACGTATTAGGAGCATTATTGTTTCTTTTTTCATCCAGTCTATTCGTTGGTTAATAAACGAGCTTCGAAATGTTTGAAAATGTTGATCCTAATATTTCGAACCGAAATTTCTCAATGACAAAAATGTTTATCATTTATATTATCTTATCTTTGTTATCTCTATTATTATTATCTAGTATCTATATTATCTTTTCTCATTACCGCAATTGTTTTTTCTTATCATCTTAATTATCTTTGCCCAATTATCTATCGTCTACTACATTAATGGGCAACTTATTCTCATCAAATATTGTTATTTTAATTATTTCAACTGCTATTATTATTACTATAGAAATATGTGATAATTTTGTTAGAATTATTCGTGGAATTAGCCATTCTTAATTACTTTCTTAATGCTACAAACGATTGATATTCTCATCTTTTTATGCAGGGTGTCCCGTTTATCTTGAGGCATCGAAATAACTCAAGAAGCGCAAAGTAAATCGAAAAATCCCGGAACACGAATCGAGTAGATTCAAACGAACAGTGAAATGGCACGATAACATTTTTGGTGGTTTCAAGGTTAAGTAAAAAATGGTAATCTATATTTTTTAAAGCGAAATCTTGTTCTGAGTAATAAAATATTAATAACAATAATAATTATAGTAATAATAACAATAATTGCATGACTTTATCAAATTAATTAAGAAAATTAATAATATTGATAATAGAAAGAGAGAGAGAGAGAACTCACCTTGGTGGGATAAGATTTGAGGCTGAGGCACGTAGGCGACATGCGCGCCTTATTTCGCTTTTTTCCAAGCATCTTTGAGAAGTTAATAGGATCGGCTTCGATCAGTATACCGGACCATCCGAGGAATCTCTCGAGTACGAGTGTGTTGCTTCTCGTCTCTCCATCATAAGCGCCGCACTCTATGAAAAATCCATCGGTCTGAGGGACAATTTTGCAAATTGAATTTTCCGTTCGTGTTTTTTTTTTCGACAACTTTTCCTCGCCATTCATTTATACGAAGACGCTTTTTTTTTAAATTACGTTCACTCACCTTGTTTCCCAGAATATTCATGATTTCGCGGGCCTGACCCATCGAGGGATCGCGAACTTCCGGTTCGCGTAGTAGGTAAGACTCCCCCGTTTGCACGTTCTCCGTCATCCAGTTGGCACGAATCTCCGCGAGTAACTTCTCGTCGAACATCGACGTGTTCTCGTTGTTGTACCACTCGTCGTTCCTGTTACTGAAGTTGTACCATCGCCGCAGAACTGAAAGAAGAACACTCTCTAGTTGCCACGAGCAGTAATTTTTTTTCCCCCATACACGGTCGTGAAGATATTAGGCGGTTGTCTACGAAACCGCCTGCTGGCGATAGATGGCGTTAGGTACACTATTTTCTCGAATCAAAAGTTGGCAATACACATAATGGTAGGTGGTCCACAGGGTACCACTGAAATGCCATAAGTGACATTTGTGTGACGCGTAGACATAAGCTATTTTTATTGTCTTTACAATGGCAACTTTCGTGCCAAATAATAAGGATAACGTGGGGACGAGGAGAGAGGAGAGAGGAGAGAGAGAGAGAGTTTTTCTCCATGTAAACAACTATGACATATATTATGTATATTTTTTCCTCACCTTCATCGTACACTTGTGGTAAGACATCATTTCCATCACTATCGTCCTGGCGCGTCACTGACGGAGTGTAACGATGCACAATGACGATTAGGAGGCTCGTAGGAATCAATAAGACTAGCAACGGCCATGCTCGTCTCCGAAGAGCAAAAGCACGATAAAAGGAGAAACCCTAAGAACAGAAAAGGATGAAAAAGTTGTCAAGTACCACCATTTGTTAATAACAAATTATTAAAGTTTTATTCTTCCGTCAAAAATCGAACTGTTTTTGCTACAGCTTGTCAATTTCGTTATGTTGAAAATGTCAAAAATGTATCCGGTTATACGAAAGTCGTAGAACCGTATTATACTAACTGAATATACTATACTATAAATATATAGTATATAATATATAGTATATATATATATATATATATATATATATATATATATATATATATATATATATATATATATACTAATATATAGTATATAATAAATAAAATATACAAACTAAAAATACATTTTATATATTTCATTTTAGATTAACCTAGTTGTCTATCTATTGTAATAATACTTGTCTTCTTATTCAAATACTACTTAATCCAATAAAAATATAAATAATAATAATAACTGCAAAAAGTGAATGAAAACTATTCTAATCATCTTTATTCAATTTTAATGCCACAATCAGTACTACACAACTTTGTTTGGGTTGAATAAATAAACCAATGAAGAATAAGAGTAAACAATGAATAAAATAAATAATAAGAACTAATAAAAATCGATATATATATATATATATATATATATATATATATATATATATATATACACACATAATACTTAATCAAATACAAAAACAGTAAACAATAAAAAACAGAGTAAGAACTGCATAAAGATTATTATTTTAATCTACATTCAATTTCAATATAACAGTTAGTCCAATATAAATTCGTTTGGGTTTATTTGGATAAAATACATAAAGCAATAAAGAATAAGAGTAAAAAATCGAACAAAATAAATTATGTGAATTAATCACGAAAAATAGAAAATAACAAAGAATAAGAGCAAAAATTAAATTGAACACGTAAGAATCAATAATGAAAAATCAAAGAATCAATAATACTTGATCGAATGAAAATAATGAATAATAAAGAATAAGAGCAAAGACTGACAAAAATTGTTGTCATCGTCTTTATTTATTCTAAATATAATAATTCAATAAAAGTTTGTTCGGGCTAAATAAATGTACCACAAAGAAGGAGAGTAAACATTTTTTTTTTTTACTCAACTAAACACGTGGAAACACAAGAACGAAAATCATACCCGCATGGTGTCGTTTCGCTCCGCATAAGCTGCTGCCGAGAATGTGGCTCGAGAAACGCAATTCGGCACGGAGCTGGGTCATTGATCGCTGCGTCACTGCTGAGATCGAGCAAATTTCGCGGCCTGCTTTTGACAATCACATTGTCACATCACACTCGTTATAGCGCGGATTACAATACTTTTTTTTCAATTATTCCAAGACGATATGAAGCGACATTGTTGGTTAACGTCACGCCGCGAACTGAGGCACGCGCTCGAGCGCGGATATTCGTACAGCTGGATAACGCTTCTCGCCCGATAGATCTAAAAATAGAATGACTCGCGGGCCAATAATAAAGAGAGCGACGAGCCACGCATCATCTCGATGTACCATTACTTCGCCCGGTGCCAAATTCAAATCGCCCGCTCTCGTTCGACTTTACTCAGCGTACGCAATTTTTACAGATCGTGAGAACATTCTTTCCGAAATGTATGTACATTTTTTAAAAACTATTATATACATATTTATATACAGGGCTGTAGGATAAGTTTTATCAAATAACCCAGCAATGTTTTATACCGAAGTAAACCATTTCAAAGATATTAATTTAATTTTTTTAAGCGAGGGACAGGTAACTTTAAAAATTCATTAAAAATATCTGTTGTACGAAATCAGACTTTTGTATTATTTGTAGTTTGAGGACACAGTAACAAATAATCGTCAAAAATAAAATAAGAATAATCTGCAAACATTTTTCAATTAGGCGTCTAAAACTCTGCAAGATTAATAATCATTCTTATTTTATTGTTGATAATTCTTAATTACTGTGTTCCCTAACTACGAACAATAAAAAAGTTAGACTCATACAACAGGTTAAAAAAAACAATTTCCGAACTTGCCCATCCCTCACTTAAAATTTAAAAAAAAAATAATATCTCGAAAGTGGCTTACTTTTGCATAAAGCATTACTGGGTTATTTTACAGCGGAAAACATGTCCTAAAACCCTTTCACAGGACCGTCACAAATTACTCGTAGCCCTATTTATAGAATTGTTTGAAAAAAGGCTAAACTTCCGAAATGCGGAAACCGAATTTCAATCTGAAATTTGGTACATACCTTCCTTTGAATATTTTAACAGATCCCCTAAATGGATTTTTCGCGACGCGCCATAGTTTTTGAGATATCGATTTTTAAATTAATTTTCACCGCGCTCCTACTATATCTATATCTGACGGGCTCAGCTCTGACTATACCTATACAGTGTTATCGCGCTCTCCGCTTTGTGTGGATCTTCGTCAAGTTTGGGCGGTAGAAACTCTCCTTCCATCACTGCAGCGGCCGGTTACCAACCATTATAAGGAGGTACCATGTAAAATCTCAAAAATTAAAAACTGGTACAAGAAGCAACAAAAAAAAATCAGAGGCTAAACAAGCAAAAAAAATATTAACAATTCCAAATTATACCTGCAAAAAATGAACTGTGGAAAAACGAAAAATGAATCTACGGTGTTCTGTGTCTATCTCAATGTTCCACGCACATCCACGGCAACCCGCGCCCACACTAGTGTTCCACGCACCCCACCATTCCGCACGCACATCCGAGGTGTTCTGCGCCCACACCAGTTCTACGCAAAAAATGAATATTAACAATTCCAAATTATACCTGCAAAAAATGAACTGTGGAAAAACGAAAAATGAATCTACGGTGTTCTGTGTCTATCTCAATGTTCCACGCACATCCACGGCAACCCGCGCCCACACTAGTGTTCTACGCACCCCACCATTCCACAAACACATCCGAGGTGCCCTGTGACCATACTAGTGTTCCACGGAACCCACTATTCGGACAAAATGGAGAGCGCGATAACATGTATCGGTATACCCAGAGCTGAGCCCGTCAGTTATAGATAATAGCGCGGTAAAAAAAATGCAAAACTCGATATCTCGAAAACTATGGCGCGTCGCCAAAAATCCTTCCAGGGGATCTCTTAAAATATTAAAAGGAAGGTGTATGCCAAATTTCAAATCGAAATTCGGATTCCGCTTTTCGGAATTTTATCCAAAATGAAGAGAACAACTTTCAACAAATGACCAAGTTGAGTAATTGACAAAAATGGACATATAACGAGGCGTGCTTGGTCTGTGAATTTGTGGATCTCTATCTCTACGTATAATAAAACTGTAAAGGGCGGTTCGTTTGGAATTTTTGAGTTTTCAGAAAATTTAGTTATGGATCTTCCATATTATCTAAATCAATTGAAAGTGTCGCGAGGGTGGAAGGGGGATAGATAGATAGATTTATTTTAAAGTGCTCTAGGACTAGTTGTCATCTGGCACACAATCCATAGTTACATATGTAGTTAGAGAAAAAGAAATTATATAAACAAAAACAAGCAAGGGGAGAGAGATAGAGAGGGACAGAGATAAAGATTTTGTTGGGTAAGAATGCCGCATAGTGAGGCAGCGCGGTCCCTTATCTTATGTATCTTATGTAAGATGCTCCACAACCTCGCCAAATAAAAAAAATATATAGAATCGAGGGTGTAGTTTTGCCAGTGATAGGGGCCAAGGGGCCAAGGGGAGAAAACAGCTGGTGTGTATATATATATATATATATATATATATATATATATATATATATATATGCGTGTGTGTGTGCGTCGAGAACGAAGCAAATTATAGAAAATTATAAGTAGTCCAATAAAATATGAACTTTTTTTATTTATGTATGTATTTACTGACAAATGTATTATATACGATCAAATCAATATATATACGTATATACTAATTCAGTTGTATATAATAAATTTATCATAAATTCATGATAAATTTATGACATACAAGCATATTATAAAATATATATGTTCCGGAAGTCTCATATTAATCTTACACCTGATTTATCTCGAAAAAAACTACTACCATCAAGTATTGAGTATAATAAGACATTTAGAGTGCAAAGGGGATCGTTAAAAAAATCGTTTTTGGTCGAAAATTCAAAACGGCGACGTTAATATGGCCGAAATGTTTTTAAAAAATAATATCAGTTTTTTTTACCAAAAAATGTGCCATGCCAAAGCTAACAATTTTTGTAGGAAAAGTTCTTTGATAACATTCATGATTTTTAGGCTAGAATACCATTTTTCACTATTTTAGCGCTATCCAGCTATGACCTTGAACAACTTTGATCCCCTAATGTTTTTTATGCGGCTTGAAGTGCTCCACAAGATGGTTGAAAAAAAATGTACCATTCTATTTTAAAAAGTGGAGGTGACCTTCGATGTGCGTCAGCGCCTCCGCCGAAAAAAAAAAAATTGATCGCTATTGATGGCCCCTTTCACACCGTACAACTATTGTCTTGGACATTTTTTTGTGATATACATACATATATAGATGTATGTATACATATATACAGGTATATACATACATATATACCTGTATATACATACCTATATAGACGTATGTATTTCCTAATATGATTATATATAATAAATGTATCATTAGATACATGTATGTAATCGAATATTTCAAATAAGAATTGAATTTTTTGATAAAATACATATATCTAATGCAGAGTTGGGCGTAATTCTATTTATGAATATGAATACGAATTTATTCACATCGTGATTTTGATGTGAATATAAATACAAATTTATTCATAGTTCACTTATTGTTAATACGAATACAAATACAATTGTATTCACAAATATTCTGAACATAAAAAAAAATTCACAGAAAAATTGTGAATATTCACAAAAAAATGTGTGAATTAAAAAAAATTCACATCCAAATCTGTGAATGCAAATGTATTCACAAAAAATTGTAAATAGAAAAAAATTCACAAAATAAGTTGTGAATTTTTTCTTATTTAAGACAAATTAAAATCAAATTCACAATGATTAGAATAGAATTTACACCAAAAGTGAGTTCTTACGTACTTTGAGAAAAAAAACATTGCGTCGAGCAAAAACAGTGTGATGAGTTCAACCTTGTGTTGAGTTCAACACAATGTTTTCTCTCAAAATACGTAAAAACTCACTTGTGGTGTAAATTTTAATATAATTGTCGTGAATTCGATTTTAAATTTCTTCAACTTGAAGAAATTCACAACTCATTTTGTGAATTTTTTCATATTTATAATGTAATATTTGAAACTCACAACTTTTTTTGCAAAAATGTCTTTGCCTCGATGCAATGTTTTGTCTGAAAATACGTAAGAACTCACTTTTGGTGTAAATTTTGATCTAATCATTGTGAATTAGATTTTAATTTGTCTTAAATACGAAAAAATTTCTAACTTCTTTTGTGATTTTTTTTGTATTTACAATTTTTTGTGAATACATTTGCATTCACAGATTTTGATGTGATTTTTTTTCAATTCACAGGATTTTTTGTAAATATTCGCATTTTTTGTGAATATTCACAATTTTTTCTGTGAATTTATTTTTATGTTCAGAATATTTGTGAATAAAATTGTATTTGCATGCACGCATGTGAATGCAAATAAATTCGTATTCACACTTGTGAATACGAATCTATTTGTATTCATATTTACAATAAGTGAAGTATGAATAAATTTGTATTTATATTCACATGAAAATCGCGATATGAATAAATTCGTATTCATATTTATAAATAGAATTACGCCCAACTCTGATCTAATGTCACATTTATTGTATATATAGATACAATAAATATGGAATGCCTATATATATATATATATATATATATATATATATATGAGGCATTCCACGTCATTTCGCTCGGCCGACATCCTGACCATTTTTAATTTTTTTGTTTTTTTTTTTGGTTTTTTTTATAAAATAGTATGCTATGCAAGGAGTATTTTCACAAATTTTAAAATTTTTATCGCGCGTATTTCAGAAGTTACAATTTTTCGAAAAACCTGGATTTCAGAAAGTTCGGAAACGTTCGAACGCCGACATCTCTTAAATTAATCTATATATCGAAAAATGTCTATCGATCGATTTTTTTCATATTAGTTCACACTTTCATTAAAAAAAAGGGAAATATTTTTAAATCGTCGTGTTCAACATTTTTTCAGCGTGTAAAGTCAAAACTATTTTTTTTAAAGATGATCGCCATGTTTTTCTTTTTTCAAAAAATTCTCTAAAATAACATGATGAACTATATGAATTTCAACGCTAGTCCAACGCATTGTGAGCCCACATCTTTTCTTGTATTTTTTTTTTCATGAATTCAATTTTTTTTCACGACAATTTCGAGTTTTTCGTATGAATTACTAATAATTTTTTTACTAATAATACTCATAAGCAATAATGATTGTACTTATTTACAATAAGTAATTGTAGTGATAATTTTACAATTAGTAGCTCGATCTAATATGTTGAAGAATTATTTTTCCATTACTTTCCTAGAAGAAATAATACAAATTATGCATTATAGGAGAATATATGAATGAAACACTACCCCCTATGGTTTTCACCCGTTTATATATAAACGGGTGAAAACCATAATGGGTACCCAAAAATTGCACTGTGTTGTGCCTGATAATGATGGTGGCTTAAGAGTAAAAGATTTTTCAAAATCTGATCAGTTTCGATTGTGTAAACTTTCTTAACGAGTGAGCAAATAAATATCTAACTCTCTCAAGATGAAAAAATATGTACTTGGTGCTTCATTTATATATTCTCCTGTAATGCATAATTTTTATTATTTCTTCTAGGAAAGTAATGGAAAAATAATTCTTCAACATATTAGATTGGGCTACTAATTGTAAAATTATCACTGCAATTACTAATAGTAGTGATAACTCTCCGACATAATCGAATCGAAAAAGCAATTATCAGGATTTTTGCGGAGCGAGTGTCTAAAAATCCTGGCCTAATTGTGTTCCACACATAACCTCCATGTTTGTACCTTATATTAAAGTGAAAATATTCGTACTTTTCAAATAAAAAATACGTTTTATTAATACACTTAAATGTCAAGTAATTTTGAGACATCCAATATGTAAAAAACGTCGGAACTATATAGAACTATAAATATACATACGTGTGCATGTTATGTTATTGAGTATGATTGTGCAATTGAATAAAATGTACACGATGAAAACTTAAAATATATACAATTTTTTAAATTAATAACACACGCTCACACGCACACATATATATATGTGTGCGAATATCAGTCGTCCCAGAAAACTCCTGTCGTAAACAGTGCTCGGAACGCGGCCGAAAAAATCCGTTTCGAGTACTCTCGTCGAGATAATGCCGGTGAAAGAAACTCACGACATATGTTCGACCGGGACGAGGCGAGAAACGTAACTGCGGAGTGCGCGTTCGGCGAACAGGCTCTCGTCGTCAGCAAAATACAGTCCTCCACAGTGGCGTCCCTCGAAGGGCGAGTAGCTCCCGCGGTACTACAGTGTGCAACGCCGCGGGACGATGCCACTAGAGTACGTACGCGACACGATAACTTGCCAGGGTTGATCAAGATTCCCTTGATTAATCGAGCGACGTGGAAATTTGCTTGGGTTAAAAATCTATGTTCTTTTGGGCAAAAAACTGCTCAGGTTTGCTTGAGTGAAAATCCGTTTGCGTTTGTTTGGGATGATATACGTTTCAGTTGGTTTTGGGTTAAAATCTATTTGCGTTCAAATTAGTTTCGGTTAGTTTGGGATAAAATCTGTTTTGGTTTGCTTGGATTAAACCAGTTTGGGATTGTTTTGATCGAAGTCTGTTTGGGTTTGTTTGGGATAAAAAATTCGAACGACCGGCACTGCGAGCTGATATTACGAACAAATCATGCAAATGGAAAGTCAGAATGATTGGCGTACGAGGGCACGATTATCGCGGCGTTCGTTGGGCTTTGACGTGTTTGACAGATGCGAATGAATTGCGCGTTGGACGCGTCGGTAAAAGAACGATAATATTTCCGTATTGAGAGAGGGAGAGAGCGAGAGAAAGGCGAAAAGCAAGATAAAGAAATTACCACGAGTTTATTGGAGGAGCCGGCGAACAAAACCGGACTTGTCCACACTACGTCGAATTAAATTGTTATTTATATTTGTTTTTTATTTCTTTGCCTAAAAACTGTCAGTTTGCTAAAAAAGGCAGTTCTTGAGTAATTTTGAGGTTATATTTGTTTTTTATTTCTTTACCTAAAAACTGTCAGTTTGCTAAAAAAGGCAGTTCTTGAATAATTTTGAGGTGCTTAGAGCCGGATTCGATGCAAAATATTTCGGGAGCGCATCAAGGTGTGCTTGAAACACGCGAAAAATAACAAACAAAAAAAGACGTAGCGTGGACAAGTCAGATTTTTTTCGTCAGCTCGTCGTTGCAGAGAAACGGCGAATGTTCACGTCAGAGGTCCAGAGGAACGAGAAATTTGAAGAACAATAGAAGAAGATAAAAAAAAGAGCGGGCATTGAAAAGAGGCGTCAATGGTGCTCTGGCCAGACGACGTTTTCGATCCACTCGACGTAGTGCGAGACCCTCGTGTAGATGCCCGGAAGACCGGAAGTACCGCAGTCCTTGCCGAAGCTGGTAACGCCGATGATCTCGTAGAGACAAGGGTTCGAGGGATGAAGGGCTTGAAGGGGGCCACCGGAATCGCCACGGCAGGTGTCCTTCTTCCAGCCACCTTTCGGATCACCGGCGCAAATCATGCTAGGAACGACTCCGCCCGGCACGGAAGTCGAAGAATTGTAGAGCAGGGAGCAGCTGACGTTGTCGATCACTTCGAGCTCCGCCTTGACTAAAACATCGCTGAGCTCGTCGTCTGTGAGCGATGACGTTTGAGTGACTTTTAAGGGGTCTTCTCACTTTAGACGCTAAAAACGGCTATTTTCGAGCATTTTTTTATAGATTTATATTATAAATATTGATATAAAAATTGTTACACTTAATAAATACACTTTTGAAATACATTTAAAAAAAAATTATGTAATACACAATTTATAGACGAAAATGGTAGTTGAAAAAATGTCCTAAAAAATTGTAGGTCTGCGCTGTTGATGAAATCTCGAAGAAGGATCATCCGAAACGAAAAAATCAAACGGTTTTAGATTCAATACGTTAATGACGCGCATATCATACGATTTTTGATATATGAAAAAAAACAACAAAATGGCGGACATTTTTCGAAAAAAACAAAAAAAACGTGTTTTCTTAACCGTTTTTAGCAAACAAATGGTAAGTATGAGGATTTTTTGAAAATCCTTAATATGTGCTATGGTTGTAAAGAATATGTGGTTAAAATTTCATAAGGATCGGTTCAGTAGTTTCGATGATTATATCAACAAGCCGTTGAAAAACGTTGTTTCGAGAAAAACGCGTTTAAATTTTGTTTGGGATACATAAATACGTTAAAATTTTTATCTTATATTTAAATAGTTCATTTGCTATTAACAATTATCTGACGAAATTTTTCATTTTTCAAAAATTTGCCTAAAAAATCGTCAGATAATTGTGGAGTACAACTTTGCAGTGACCGTTTTACTTAGAGAGCCACTGCGGCCAAAGTAGTGGCCCTAGCTCAATAAAAAAGTGGCATTTTAAACTAGAGGCTCTGCCAATGTAAACAATTTAAAAAGCTAACGGATACGTGTATGCATTATAAAGTTATAGGCACTCAAACATGGCAACTTACGAGCTGAATTCTCAGCATTTGCGGGAGGTTATGATTTACTTCTTCAACATCAAGAAATCTGCGGCTGAGGCCCACCGTTTGCTTGTAGATGCTTACGGGGAGGATTCTATTAGTGAGAAAACGTGTCGGCGGTGGTTCATCGATGCCCAAACCGAATATTCACGGATCCAAAGTGATGCTGTGTATCTGGTGGGACCAGCTGGGCGTTGTGAACTATGAGCTGCTCAAACCATCCGAAACCATCACAGGGGAACTCTACCGACGTCAGTTGATGCGCTTGAGTAAGGCACTCAAAGAGAAACGGCCACAATTCAACGAAAGACATGACAAGGTGATACTGCAGCATGACAATGCCCGACCCCATGTTGCAAATGTCGTGAAAAAGTACTTGGAAACGCTGAAATGGGAGGTTTTATCCCACCCGCCGTACTCTCCAGACATTGCCCCTTCCGACTATCACTTGTTCCGGTCAATGGCACACGATTTGGCTGACCAGCACTTCGGTACTTACGAAAAAGTCGAAAATTGGGTCGATTCCTGGATTGCCTCCAAGGACCAAGACTTTTATCGACGCGGGATTCGAATGCTACCTGAAAGATGGGCCGAGGTCGTAGCTAGCGACGGGCAGTACTTTGATTAAAAAATATGTAGCCACTTTTTTATAATAAAGCCTTAAACTTTTGAAAAAAACGGTCACTGCAAAGTTGTACTCCTAATAATAACAAATGAACTATGCAATATAATAAAAAAATCCTACGTATTTCCATAAACAATGTATTTTTCAAGATATATTCAACATTCCAAGTAAATGAGTTGAAAATTGTCAGAGTCATGTTTCCGGCCAACTTAAAAATTGCATTTTTGAGATAAACACTGCACAGCCGCTATTTTGAAATTAATCGCTTCAAAAAAATTATTGTATACAGTCACTGTATACGTATGTTAAACGCGCATATGTATGATAAACACGCTTTTTTGTAATATCGATTTATTTTGTAATTTGTTTGAAAAAAATTCCCAAAAAGCCTATTTTTTCGGCCTCTAGAGTGGCCTTAAGTGTAACAACTTTTATGTCAATATCTATAATATAAATCTATCAAAAAAATTCACGACAATAGCCTTTTTAGCGTCTAAAGTGAGAAGACCCCTTAAGGGGCAAGGGAGGGAGGGGGCGCTTCAACGGGCCTTGATTTCCGTAACTTCCGGTTGAGTTGTCCGAGGATCGCAAAGGGATTACTTACCAATAGAGGTCGTGCCCCAACCCGTGATCCAGGCCTTTTCCGGTGTCCTGTCAAACTCCACGTGCAGACACGCAGGCCTGACGTTTTGTCGAAATGTCACTTTGTCCACCAACTCCAGTAGGGCGAGATCGGCATATTTCGAGGGCGGATTGTACGAGGGATGTCTGACGATCTTGCCGATTTGGATTGATCGGCCAGTCTGGTCGTCGCTCAGTCGATTCGAGCCCAGCCTAGCCAGCGTTGGTTTGCCCCTGCAAATGTTCGTACTGAAGAGCCAAAGGCGACGATGAAGGCTGACTAGCGGATATGGGGGCTCTCACAGTGGTCCGTGAGTACAGTGAGCGGCGGTCAAGATCCATCGATCCGAGATCAAACTACCGCCGCAGTACCAACCGATTGTTCGATCCTGCAGGAGCCAACCCAGCGCCGCCATGTGGGGAAATTCACCGAGTGCTGCCTCGTCGCTGTCCGAAATCAACGAGTTCACGAGATTCGAGCAATCCATGAAAATCGGCACCGGACGAAAACCCGATAGAGGCATTATCCATACTGTCTGACCGGCAGCCTCGGCGTACTCATCGCATTCTGCAAACGATCACGATCGGACGATCAATCGGAACATTCGTTATGACGTGTGCCAAATGATTGTAATGTTGAAATTTAATTGATGGATATTTGATCAATGCAAATCTCGATTTGTCTTCATTTGTCGTCTTGATCGTCTTCTTAATTGTAATCTTAGTTTGTTGGAGCGAGGAAACGCTACTCGACTAACCTGATCAAATTAAAGTGAACCATAAAGAACAAACCAACGAGCTAAGGTCTCAATAGTAGCAAGTTTGTTTGTTTAGGTTGGTTTATTAATGTTACTTTGTTAGGGTACTTTTTTTTAATTTGCTAAATCAGTTTACCCGAACCCGACCTGAAGCCCAACCTTAGTTTATAAACACTGATTAACCTTAATTTATCGAAATAAATTTTATTTAACTTATAACAATTAAGTCAGCTTAATTCATCAATATAAATTAATCTTGATTTATAAAAGTTAATTGAGCTTAATTCACCAAAATACATCAACCTACTAAAATGAATTCATCGTATTTCATCGAAATAAGTTAACCTTAATTGATGAAAATTTATTAACCTGAATTGATCAAATTTAAATTGACCTTAATTTTTGTTAAATGATTAACCTTAGTTTCTATAAATTAATTATTCATTGTTTATCGAAACAAAATAGCCTTAATTTATCAAAATAACTTAAGGTCTAAACATCAATTCATAGAAAGGAATTAAGGTCAATCTTAAGCAAGGCCGATTTAAATTAATTCAAGTCAGTTTGTTTAGGTTTGGCCTTAAGTTAAGCTAACCTCACGATTAACCGTCAATAAAAAAAAACTAGAGTTAAACTAACCTTGATAAATTAAGGTCCCGACCTTAATTTGTTAGGATTAGGTTCTTCGGGTCTGTCAATATTATCTAAATTTGGGATGCTTCAGTGCGATTGGGGTTGGGATCCTACTTTATTAAGGTTAGTTTTCTCGTGTTATCTGAGATTAGGATGTTTCAGGGTAATTGAGGCTAGGACCTTCAATTGTTAAGATTAGGAACATCAGCCGGCAAATTGAAATTCAATATTTGATGTTGACGAAATATACAATTTAAGATTTGAAATAAAATATTAATAATGGAAAAAACAATGTACACACATATGTCAGTTGAAAACTTACTTCATACAACAAGTACAGGATCCAAATGCCAGTGGGGAAAACACGTACTCACTTTCCACGAATTTCCATCGAGACTTCTTGTCTCTCCGAAACTTGTCGATTTCGGGATCGTAGACGAGTCCATTTTGATTGCCGAGTACGTTGAACCGATCGGGATTATAAGCGGGCACCGGAAAAACCACCAAAGTCCACAATGACAACACCAACAAGTCGAAGAAAGGACGCATTGCTTCGTGTGCCTTTGCAATGTGTACATTCGGTGCCGACGTAAACTGTCGCGCAAGCAAGATCAGTGAAAAGGGACCAGCTTGACACCCAGGTACTTCGGAGACTGCGATCAACATTGGGCCAAAGATCATATCGATCATACGCCTCAATCAATGGAGCCGTATACGATTCTTGAAATTTTTGTCCTTCGTTCACATGGCGCTATAATTTGACACGTGGTCTTGCAGTACAATAGATAGAGTTCTTTTTTAAGTTACGGCAGGGGATCGTCTTGGAATAGCCAATGCAACCCAAACATTCGAGAAAATTCTGCAACCTTTCCTGTAATTAGTAATTCGGACTCGGTCTTCTTTTTTTAGAGAAAATCCAACAACAACAAAAATCGAAAATTTCTTTACCAGCGTGTTTGTATGTCATTTGGCATATGAGACTTACAGGGTCCTGCAGTTTCTGTTCGATCTTGGGAGTTACCGCACACCGGCAAAGCACTTTCCCTCTTAGCCGACTGAAGATCTGGAAGGTGTTGCGGACATCGTTGAATCTTTGGCATTCGAGCCTCGAAGGAGTTCGGTGGTGAGGGGTTTCCAATCTCTACCAGGTCTGTGATAGGAGAACCAAAGCACTGTACCTGTTTGATCGACCTGGTCTCGAGGACATCGATCACTGCGTCGAAGCCGAATCTTTACATGATCACAGCTGTTCTCCACTGACAGCCAGCTGCTGTAGCATCTGCGTGCTCGATCACGTGATCCCTTAGATCCGTACAAGTTCAAGATGGCTGCGCTAAGCTGCCAGGAGAAGGACGACGCGTCCGGGAGTCTTTCAAAATCGCCGGTATTTACGAACGAGACGACCGAGAACATCAACGAGCAGGACACATCGGGAATTCCGCTTCAATCGTCCTGGACCTTCTATCTCGACAAGTGAGTTCAACGAATAACCGATTACCAAAATCAGCGTGGTCGCCAAAAGTTCCACTTTTGGAGCTTTCAGCAACCACTTTGAGTTAGCTTTGCGTTAGTCACTCTGATCAGCTGCAAGCTCGGTGGAAGGTTCACCAGGCTAGCAGCTGATGTGAAAAGCGTCCGCGTTCTATTCTTGGATGAACTGCTTTGCGTTTCGGAGATCAAGTGCGCGGTCTGGCAAGTGACGCGGGACGAAGTGCGTGTAACTTTCGATTGGCCTGTCTGCGTAAATATGCATCCACAGATAAGGACATGTAACATAGCAGAACATCTCTCGATCGGATCTTCGAGCGACAGATGGCGCTGCGCATTTGATTTTGGATGGAGAAGGCTACCGGGTTTTATTCATTTAGACTCAAGATACGTCTGATGACAGTTTAACTCGGAAATTTTCAATAGCTCCACTCATCATCGTGTCCGAGAGAACGACTGCCAAAATCTATGCAACTTAGGACATTCGGTTTGGGTCTGCTCGTGCTTGTTTGAGTTCGAGACGATGAATATCAAAGTCTCGGCAATTTCGGACAGTTTTGCTTGGGTTTGGTTTAGGTTTATCTGAGAGTTTATCTTGTACCGGTTCTTTTGGATGCGTTTGGCTTCACGAGAAAAAAAAACGAGCAACATGGAAGATTTTCTACAAAAAACTGCGCTGAATTACCTACATCGTAACATATTAATTGGGGGTGTCCATTGACGAAATCAAACGGTTGCACCTACCCAACATTGCTATTCGCCTAAATACAGTTGGCTTGTTAACAAATAGTGCGGCAAAAGGAATAACGACCTTTTATCCATAGAGCAATCCGCGGGACCACCGCCGAGGAGTACAAAGCCAAGCTGAAGAAGATCTATACGGTGAAGACCGTTCAAGGTTTCTGGGCCGTTTACAACAATATACCGAAACCCGATGAGTTGCAGGTAAACCTTTTTTTTGCCAAAATTCCAGTATAATCCTGAAATAAAAATACCCAAGGCGGAAATCCAAAAAATCTGGGTTAATATTTTTTCAGATCACCTACAGCTATCATCTGATGAGGGACGAGAGGCTCCCAATGTGGGAGGAGACCGCCAATCAAAATGGCGGCACATGGCGGCTCAAGTGTTACAAAGATGACACGGTAATATTTACGTGAAATTCTGAAATCGGCTTCTTTGGGTTTATTTGTGCCTGCGCGAAGTTCTTTGAGCTTCTTTTTTTGGTTGGTTGTTGTCCGGTCTAACTTTTTTTGGTTTTTTGCCGCCTGAACGATGATTTTTAGGTTAGTTCGGGCTTGTTGCCGGCTGGGCGATGTTTTTTGGGTTTGTTCAGGTTCGATGAAACCTGGACGATGTTTTTTTCAGTTTGTTGCCGCTTGGATGGCGATTTTTGCGTTTGCTTAGTTTTTCGCGGTCTGGATGAGGTTTTTTGGCTTTTTCGGGCTTATCGCCGCCTGGACAAAGTTTCATTAGCTTGTTACTGCTTGTGCAAAGTTTTTTGAGTTTGTCGCCGCTTGGATGAAGTTTTTTGGGTTTATTTCTGTTCGTTCCAACTGAAGTTTCGACTCGTGAATGATCGTAACGAACTGTTCAACGAGAAAAAGGTGAATAAATTGAATACACGTGGAACTGCAGGAGACAGTCTGGCGGGAGGTCGTTCTGGCTGCAATTGGCGAACAATTTACCAGCAGCATTGCCGAGGGTGACGAGGTCTGTGGCGTCACCGTGTCCATCAGAGATCGCGACGACCTCGTGCAGGTGTGCATTTTTTTTTTCATAAAGCAAAATGACACTCGACTCGTTACATTGAAGAAAAAAAAACATCTACGACTGGAATAAATTGCAAAAAATATCGTGTAGCGGATCGTTGATAAGGCCGGCAAAAAAATGTGAAAAATCCGTCTTCCAGATATGGAACGTTAACAAGGATCTAGTCAAGGAAGCCACCGTGCTGCAAAAAGTTCATCGGCTCTTGCCCGAGGTCAATTTCCAAGCGGAATTTTACAAACGTGAGCCGGAAGTGTTCTTCGTTAGACGAATTGTAATCACGCGACTGAACGATGATCGAGTGGGTGAAATTGACGATGTCGTACATTTTTTTTTGTCCACAGCTCATCAGTCACATCACGCTTACATGCGTCACTGACGAGGCGCCCGAAAATCGTTGAAAAATTATTTTTCGAAGCTCCTCGCGCCGAGTGAGCTTGTGGACGTTCGCAAAGATTGTAATGAGTTTTTTTTTTAGACTTGACAGGATGCTCTTGTTCGACGTACTCGCCTTTGTACATCGTTTAAAATAAAATAAATGTTTATTTTTACTTTAAAAAATGTTTATTCTTTAAAGTAAAAAATTTTTACTTCAAAAAATGCAAATAAATGTAAATGTTTAAAGTAAAAAAATTTTACTTTAAAAATGTTTATTTTTACTTTTAAAATGTTTTTAAAGTAAAAAATGTTTATTTTTACTTTAAAAAAAATAAATGTTAATTTTTTTTTAATCATCTCGTAGCGTATTTATACTTTTTGTTTCTGTCGATAATCCCTTTTGGACAATCGGCAAAAATAGCTCCCGCTCGATGGCGAGCTACTCCGCGACGGAGCGTTCACCCATCCGAGTATTAGCCCAGGCCGAGCCGTGGATATTATCATTGATCCGAATAATAATTTATTGCACAATTGAAAACACGATATTAATCATTGTTACCAATACGATTAATTAAAAAGTCTCGTATAATTTATTTATTTTATTTTTTCAAACCTCAACTTTTTTTCGTTCTTCCGTTTTGAGTCCGATAATCCAATTGTTTTCTCGACTGAATATTACACATCGGTAAAATGTCGTTCATAAATTAAACAACCGTGATCTTTTGAAAACAAAAATGGTATTCGTTCTGCTCAGATGTAAGACAAAAAATGTAATTTAATTCCAAAAGTTAAGTTAACGACGTTAAAAAAAAAGGAATTCGATGAAATTCACTTTGTTCAATTTCATCGTAATTTTTTGACAGCTCAAGGCTGTGACGATATATCAGTCGAACGTCGTGACAGTTTCTTAATTGACTCTTGAGATCGACGTATAAATTAAAAACTCTCATACGCAAGGGTATACCTTGGAAACCAGGAATTTTTTTTTTCTCTTTCTCTACAGTAATCCCAATATCGACGGTTATTTATCGCAATGTCATCGGTATTTCGTAATGAGTGCAACATTTCCGATCGAAGCAGGCCTCAACAACGAATAGCGAAGGTCGGGGCTTCGAACAGTTGTTGGAATTAATGTTATTTTCGACATAAAGCATATGAGCAATTAACGCATACATATATTTGTGCTAATTGCAGCGTCTTGCGTATATGCAAAACGAGGAAGTGACATTTCAGTAATTAAGGAATTGATATATATATATATATATATATATATCTACAGACACACATATATATGTGTGTGTGTACATCGTAATTAATTGGAGTTTTGCTCGCAATGCAATCTTGAGCTCATGAATAATGCAGCGATCCATTAAGGTCACGAGAGTTCCACCGATTACTGTTAAAAAATACCGATTTTTTTGGTTTTTTTTTCGCACGTAGATTTGCCCGACAAACGTTGAACTTCGAAGTGTGGATAAGCTCCATCGGTTCGTTTTACGAGATGAAAAAAAAATAGCGGCATTAAATTACTAAAATCTCGGCAATTTTGCACAGTTCGTTATGAGAAATCGCGAATTTAGTCGGAGGCAATTATCCTGTTGTGATTGACGTTACGGAGGTCACTGGGGAGAGAGAGAGAGAGAGAGAGAGAGAGAGAGCCGATCACTGTCCGTCTTTTTTAAGGGGTTAGGCTACTGTGAAAATGACGAACGCTCGTTCGTCGCTGGAGGCCACTCAAATTGAAGCGGAAGGTTCTACATATGATGCAGGAATCGCAGATTGAAGGTAAACTTATGATTACAGCTATACAACTGCTAGTAAAACATTAAGGCCTTACCCCCACTTGTAGCGCAAAAAAGGCCTTTTTCATGAATTTTTTTAAAGAAAACTACAAAACTTTTTTAAGCGATCAATATACCATCTTAAAGAACACATCTTGAAGAAATTTCAGTAATTTTTTTATTGAAAAATATTACATTGTTTAGTGGCAAATGGCCGTGAATGAAATAATGTTTTTATATACACGGTTTACGGTGACCAACATTGCGGCGAAGTGGATCATCTGAAAAAAAAAATGCGGATGGATTTAGTCAAATATAAGTATAAACTAGTCTTTAATCGAAGGCTTTTAAAAAATATTCATTTTTCACAAAATGGCGGACAGTCAAAGTTAATAGTTCGATTTTAACGAAAAAAAACGGCCGTTTTTTGGATATAAAACGGCCATTTTTTTCGAAAAATAAAATCGAACGATTAAAGACTACATTTTTATGTATTAAATAAGCCTGCAAAATTTCAAGAAGATCGGTTCATTAGTGTTCGAGTAATCTTGGTCACCGACTTCAGAAATGCCATTTTGAGAAAAACGCGTTTAAGGTAGTACTAGCGGATTGACTAGTCGACAGAAAATCTATAAATTATTGAATCTGAAAAAAGCAAAATATAATGTATTTGGGTATAGTAATAAACATGATACAGGAAATAATTATTTGAGAAGTGCATGTAATAACTGTATGTTATTACATGCAGTTATTACATGTTATTACTTATAGTTTGGTAAGTGAAGTAAAATCGCAATCAGATTTGACTTGAGTTGTCACAGTCCGCCATTTCATAATTCTGGCAATATCCGTGGCAACGCTGTATTCAGGTGCTTTCGATACATGTCAAGCATGTGTTTGTTTACCGTATGTGTAATCGTGTGTTGTAGTGTATGTGTAATGCGGTAAGCGAACGCAAAAATGAGTCGATTGAATCGATGATATTTGCTCGAAATGTCCCGTAATCTATATTTATTATGGAGCATACGTGACCGCGACAATTTTCGTGTTATTCGTCGCTTTTCGCATAGCTCTGATCTGACCGGCAAATATTATTATTTCCGTTCCAAAGTTCGATCCGCACGGATTCCCTATATGGTGCGGGTTAAATGCGTTGATTTCGTGAATTAATTTCTATTGTATTTAGCCGATAAGGCCTGCAGAGTTTTCGCGGATGTCATTTTTTATGTTTCTACTACAGCATAAAAAAAATCAACTTTTTTTCTAATGAGGAGGTTCGCGCACGTACTACCTTAAAGTTTCAATTTCAGTTTACACGAAGAACGGATTCTTCTCTTTCAACGCTCATATCTCAGTCAATTTTGTTCGAATCGACTTGAAATTTTCAGGACATATTCTCAGATACTTAAACTTCAAAAAAATGCAATAAAAAAAATCGATTTTTTCAAAATCGCAAGTGGGGGTAACCCCTTAAACGCGTTTTCGTCGGAACTATATTTTTCGAAACGGTTTACACGATTTCTCGACATCTAATGAACAGGTTGATTTGAATTTTGGTACACTCATTCAGTGTAATAGTAGTTTTAGTCTTGACCGACGTTTTTCTTCTTGACATTTCGTTTCACTACTTATCAAAAATAATGATGTCATTTTTCCTCGAAAAATTGAGAGACAAAAATTGAAAACTTTTTTTGACGACTGAAAAACGATAAAAAAAAGGTCCGTCACGCTTAGCCAATATTGTCTATTTTAAGAAGAAAAAAAAACGTTTTTTTATTTCAGATCAACCAGGTGGCCAAAATCAAGTATACCGTTGAGGCCCTCACGTTAAAAGGTCCTTTACGAGATTATTTATAACTTCTTCAATTATTAGTATTTTCAATGAAATTTGGCACAGAGCTTCGTTAATGTACATACAAATAAATGTCCTAACGATTTTTTAATCATCTTACTTGTACCTTCATAATTAGTCATATTAAGGAGGCTGCTCAGACTCTTTGCGGGCAGGAGGCAAGAGGGGATCACCAACCTCGAATAATACAATTTTCGCTTACGCAAAATAAATAAATTCCAGCTAATAAATATCTGGAATCCTGGACTGTTTACAAATGTAATTAATCTTTTTTGTTTGTTTACATCGCGAATAAGTTATCGACCAAGTTGAAATGTGGCGAACGCGGAATTTAGTACTCAGTGACTGGTATCACTGAGCTCAGATACGAACGCCACATCGTGAGCGCGTAGCTCTCAAACATCCATCGCGAAATCCGTTTTTTTTTTGTTTGACAAAAATCAAAAGATGGAAGGGAAAAACGCAAATCGAAAAACAGTACAATCCACGGTTGGAGCAAGTGCAATCTGGAAAACGGCGGAAAAAAGTAGTTGAGCCGGAAAATGAATGCGCAGTCGAGGGACGACGCGTAATTAATTTGGAGGTTATGTCGAAACACATGCACTGCAGCTTCTGTAAGAAATGATGCAAAATATTTAACGCGGTTCTCTAGTTTCTCGGCTGTTTTTTTACGGCTTTTTCAATAATTTTTTATGGGCAAAGCATCAAAATAACCAATCTCATTTTTTTTGCATAATCTTTATTAACATTTAAATAAGCTTTACAAATTTTTTGAAGTCAAAATATATAATAGAATAAACGTTATAGTGGCCGACAGGAAGACATCAAGTAAAAGAGGTGCTTGACAGTGACCAAGATTGCGGCTGTTCTGCTTATCTGAAATCAAAAAACCAAACGGCATTTTAATCTTCATATTTAAGACTAGCGATTGAACTAGAGTGAATTCTAAATTACAAAAATTGACTTTTTTATACACTCTTGAAAATTACATTCTATTTTTTACTCATTTTTTTCTTCAGTTTTTCGCTCGTACAAAAAAAACTATCGAAGCAATCATGATAATCCTAGTTCAATCGTTGGCGTATAACATATTAAAGATGCTGCATAAATTTGAACAAGATCGGTGCAGTAGTTTCTGGAATATCGTGGTCACCGTTTCGAAAAATGGTGTTTCGAGAAAAACGCGTTTGAAAGTTCGCGCATGTGATTTATACTCCGTATACCTGCTCCGTTCCAGGGCCGTAACTTGTGAACCACTTCGAATATCGAAAAATCCTTTGGCACACATTTTCTACACATAGTGTAGATGTGAATTATGAAAGAAAAAAAAATCGATTTTTTCGACCCGAGAAACTAGAGGACCCCCTTAAATACTCTTTATGAAACCGCGATGAGAAATGTATAGCAAGGAAGCATTAGTATGTGCGTTTCAAATTTTGGCGCCCATTCAAAATGGCTGACTTGATAGCAGCGTTGCCACGTGGCGTAGAGCGCTTTATCGTTTTACGCGAATCAGCTGAAATGTCCTGTTTTATTTCACGATTATCTCGATAACGAGACAGACAAAACGCTGTACTCTTCGTTGAAATTATTCAAAAAATCTCAATAATGTTTTCCGCCTATTTCCATTCAATTCTTACTATTGTTATTACGTTGCGACAGTCGTATTAAAGTTCTCATGAAGCTTTCTGCTATGTCGCCCGTGTATAAGAGCCTAGCTTCAATAATTAATTGCTCAACAATCACGCAGACGAAGTACTTGAAATTTTACACGGAGTCGTAATACTTGTTCGCAAATATCCTCAATAAATTTCAGCAAATTCTTACTATTTCTCGATAGCTGAGCAACCTACTTAAGGGCGGGGTAAAGTATTAAACATTTTTTTTTAATTTTTTTTTTAATTTTCTAAATGAATGCATAATATATCAAGAATATTGTGTTAAAATTTCAAGTCGATCGGAGTAAAATTGACGAAGTTATGAGTATTTGAGCGTCTATTGCTCCATGCCGTTCTCTTCTCTTCTGCGTTTTTCAAACCGTTTTTCTGAGACTTGTCATATTTGAAGACCGTGTGCACGATAACTCAAAATCTACTGGACCAATCGCTTTGACATTTTGCACAGTACTTCTTCACATAATTCACCAGGTAATGTCGAGAGCTTTTTTGTTTTTTTTTTTAATTACTAATTTTTCAACAACAAATTAGCCGATTTTTTTTAGCGAAAATCGGGTTTTTGGCTCCCAAGTGCTAAGAAAAATCGAAAAATCGAAAAAAAAAAATCCTCCCGTCATTACCTCGAGAAACATCTCCTTTAACAAATGCATTTTGATTTTTTTGTTTCAAATGATTCTGTTGCGAGTTATGGTGCACACCGCAAACCAACTTTTTTTCGAGGCGCCTCCGGGGTTTAATTTTCAATCGCTCAATTTTGAATATTTTGCAATGCAAATTTAGGAGAATGTTGTTCAAATGTTACTTTATTATATGTAAATTTTTCAATAAACGAGCACTATTCGTTACGCCAAAAAAAAAATCTTAAAAACATGCATTTTTTTCGCCGCATTTACTTTACCCCGCCGTTAACGTAGCCGAACCCCTCAACGGACTACATCTACCTAGGTGGGTCGAAAAATTGCATTTTCCAAAAATATTTTCATTCGATAGTATCACCTTTTGGCTATATTCCCTGAAATTTTTTTTGAAAAATTTCTAAAATTCAATGAGCCACAGCTTCTAACACTTTTTTCCGACCTCTAGGTAGACCCAGCCTCTTTAATCTTTTAATGCTTTTTTTTCGTTTTTTAAACTTTTATTTACCGATTTTCGACCATTTCACTGCATTCACATCGCACATCTGATGCAACTTTTCTTTCTTTCCGGTCTCGTGCAATTTTTTTTTCATTTTTGATTTTTACGTCGCGCCGACTGGACGCGCCGCATGCAAACTCTTTTGGAGTTTATGCACGAGCACAACCGAAGGTTATCCCCCGTTTCTGACACACACATACACAGACATACACATTTGCACACTTTGAGCCGGACGCGATCGATCAAAAAAGACAAAACGAAAATTCTGATACGGGCGCTTTTTGTTTTTCCAGGCAGAAAAAAAAGATTCAAAAAACCAACAGTCATGTTCATCTCACCCGTAGGGTGACAACTCTACGTATCTCGTAGCTCGAATAGTCATATTTTGTCAGCGCATCATTCACGCGTTGCCCGGATTTTCCCATTCGGAGCTAGCTCACACGCCTCACCGTGTATGAGCATCTCGTCGTCTTTCCGCGGTTTTTACGCGATGAGCTCATTCAGAGCAAATATCAGCGCTCGTGATAATTAACGAAAAACGTCGCATTCCTGTATTCGGTACGATTCGGGATGAGCATCTCTTAATCGAATCAAGATCGTAAACACGAGTCAATAACGCAAGTCGTAAACTTAAGGGGTTTAACGAACTTTCAAAAAAATTTTGTGCCGAAAATATTTATTCTACGTAATTTAAATTTTATGTACATATTATTACATGTTTTAATTTTCCAAAAAAAAAAGAAACTTTTTTTTGTAATTAAAAATAATGGCAGCTGTACGACACTTGCTTCAGAGACGGTTGCCACCTGAGTTGTTGCACGGCGTACAACCTAGCATCTGGTAAATTCATCTGAAACATCAGAGCCAAGAAGTTTTGGGTTTCTAAGACCCGCGCTCTATTTGGACCTAAAATGCATTGAAAGTTACTTTGAAAACCTACTTTTTCAATGATAAATACTATAGTAAAAATTTAGTGAAAAATCGAACATTTTTTTTTTCAAACACGTATCATTTTTCGGTTGTTCACTTTTCTTGGTTTTTTTTTCAGGTTCAAATAGAGCGTGCGGATCCAAGAAATCTAAAACTTCGTAGCTCGTTTCCGATCAATGCACCAGACGCTAGGTTGCAAACGGCAAAACAACTCAGGCTCAGGAAACCACTATATTTAAATTGAAAAAAAAAAATCGAAAATTAAAAAGTGTGATAATATCTAAATGAAATGTTTATTATGTAGAATGAATAGTTTTGACACAAAGTAGTCTTGAAAAATTCGCTTATTCTTTGCTGCCTGAAGGGATGTCCCCCCTTAAAGATTTCGAGTACCTTCGTGCCTGCGTGGGTGCGTGCGTGCGTGTGTGTGTGTGTGTGTGCGTGCGTGCGTGCGTGCGTGTGTGTGTGTGTGTGTGTGTGTGTGTGTGCGTGCGTGCGTGCGTGCGTGCGTGCGTGTGTGTGTGTGTGTGTGTGTGTGTGTGTGTGTGTGTGTGTGTGTGTGTGTGTGTGTGTGTGTGTGTGTGTATTTTCAGGTGACAATTATAAAATGCCCATGTATTTTTAAGCGTCTTGCGTGAAAATTTTGCAGCCGAGAAAAGTATGATTTCAATGCTTTTTCAAGGACTCGAAACAAAAATATTGCGTTTTTCTGTGTCGAGTAGTATTTTCGAAAAAAAAAACGAGCATTCTCGAAACAAAATCACAATTTCATCACGAGTACAGCAGAACGAAGTTAATTAAATTCCGAATACAAAAAACTACTGAAAAAAATGTTGTGCATCCCGTCAACGAAAGAAAAACAATCAAATATGCATTTAAAGTGGAGTGATATGATTTCATTGCGCTTAAAAAAAGTTTTATTCGGCTTGTTTTTTATTCGGAATTTAAATGTCTTTATTCTGCCAAACTTAAAATGGAATTATGACTCTTTTCCAGGATGGGTGAATTTTTCTGACAATGACTACTCGTCACAAAAATACGCTATATTTTTTTTCGAACAGGACTCAAAAAACCTTCATATGTCATATTTTTCGCGGTTGCAAAATCTCCGCCACAGATCCATAGGAAATACACGGCCACCTTACAGGCGTCATAATAAATAAGAATCTTTCGTTTTTTTTTTCTATGCGAGCAATAAATGCGGCAAAAAAGTCAATAGTACGAGAGATCCGAAAAGTATCAATTTTCGACTACGGCGGCAATAATTATTGCGGCAATAATCATTATAACGAAAATGATCGAATTAATACGACAATAATAATTATTATGATTACATTCGTATACCCTTATTTTAGAATATTTATATTCGCTACTTTTTCTCTTTATTTTACCATAAGCAGCTGATGTCAAAAATATTTATTTTGTACAATAATAATATTTATTATTATTAAAACATATAGATAGATGGTGATACCACTAATTATTATTACGATTGTCCTTATTAGAAACTATAACAATTACAAAGAAATGCCCTAACCTTCGATCTTGGGAGGCTGCGATAATGATAATAATAATGAGAATAAAAATAGTAAATATGAACACCGAATGAGAAAATCTGTAAATCATATTTAACGATAATAATAATAATAACAATATTTAATGTCCATATTAATGAAAGGACGTATTCCTAATTTCTTTCACCTACTGATTAATCGTGTCTAAGAAGTCAGTCTCTCACGTGCCGTACGGGCCAATGGGTACACGCGGCACGGTGCCGCCCGATTCAATACATTTCCGTATAATTCTCTCGTCACTGGCGCCAGTGCTAGACGTTCTCGATTAATTAAACGATTTATTAATTCAAGATTCTGGTAGTTCTCGTATTCAAAGCGAAATTCTTGGGCCTTAACAACGCGCGTCACTACATATTTTAACGAGCCCGATGATACACACGGGATCGTAGAGAATAAAGAAGAGAGGACGAAAAAAAAACGCGAGTCCCTTACTCGCCGGACGCAAGCACTCGCGTAGCGTCTTCTATTTAATTCGGGACTTACGCAGGTCACTTTGAAGCACTCAGGGAGCAAAACAACAAGCAAATGGAGACGAGAGAGCCGGGAGATGAAAATAAAAAGAAAGAATGATAATGATTTTTTTTTAGTTCCGTCCACGATGAAACGTAAATACGATATTACAATTTGCGAATTACGAGTGCAAATATATATAGATATATATTTGCGATTGAGTATGACGGAGAAGAGCTCGAATTTTTGTTTGGGTTTATTTGGCTTTTGATTGGATTCGTTTGGGTTGGTTGCGAATGAAGACGGAATACGATATTACAATTTGGTTAAGTTTGTTTTTGCGTGTGACTGGGCGAGTTCGGGTTTATTTTTGCGTTTGGCTGGATTTGTTTTTGGGTTTGTCTGGGGCTATTTGGATCGGCTGAGAATTAAACGGAAGTACATCAAAATTTTTTTGAGTTTTACTTGATCTGTTTGGGTTTGAATGGAAGTTGGTTGCGAATGAAAAGCAAATACGATACTACAATTTGTTTGGATATTTCAAAATCTGTTCAGATTCGTTTTTGTTTTGTTTGATTAGGCGTGTTTGGATTTAACTGGATCGGTTTGAGTTTGTTTGAATTTGTTCGCTTGGGTTTAGGACATACGATACGGCAATTCGTACAATACACGTACCTGTATATTTACATGTGTGTATATTCGTGATCGAGTGTAATCGAGGTAGCGCTCAAAATGTTGCCACCGCGTTTCCTTATCGCCGACGCATTCGCCGTCGCCTCGCCATCGACGTCGATGACGATCGGCAAACGTTAATTAAACTCCCCACCGACCATCGAGGCGATTAAAAGAAGAAGATCGAAAAAATAACACTCGAAGAAGACGAAGAGGAAGAAGAAGAAGAGGCAAACAAAAAAGGAAACGGTAGTCCCTTCGAAAAATGAGCGCGCGTCACGACGATAATCTTCGCCGATCGTCGTTATATGGTGGCCTTCGCTTGATGAATAATGCATCGAAATCGATAACCGATAACGACATTTTTTCACCAAGACGAAAATTAAATTGTATATGCGCGTGTATATGTGCTTCTTTTCGTTCGTCTTTGGCTTCCTTTACCTTTGCGATGATTTGCGTGTATTGGGCGAGGGTGTGTGTATGTGTTAGATCGATCAATACCAGATTATAATGATATGCTTATGAATTTCTGACTGCGGAATTTTTGCCTCGCGAACAAGAGCGAATAGCGTGGCTTTATTTTATATATATATATATATATATATATATATATATATATATATATATATATATATATATATATATACTGGGTGTTCCAGTAACCATTAGCGCCTCAAATATTTTAGAAAACAATTTGTCCATCAATACCTATTCGAATGAACCCGACATATATTCTACGATTTTTTTTATTATTTGAAAAAAAAGCATTTTTTCATTTTTCTCCAAACTTTCCTGTAGCATAGATTTTTGTTTATGTTTCTCTTTTGTGTATATACTTTTATCTTAGTAGTTTTTTAAAGATATTCGGGAGTCATTTAGACTAGTGTAGGGTTTTATTTCTTATCTGAACTTTAGTGACTGATCCTTTAAAATCTATTTTTTAATCTTTTGATCAGAATCTAAGGCATCAATGTTAAAGTTCAGATGGTCATTGATATATTGCTTTACAGTGCAGTTCATAGTGAAAATACAAGTAAAAAAATCGCGAGGCAAGTGCATACACAGAAGAGAAAAATTTAAAAATGCTTCCTTTATGAGTAAAAAAGATCGTAGAACATATATGGAGATGATTCGGATAGTTATTGATACGAGAAAACGAGATTTTTCTTTTGGACGTCACTTTTCGAAGTCACCCTATATATATATATATATATATATATATTTATTCATTTATTTATTTATATAAGGTATTCCAGATCAATTCGAACAACCATTTCCCTCACCATCGTCGATTATAGATTTCCATGGTGAAGAACCTCACTTCTAGTATCAAAAAAACACCTAATTTCTTCAATTCCCCCCCCCCCCTCACCTTGCCCTTCTAGGGCTTAAAAAAATCGAAAAGTCCACTCGACCCGTTCCCAAAATGCTGAAAAAATGTAGATACTCCTTAGACACGTTTTGTGCATTTTTCACCAAAGCTCAACTTGTGCTTCCAATATTTAGTATTGATTTTGATGAAATTTCGACTTTCCGGATGATTATTCGACAGCTTCAAAATAAGAAGAGTACCTTTTCTCCTACATATATATTCCACCCGAACTGAATTTTATCCGTAACCATATTTTTTTAAAGTGTTTTTTACCTTCTAGACCAAAAAAGTATTCTTCTGACTTCCAAATTGTCGAATAAAAATCCTAGAAACGGAAATTCTGAAAAAAAGTAAACATCCGAAGCCCAAGTTGCGATTTGGTGAAAAATGCACAAAACAGGTCTGAAACCTGTCCAAATTTGTCCAAATTTGTCCAAATTTGTCTAAAACGTATCCAAATTTGTTCGGAATACAACGGCCCGAGTGGACTCTTCGCTTTTTTGCAACCAGAGGAAAGCAGTTGGTAGGGGAAAAAATTGAAAAAAAAACGGTGTTTTTTTAACACCAGGAGTGAGGATTTCTACTATAGAAATCTGTAATCAACTGTGGTCAGGAAATTAGTTGCCTGAGTCCAAGTGGAATACCCCATATATATATATATATATATATATATGGAGACGCCAAACCCGGACGGCGCCGTGGATCAACATTTTACGGCAAATTCAAGATTCGGGAATTCTCGCTGCCTCTTCCCCCCGCCCCTCCTCTCTCTTTTCTTGTTTCTTTGACGTCAGTCGTCTCCGCAACGAGCGACAAAATCCCGCAAATTTTCGCTCCTCGAAAATAAAAACAGATTTTTTCATTTTTTTTTTTTTTTCATTCAGGAATCTCGTATCCGTTAAGACGGTCTTAAATTATACTTGGTGATAGGTGTATGGCTCTTTCGTACTCGATGCTGCCGCAAGATGTGCTGCCAAAATTTGTTTCGCTTTTGCATATATATATATATATATATATATAATCATTGCGCACTCTCCGCGTGATATATCGCGCTACGCGAATTGTTTTTCAATCTCGTATTCGCGGGTCCCTGACTCGTGCATCTCTTTTTTGTTACTGTTTCGACGATAAAAGAATCATTTAAAAGGATCGAGATCCGACGTGCGCGGCTTTTCTCACGATATTTACCGACACTTCGATGGGTCGGTTCTTTTTTTTTACGCCCGGCCAATCTTGCGTAATCGGCCTTTCACGATGCACAAACCAGTTTTGGGCCAGTAGGGAAACCTGATGAAAGAATCCAAGTGGATTCCAATTAGATCGATACGAAAGAGATTAAAAGTATCAGCAGAAAGTCATCAACTTTTTCTCAAGGGGCACGATCTTGAAATTTCAAAAATACGATCGTTTTCATCGCATCGTTTCATAGCCTAGGGTCTTAATTCAAATTTGCAACAAAGATTTTCGGAATATTTCATCGATTTACGACGATTTTAGTTAAGGCTCAAATCGTCCACTGCGGAACGCACGGAGCGTAGTTTATAACATTTTCTATCGGATGACGGGATGGTTCTTGAAATATGTTTATCCATTCGTCAATAACAAATTATTCAAGTTGGTTTTTTTTTTCTCGTCGAGAATCGAGATTTTCGTAATTTTCAAAATTTCAAAACTGCATCCGGGCGTTGGGAAGTTTTATTATTATTCTAAAAGTATCTTTTTTAATTTTTCATTTCAGATCAGCATGGTTGTCGTTGTTTATTAATTTTATCAATAAAAAAACATCGAACTTGGCAAGACTATGTATTAATTTCGTGGAAAATCCCGACCTCGTCATCGGAATAATCTCGTCGGAAAAAAATGTTGAAAGTCAACCTGTTTTCTGCGGGCCCCAAGCTTAGGCAGGTCCGTCCACTAAATATGAGAAAAATTTATTTTTCTTTTTAAATTCTTGAAGACGTGCATTGGATATACACGCATACGTCTATATCGACTAGGGATGTAACCCAAAGAAAACTAATTGTCCGGTATTTTATTACTTTCCATAGAAAAGAAGAAGTATTCCAGGATCGTAAAAAAAGAGTATTGAAAGCAAAATATCTGTGCAGAGGCACGCGGAATCATTGTGAAGTCCAACAATTGGAGCAAGGTTCAAATTGAGAGTGCATTTGTCCTTGCGATTTTAGTGCTCGCATCTTTTACGTATATTTACGAGAAGCCTTTTTTTATTGCCGCTTTGCGCCGTCGGTTTTCGTCTCTCTCGTTTTCCGTACTTTTACCCGTTGCGGAGGGCTCATTTTACGAGGCCACATTGGATCCTGCGTCCCGAAATTATTTTCGGATAGCGAGATAATAAAAACGAGGTGAAAAAGGAAGACGATGAAAATTAGGGGCAAAATGAAGCAAATAAAAAGGACGAGTGAATCGAGACAATTAAAAATAAGGGGGAAAAGTGAAGACGATACAAATTAGGGAAAACATGAAGAAAATAAAAATCGCTGGGTAAATGGAGACAAAATGAAAGGGAAAAATGAAGAAAATAAAAATGAGGTGTAAAAGGGAAAAGAATACAATTCCAGCGTACATTAATTATTAATACTTTGGCTACATGACTTATTTTCATTTCTTGAACAATAA
Source organism: Ophion obscuratus (assembly GCA_964007375.1). Taxonomy (NCBI): domain Eukaryota; kingdom Metazoa; phylum Arthropoda; class Insecta; order Hymenoptera; family Ichneumonidae; genus Ophion; species Ophion obscuratus. The sequence continues at coordinate 59,194,586 of OZ023316.1, read as the reverse complement.
ATTATTCACGTTCGGTGACATTGTTCAGTCCTCTATGGGGCCGTCCATATATTACGTCATCGATTTTTGCTGATTTTCGACCCCCCCCCCCCCCCCTACAATCATCCTATCGTCATTTCCTAAAGACCCCCCCCCCTCTCGCAAAATTGACGTCATTACCAGTTTGGCAAAATTAAAACATTTGCGGATTTGAGAAAAATTGGGTAACATTAAAACATTTTGTTATAGAATCATCTTTTATTATTTTATACTTTGGCAATGTTTATTAATATAATAATATTATTCTTCCCTATTCTTTAGTTTTCTTTGGATAGCTCCCACATTTTGTTATAGAATCATCTTTTATTATTTTGTACTTTGGCAATTTTCATTAATATAATAATATTATTCTTCTCTATTCTTTAGTTTTCTTTGGATAGCTCCCACGGAGTTTTCACCCATTCTTGCAAATCCTGGATCACGGGTAATATCTTCGTATCCTCCCCATATTCATTTTGGCTCGATCGAACTATTTTCATAGGTACGCTGTTATTTGAAGTTCTCAAATATAATGTAGACAAACCTTATGTAATAAATAAATAAATAATGAGTTCAATAATTAATACCATTAGGTACTTGCAAAATATTTTTCATCACTCATGCGGGGAAACCACTCTAGTTGTACAATATACTATTGTACATTTTGAAGTAACTGGTATCACAAAAATGACGTCAATTTCGAAATGCCCCCCCCCCCCCCCTCATCCATCATTTACCGTCATCCGCAGACGAACCCCCCCACCCTATTTTAAAATGACGTAATTTATGGACGGCCCCTATCCAAAATGTACGTTCTCACGGTATGCGTGATGAATGCTTCATTGATTGAAGGATCTCAAAAAATCGAGAAGATTTTTATAAAATAATTTTACAGTTACAGTCCCCGGAGCCAACTTTTAAACAAAGAAAAATAAATCATCTCATTTCAAAGTAAAAACATGTTGTTTCTATAAAAAAAATTCCACATTTTAAATATTTATAGAAAAAAAGGTTGCAAACAAAAAAAAAATAATAAATGCTTCGAAAAACGACAGTAAATCCATTCACGGAGATTCAAGCTGCATTAAAAAAAATTAAGTAAAATTCGTGAAATTCATGAGAGAATAAATAATTTGCCGACGTATACGCGATCGTGAAATTATAGAAAACAAAATTGCTATCTTCAATTTTACACGTTATCGTCCTTTGTGATTTTTTTTTCCCAGCCGAACGATCTTAATCAATACTCCTCCCGTCGCAATAGTTTACTAAATATATTATTAATGATATTAAAATACGTGTACATTTGAACATTTTTATCAGGAAATCTTCTTCTTACGCGCCACTGCGCACGTACTACCTCAATCAAATTTGTCGGAATTCTGACGTAGGTGTAAAAAAATTGAATAAATAGGCTTCTTGAGAATCGCCGCGATTTTATAGCACTCATAGTGCTCGTGTCAACTTCTCGAACACTCCCATTGGCTGGAATATGATACTTATATTGGACGGTTTAAAGTACACACAAGAGGGCCTAGTACAATTCGAGCGTAAATTACTCGAAGCTTTATATATATATATATATATATATATATATATATATATATATTAGGGTGTTTCAAAAAAAAAATTTTTTTTAATTTTCTTCCAAACGCCAGTTAAAATTTAAGATTTTAATATTGACATTAAGGGGTGGCGCATCGCACTTTTCGATTTCCCATAAGAATAACATAGAAAACATTTTCTTTGCTGCTTCTGATTTTTATAACTAGCTAACAAAGCATTGTACCAAATATCTCAATACATATTTTTGTAGGAAATTGAACGCTCTACAAAAAAGGTCTCTTGTCAAAATTTTGTCAAACTAACTGTATCAAAGTTACAGCCTGTCAAAAGTTGAGTTACCTATAATTTGACCTTTTTTTTTTAAATATTACAGCGAATGCAGGTCTTATAAATAAAGTGGACATGAGTTTCATTGTAAAGCATGCATTTTACTATGAATAAATGATCACTTATAATTACAGCAACAATGAAACAATTTTTCAATGGAAATTTGGTCGGGAAATGTTTTTATCGTTTTATTGATTTATTTTATATAAAATAATTTTTTTTCAAAATAAAAAAATTGAAAAATTGCAGAGCAAATTTAAAAAATGTGAAAAAAAAATGAAATTTTGTTTCATTATTGCAAAATAGAATTATTAGTGATCATCTATTCATAGTAAAATGCATGCTTTACAACGAAACTCATGTCCACTTTATTTATAAGACCTGCATTCGCTGTAATATTTTTAAAAAAGGTCAAATTATAGGTAACTCAACTTTTGACAGGCTGTAACTTTGACACAGTTAGTTTTACGAAATTTTGACAAGAGACCTTTTTTGCAGAGCGTTCAATTTCCTATAAAAATATATATTGAGATTTTTGGTACGATGCTTTGTTAGCTAGTTATAAAAATCAGAAACAGCAAAGACAATGTTTCCTATGTTATTCTTATAGGAAATCGAAAAGTGCGATGCGCCACCCCTTAATGTCAATATTAAAATCTTAAATTTTAATTGGCGTCTTTGTATACCTAAATGAAACTTTTAAACCTGTTTGGAAGAAAATTTAAAGAAATTTTTTTTTTGAAACACTCATATATACATACAGAGTATATATATGTGTATATATATATAGATATACAGAGTGACCATTACAAGGTGGCCAGGGGTTTTTACGAGTCCCATGCAAAGATTTCGCAATCGAGAAAGATATGATTGTCAATGATTTTTAAAAGTTTTTTGCGAAAAAAAATTATTTTTGCGTTAAGTATAGTTTACCGCAAATAATTGAGCATTCTGTATAAAAATCAAACCTTCATTATATGAGTACAGCAGAAAGAAGATAATTCAATTCCGAATACGAAACACTCCTGAAAAACTTTTTTTGTGTATCCCGTCATCGAGAGAAAAAATTATCAAAAAAACATTTTAAAGTGGACAAATGGAATTTAATTCCATTGAAAAAAAAGGAGTGTTTTTAGGAGTTCTTCGTACATGGAATTTCAGGGGCCACATCTACCTAGAGGCCCGGAAAAAATTGTCAAAATCCGATTTTTTTCTGGCAAACGGTTGATGAAAAAGGAACGCATTTTTTTACACAGAGGTACATATATTGAAAGGCTTTAGAAAAAAACACCAAAAAACAGAAAACAACAAAAACATGGCGGCCGGAAGATGATGACATTTTTTTGCGACGTTTGTCGGTGGACACTTTTCAGCTTAAACAGTCCATCTGAAATAGAAAAAGGAAACGGGTTATTCAAGTTAACAATAAATCCGAGTCGTTGACGATCGTCGATTTCTCAAATAATTTTTTTTTTAACAACATGGCAATGAATTCAAACTCGAGCATACAAAATCTATGAAAAAAGTCGTCATTTTTACATAACGATAGAAAAATGGAGATCGATTTTTAAGAAGATTGTCAACGATCGTTGAATGTTTCTTATCGTATCTCCTGTAAATTTGAAAACAATCCATCAAGTGGTTCTCGAGATATGATGTCAACCGACTTTGAATATGGTGTTTCGAGAAAAACACGTTTGAATTTTCAAGTATGGTTCTGTTGCCGCTCGCTCGCCCGACTGTTAGAAGCTGTAGCTCATTCAATTTTAGGAATATTTCAATGAAATTTCCAGCGAATACAGCTAAAAGGTGATACCATCGAATAAAAATATTTTTGAAAAATGTTTTTTTACCCGCCTAGGTAGAAGTAGGGCGTTAATAGTCTTTATTCTGCTGAACTCTTAAAAGTATTTTTTTTTTTTTTTCAAAATGCTCAATTTGTCTGGCATAACCACATGTCAAAAAAATACGCTATATTTTTTTAGAAAAGGACTCGAAAAATAATTCATCATCGTATTTTTCTCGGGCCCGAAATATCCGCGGATCCCTTTATAACGAAAAAAAGAGATTGTGGCCAGAATTTTTTGGGTCCACATAGAGCGTGTGGGACTTACAAATCGTGAACTTCTTGGCTCTAGTGTTTCAGATCAATGCACCAAACGCTAGGTTCTACGCCATAAAACAACTCAGGCGGCAACCGTCTCTAAAGCAAGTGTTGGACAGCCACCATTTTTAAACATTAAAAAACCTTTTTTGGAAAATTGAAAGGACGAATAATATATTTTTTTTAATCTTCAAAGTTCTCACATTTTCGGCGGCTTAAAGGGATCTTTCACCTTGAAAAATAGATGACCACCTTATAATTGTCACCCTATATACGTCTATACGTATATACAGGGTGTCCCAGAACTGAATGCGTGCCCTGAAATGGGAGGTTGGGGGTGAAATTCTAAGTCGATTGATATAAGCATGTGTGGGTCTCAGATCAACCCCTGAATTATTATTAATTTTTAAAGGCGGGCCAATCAGGAGCGCCCGCTGAGCCGACGTACGTTGGTGGGCGATACGCGCGTCTATAGTCCAGAAAAAAAGACGAAAAGCCAGTACTTTTTAGCGTAGAAGATGAACTTTTGACTGAAGGTAGATGGTTGCATACTGAAAGTAACTAAAATGTTGCCCCTCAACTAGTCCCAACCCTAAAAATGGGGGTTGAAAACTTAAAAATCGCCGTATCTCGATAATTGATAGCCCGACTAAAAAATGTTTCAATGTTTCGTTCTTTTACTGGACCATACACGCGCGTATCGCTCACCAATGTGCGCCGGGTCTTCGGGCGCACCTGATTGGCTCACCTTTAAAAATGAATAATAATTCAGGGCTTGATCTGAGACCTACACATGCTTATATCAATCGACTCAGAATTTCATCCCCAACCCCCCATTTCGGGGAACGCTTTCAGTTCTGGGACACCCTGTATATATTTCCTACGTATTTCATAGGCGGCAATAAGAGCTGCTCCTACATTCCTTAGACTCGCTCCGTCGATGTTTCTTCTTTTTCCGTCTTTTTGGCGTCCTCGAATGACCTTGTTGTGTCTCTGTCTTACATGTTGCCGGGTAATAAAAAAAAAAATATCCGCATCGATGTATACCGCTATCGTCTCTGGGATCGACGAGATATTCGCTCTCTGTACATACGTAAGTAATAATAATAAAATAATACACACGGTTATCCTGTTTACGAATAAAAGCGCGAATGAGACGAGGCGACGATGGCGCGTTCGACGGACGAGCACCGAGAGCCACGCGCATTTTCCGTTTTATATCCCGAGCAAATGCGGACGCGCGAACTGCCCTAGGACAACGCGAACGGGACGCGATCAAGGACGAGAAAAGTCGCCGACCCACGTCTCACGCGCATGGAAAATACTTTTTTCAATTTTTACCTGCTTTTTTTGAGTGTTTGGTAAAAATAATTTCGAGAGGGATTTTTTGAGGAGTTTGTACATTTTCCGGTGAATTTTTACGATGTATGGTCGTGTTACAAAAAGGATTTATTGGATTTAGTGAACTTAAAAAAACACTGTTCTGCATTGCTAGTTTTATAGCTTAAGGTTTTTATTTAAATTTGAGATTAAGATTTTGTAAAAATGTAAAAAATCAAGAGAGTTATGACGATTTTTGTGAAGGGTGAGACCTCTCACTGCACTACGAAGAATCGCTGCGATTTATCATTTTTTATCAATAACGCGTAAATTGGAAGCAAAAATTGATTCTTTCGTACTTGTATATGTTTTTCTCAAGCTCGATCAGCGTAAGCTTGAAATTTAAAAAATACCGTTCTCGCTTGTATAAGTCGATTCACTCTTTTTTTTTTGCATTTTTCTTGAATGTTTTATGAAACGGTGCAAGGCGTTTCTCAAAATCTATTCCTCCGATTCACTTCAAATTCTGACAGAGCATAGTTTATAACATTTTCTATCATATAACCAGATAGATTTTTAATTTGTTTAGCCATTTATTAATAACAAATCATTCAAGTTGTTTGTTTTGGTGAAGGATCGTACGTTTTTTTACAGCTTGGCATATTCGCAATTTTCAAAATACCTGGAAATTATCCGGCCACACAAAAACTTTATTACTATGCTAAAAGTACGATTTTTTATTTTTTATTCCAGATGAGCCTAGTTGCCAGAAGCTTGGCCTTTTGTTTAAACAATAATAACTTCACTGTTTATCAATATTTTTCAAAAGAAAAGAAACTCAAACTCGGCAAGAGTATGTATTAATTTTGTGTAAAATCTCAACCTTGCCATCCCAATACTTTCGCCAGAAAAAAATACTGAAAACCAACATGATTTTTGGGCCTCAAGCTTATGCAGACTCGTTAAATAAATCATTGCGAAATTATTTTCTATTTCCCACTCGAAAAAAAAAAATCGAACTTAATATTCTAGAATAATATTGACACTCAATTTTATAGAAAAGTATGGGCACCACATTTTTTTTAGAAAAGTATGGGCACTAAATTTTCTAGAAAACTATTGAAACTAAATTTTCATGCAGAGCATAGAATCTAAATTTCTGCTCCATTTTGAAGACATAGTTTCTTGCAAAGTTTGCTCATAAAATTTCTTCTGAGAATATCGGGAATAAACGCGCGAAAATTCGCAGATGAGTATTCCGCCAACGAGGCCAATTGCCTCGCTCGCTCGTACGCGTCAGTCGGCTACGTTTTTTTTCTTCTTTTCATTTCCATACGCGTGAAAATTTGCCGAGGATTTTCAAGATCTCCAGCGCGCGGTCATTGATCGTAATTGAATGAGTCATCGATACGCGCGAGTGCGCGATGCTGTTCGATTACGGTCAGGGATTTCCAATCGTCCCTCTTTTCGCGCTCAAGGAGTACCTGTGCGTATCCTCGTTGCGATGATGCTATTAACGGAGCATGCCGGACAATCTTGAGATACGAGAGCACCGGGTTTCAATATACTCTAGAAGAGTATACCCACATGCGTATATCGGGTGTCTCGTTTCAAGTGAAATGATGAAATATCGTCACGAACACGATACCTCCCAACAAAAATTAAATTAAACAAAAAACAAATTCGAATAGAAGAGTTGCGAGGACAAATCAGCCTATAAAGCAAACGATAATTCTTCAGATAAGTGACTTTTCCAAAAAAAGTGAGCCTAACATTTTTTGCTATTTTCTCATTTATTAGGTTACAAATGATCATATTCAGTCGGGAGAAGCTGAAATACACCCCCTCCCTCCTCACCATAAAAAGTTATGGGGTTTCAAAGTTCGTGGAAACAGGTGATAAAATAGGAAATTTTTGAACATTTCGACGCGTATATCGAGTTTGTTTGGCTTGTTTGGAAACAAAGATTTTTCGGAAAAGTCACTTACCTAAAGAATTACCGAGCAAACTTATATTTTTACGATGCATCATTGTAATTGCGCAAAGTACGAAACAAACGAATACAGGGTGGCTCGAATAAAGTTTGTTTGGGTTTGTTTGCTGCTTACAAGCTCATATGTAATTATAATAAAAAAATGTTCGAGATAAAAATTGTTTCGTTTCAAGAGGGGAAAAAGTTGGCAATGTCAATTTGAACTTCGGGATTAACTCCAAGGTAATTTCAAATTGGGTGCCTTAGGTACTTTTGTTCGTATATTCTTATACTTTCAAATCAAAATCATGAATCTTATACATTCTTGTATAAGATTCATTCGTGAATCTTGTATAAGATTCACATTCTTATGCATTCAAATAGTTCGTATATTATTATTCTTTCAAAAAAACTACGGATACGTATTTTTCCATCGAGTACTCTTTCGGTGTGTAACTTTTAACGGAGACTCTGTCCTTGTCCCTGTGTAAACACATTACAAAACTTTAAACGCGTTTTTCTCGAAAACACGTTTTTAAAAATGGCTGACATTCTCCTGACCGCTGTAACTAACATAGCGACCTGAAATTTGGAGAGCATACTCAGAAAATACGTCTTCACGGAATGACGGATCGTTTTATCGATAGATACATTTTTGCATTTATTATTTATCTTTTTATGCGAAAAAAAACGCGAAAATTCGATTTTTTTTAAATTGCCGCCATTTTTCGAAATTTGTACTAAACGAAAAACCCATCCGTCATTCCATGACCAAAGGGTCACAGATTGATAATATGCTTTGAATTTGTGTTTCAGATCAACAAAGAGGGGGCAGTGATGTCAGCCGTTTATCTCCCGCGATTTGAGGACCTGTTTTCGCGGAGCTGCAACGGCCGCCATTTTGATTTTTTTTTCAAAAGTTTTTTTTTCTAACGTTCTGTATATCATGAATAAAAGCAAGAAAAAAACCGCACTCAAAAAGCTTTACTCGTTTCCTTTAAAAAAAATAAAATGTAAACACCTGAAATATGGCACTCCAAGGACAAAGTCTCCCTTAAAGGGTTATACACAGCCAGGATTTTTCAAGAATGATTTTTCAATAAATTTCTCGAGAAGACCTTTAAATCTATTAACGTAAAAACTTGTACACATATTATGGCAACTTTCAACTGTATTTTAACATGTTTTATTTGTAAAAATAATTATTTTGAAAGCTGCTCTAGCCGACCTCCGGGAGCACCTCTAAAAAGAGCGTCTTGCGGTGAGCACAATATCTCTCTACTGGATCATCTAAAATGAAAAAACCAAAAATATTTCGTCAATATAATGGATTATCTTGTAATTGATCGGAGGAATAAGCAAAATAATATTTTTTGATAAAATGGTGTCTTTAAAAAAAAACGATTTTTGACACAACCGTAGGCCTTAAATTGTTTATAAAATGGAAAATATTTATCGGCGACAAAAAACCTTCAACTATTGTATTTACTAAAAAATTATACTTGAAAAGATTGTGTTAAAATTGGAGACTTATCGGTTCAGCCGTTGCCGAGAAATCTTGCTCACCGACTTTAAAAAACACAGTTTTGAGAAAAACACGTTGAAAGTTTCAAAAGCACTTTCGAACGCTCTGACACGTAATTACAAATGTGCGTGTAACTTCGAGAACATTCGCTGGATTGACAAAAAAAAATTCTGTGTGTGTACTTTAAATCAAGTACATTACGATTTTTTTAAATCGATTTATCGAAATTTTTAACCGTATAAAATCCCTTATGGGAGCACGCCACTGTGACGGGCCGAGAATGGTCGTTTTTTCTGAATTTTTTCTGTCTACTGGATTATTAATTTGGGACTTGGAAAAAAGGTATGTTATTAACGGGTTACACTTAGTTCGCGGCCGGAAAAAAGAGGTGTTTTCGTGAATTTCAGTATGGGAAATGGGAGCAGGTTTGTAACTTTTTTTTTCATAGTGTCATTTTAAGTATCTTTGACGTTTTCTTTATTGGGAAATATTTACAAACGACGGACATATAGTAAATTGCACAGACCGCTGTGCAAAAAAAGTTCCTTCGCGGTAACCACTCCGGCTCGGGAACAAATCATCTGAAATTAAAAAACCAAATGAATTTAGTTTTTGCACCGTATTATCTAGTCTTTAATCGAAGGAATCAATAAAATAATTATTTTTGAAATGTATGCATTGAAAAAAAAATCCTTCGATTAAGGACTGCATTTTGATATACAAAAAATGTCTGTGAAATTTGAAACAGATCGGTTTAGTGATTTTTGAGATATTTTGGTCACCGATTTTGCAAAAGTAATTCCGGAAAAAGCGCGTTTAAATTTATTACCTGTAAATGGAATCGTCGATGCTCGGCCCATACAGGAAAACCTTCTGCAGACGTAGCTGCCTCCAAAATTCCCGTTTGGTGCTGCCAACTAGGTGTAGCCCCATAAGTATGCATTGAACTTACTTCGTGTACATTTTTATAAAAAAGAAAAATTATTAATAACGTTATAGACGTATAATAAATACTGGGTATGAAAAATGTGGTCCAACGGCCGGATCGATAACTTGACAATGGTTGATCTGAAAAATGAAAATAAAAAAGTTTACCAATCTGTATCATTATAATTCTCGTGATTATACTGCTATCGTTATACTATTTTTTCGAGAGAAAAAAAAACAAAATTCCACACAATGGTGGGTGTTTAAAATAAGTGTAATTTTGGCGAAATTTTTACTCATATTTAGAGGTTAAAAAAAGCTAAATTAAAAACAACGTATACGTAAAACGATAACTACTGCCATTGCGGAAATTTAGTTCTTGCGATATTCAAAATCGGACAATTATAGTTAGAGTTATGATCCCGGCCAGGTCGAAAAAAATCGTTTCGAGAAAAACCCGATCGACAGTTTTGGTACAGGTAAATCGTTGGGCTACTTGCTCTCACTAAATCGCCTGTAACTTGGTCAATTTTCAATATTTCAACTTGACAGTTTTGTCACATATTTTTGAATAGTATACTTTGAGAAAATGCAAAAATATCGATTTTTTACCGGTCACAATCGTCTTTCGCCTTAAATCTCAAAGCTGAAAAGAGTTCTCGATGAAAAAATACTCATCCATAGTGTTTTCAAAAGCTCTTGAAGTAAGCTATAACGATATACGATAAAAAATAAGCGTTATGCTTACAAATTTCGACGTTGACCTGCGCATGACCTTGACGGTTATGCCCAAGGTCAAATCGACATTGTCATTTTTTTCAGCTCTCGAAACGAAACAACTTGTATTTGGAGCATTTTTTTGTATAATCCGTACTTCGTGAGATATAAGCTTCTGAAGCTTTATCTGACACACCCTGTATATGTATTTATTTCGAATTAAAATGAGACACCCTGTACATATCTATATACCCGTCCACATACTTTCCTGTACAATGATTAATCTTGACCTACTGAGGCTCGCATAGAAGAGGCATGGAAGCTGCAAACCAAAGATGCGCTGACATCACGATATTTATCGAAGGATTTCTCCAGGCTGACGCCAGATGTAGCTTTCGATACATGATTATTCCTCCTTTATTGTGCAAAAATTGCGCGGCTCAATCCTGTTTCACGCGAGATTTAAAAAAAAAGTGCGTTTACGATAGTCAAATTCGTTTCCTCGAGCATATTTATTATACGTACGTGTCATTGTTGGCCGAATACGACGTAGGTCGATTAATTTCACCAATGGACGAATGCGAAATTTTTTCGAATTTTTTTCGAAAAATAAATAGTATATGTACCCCGGCCTGTTCGAGGGAATCAAAAACAGGTATTTTTCTTTACTCGCTGCATAGGAAACGCCATGTCTCGAGGAAGTCACGCGATGTTTGAGTTTGTTTAGTGTTTTTTTTTTTTTTTAGTTTTGAAGGCGGGTTGAGGCGAAATAATTTTTAGGTTTTCGGCGAGTTATTCATTGGACGAGCCATGAAGAGAAATGGTGGAATTAGGGTTTTTTTACTTGGCGGGTCTGCATTAGCTCGAGGCCGCAAAAACAGGTCGGTTTTCAAAATTTTTTTTTGTGAGGTTGTTCGGGTGACGAGGTTGGGATTTTACACATACTTAATACAGGATCAAAACAAGATCGAGTTTTTTTTTAATTGAGAAATATTCATAAACGATGAAGTTATTATTGTTTGAAGAAAGTGCCGTTGGCAAATCGGTGTAAGCGCTTCTGGCCACTAGGCTCATCTGAAATAGAAAAGTCAAAAATGTACTTTTAGTAGAAAAATTGAATTTTTCCATGACAAGATACATTTTTGAAATAAAAAAAAAACGACAATGCCAAGCTGTTGAAAACAAAATGTTTCAATATCGACGAAAAAAAAACACAACTATAATTATTCGTTATTAATTAAAGTATATGAAAAAATCATCTGGTGGTACGATACCGATTTTCAAAAGGAAATCGGAGGAACAGATTTTGTAAATGAAAAAAAAATTGAAAACTGCCACAGGGTGGTTGACCGTAGCTCATTGAGTGACCTGACCCTTTCCAAAAATCGTCATAATTCGCTCAATTTCTTGAATTTTTACAAAATCTTTGTTGCAATTTGAAGCTAAGATCCTAGACTATGAAACCGTGCAATGAAAAAATCGTATTTGGCGAATCTCAAGCTCATGGAGTTCCCTAAACTCTGAAAACACGTCAGGTACCCGTAATTATACTTTTAATATCATTTTTGTGTAATGAATGTCAATTATATATATATATATATATACATATATGTGTGTGTGTGTGTGTGTGTGTGTGTGTGTGTGTGTGTGTGTGTATATATATACTTATCAAGAATTTGAATTCTTCAACATACGTAAATTCTTTATTCAATATGTTTTCTTTCAACACGATTTTTTTTTCTCAAGTATGGAATTCACCGTAATTTAATTTTGCAATTTAATTTTTAAATCAGGGAAATGAAATTCAATGAATTATTTATTCATAATTATGTAAAAATCGTAGAATTTTCGTCATAACGAAAAAAAAATTCACCTGTCTTCATTTTTCCTTCGAAATCCTTGCCTTCTGTAAATGGCGATCCCCGGATGGCAGAAACCGTTTAAGGAGTCTTTTCAATTTGGACGCTAAAAAGGCTAGTTTCAGGATTTTTTTGATAGGTTTATATTACAGATTGTGACATAAAAATTGTTACACTTAACAAAAACACTTTCGAAATACATTCAAATTTTTTCATTTATTTATTCAAGTCACTATTCATAGACGAAAATGGTAATTAAAAAAATGTCCTAAAAAAATTGTAGGTCTGCGCCGTTAATGAAATCTCGGAGATGGAATCTCCGGATTCCACCCGGAGACGGGATCTCGGAAAAAATTCCAAACGGTTTTAGATTCAGTATATTAATGGATATAGCGCACATCATACGATTTGTGCAGTATGCAAAAATAACAAAATGGCGGACACTTTTCGAAAAAAACGTGTTTTTTTCACCTTTTTTGGCAAAGAAAAAATTAAAATAATTTTTTTTTAAATCCTTCATATGCGCTATAGCTATAGTTGTAAAGAATATGAGGTTAAAATTTCATAAGGGTCCGTTCAGTAGTTTCGAAGATTTTATTAACAAGCCGTCGAAAAACGTTGTTTCGAAGAAAACGCGTTTACAGTGTGTTTGGGCTACCTAAATACATTTCATTTTTTTTTTAAATGTATTTCGAAATTGTATTTATTAAGTGTAACAACTTTTATGTCAACATCTATAATATAAACCTATCAAAAAATGCATGAAAATAGCCTTTTCAACGTCTAAAGTGAGAAGACCCCTTAAAGCTTCCGCCATTCACAAAATTGCCGATCGAAGCAAGGAATTTCGAAGACACAAAAAAATCTTATAAATTCCGTCGTGAAAATCGTGACGCAACTTCTTTCTCAACGTTGACCAAATCCGAAAAGAAGAATGCCTGCTGGTCCTCTTTCCCAATACTAACAAGTCGTTTTTTTTTTTTTTTTTTTTTTTCAAAACACCGCCAAGGAGAAAAAAACAGGACATAAAGAAGAAATATTCGCAAAAATAAAGTACTTTAAATTTAGCAAATCATTAATAGTGTTTTAGTCTGCCACATAAATCCATTATTTTCGTATGAAATTGAAGGCAAAAAATGGATTTCTTTTCACTACACCTAATACATATTCCAGAGGGAGATAGATCAA